>OY978218.1:41937960-42223125 GCA_963854785.1 Vaccinium vitis-idaea
GTTGTCCTTCAGTGGCTTTCCGAAGGGTATTTGGAAAGCTTGAGGATTCAACACATTGGCAATCAAACACTTGGTGTTAATCAGTCCTTTGGTCAGTTGAGAAGTGTTTCAATTGTAAGTTAAGATCGTTTGTTATCACAGAGGGGATTTCCACGTAAATCTCATGTTCGTAGTTGTTTTCTTAATTTCTTTTATTTGCTTAGCAATCAAATGAATAACGAATTAAGAATTTCACACCTGTCAGGTTACCATTATGGATTCCCCATGAGAGAGATATTGAACAACTTCCACTTTGGGTACTGTCCACATACAGTTTTAATTATGGTGTTTAGCAAGTCAATGTTCGCGGCACCTCACATACCCATATAAGCTCGTTTGTTGAGGGTTTAGGATCTACGATAGGACAACTCAGCGAGCCCACAAGAACTGCGGTTTCATATCTCCTGTATTAAGATATTATTGAGTTGATTGTCTCGCTCTTTTTTCTATACGAAATTTTTGGTTTCACGAGGATAAAATTAGAAATGCATGTCATGCACAATTCCAATCAAAACAAATACCTGCTGATTTACTGTTTCTACAAAATTTCATATGCTAAGCTATATTCTAATGACTTCTTTTAGTATTTGCTTACCAATCGAATGAATAACGAATTAGGAATTTCACACCTGTCGAGTTAAGGAAACGCCACGTGTCTGTCATCGACACAAAATTCTCATGACGTGTAGCTAAAATGCGGTGTAAACAGAAAGAATGGACTACCAGGTTACCATTATTGATTCCCCATGAGAGAGAGAGAGAGATATTGAACAACTTCAACTTTGGGTACTGTCCACATACATTTTAGTTATGGTGTTTAGCAAAAAGTCAATGTTCGCGGCACCTCACATACCCATATAGCTCGGGAAGCCGGGGGTGACTTAGTCACCACAGGCACAGGCTGTGTAATGGGGTCAAATGACTCAAAACGGCACCGTTTTGGTGCCTACTCTAGGCCTTTGCAAAATGTAATTTTGTGGGGCTCACTTTCGGATCCCACATAAACGATTCGAACCATTAAATAATTTTTTAATAATTATTAAGGTGATCTCGGAGAAAATCAGGTTCATTGGATATTTTTACGTTACTCATCTATTTTTTTATTTTTTTTATTTTCATTCAGAATTCGTTGAGAAGAGTATATAGTAAAAAAATTGTCTTGTTCGGACATCGATAGGTATCAAAACATAAAAATATGAGGTTTTTTATACCTATCGATGTCCGAACAAGATAATTTTTTTACTAGATACTCTTCTCACCGAGCCCTACGACTCTTATGGTTTAGATCAATAATTTTCCAAGCCCATAATTTTATAACTATTTCTGAAGATTCTTTCAAACTGGTAGGATCCTGAATGAAAATCAAAGTATATATGAGTAACGTAAAAATATCCAATGGGCCAGATTTCTCCGAGATCATCTTAACAATTATTTGAAAATTATTTAACGGTTCGGATCGTTTGTTCGGGACCCGAAAGTGGGCCCCACAAAATTACATTTTGCAAAGGCCTAGAGTGGACACCAAAACGGTGCCGTTTTGACCCCCACTACACAGCCTGTGGTGACTAAGTAGTCACCACAGGCCCCCCGCTTCTGTTGAGGGTTTAGGATCTACGATAGGAGATTTAACTCGGCGAGTCCACAAGAACTGCGGTTTCATATCTCATCTATTAAGATAGTTTTGAGTTGACTCTTTCGCCATTTGTTCTATACGAAATTTTTGGTTTCACAAGGATAAAATTAGAACAGAAAATTGGTCTAAAGGTCAAGTTTGGGGCTTTAAGTGGTGTTTAGTCCAGCTTAACTTATTTAATGCTTCCAATACATTGATAGGAAATATTTGAGGGCTCAAAGACAACATTAGACAAAAATACCCTTAATGAATCATTTCCACGGGCGTCCTTTATCCACTGCTATAAAAAAAAGGGCCCGACACTTTTCCCGCTGTTGACCGAGTAACCTTGAAAGGGACAAGTCATTGCTTCACTTTGCCGTACCTACCAATCTATAGCCCATTGTCCCATTACTCTCTCTCTCTCTCTCTCTCTCTCTCTCTCTCTCTCTCTCTCTCTCTCTCTCTCTCTCTCTCTCTCTCTCATGGGACAAGTCTAATGGGTGGAACAAAATTAATTGCTTTCTCTTCAATTTTAGGGGGTTTAGGCTCTTTGGGGTAGGATATAGTGACTTTAGAAATTTTGAGTTTAGGCACTTAGGATGCACTTTCCAATTATAGGGTTTTAGTGGTTTAGGCACTTTCATAGGGTACTATAAGGTTTTAGGCACTTTCATAGGATACCCTAGGGTTTAGGTACTTAGGATGCACTTTCCAGTTATAGGATTTTAGTTGTTTAGGCACTTTCATAGGGTACCCTAATGTTTTAGGCACTTTCATAGGGTACCTAGGGTTTAGGTTTAGGGTGCACTTTCCAATTATATGGTTTTAGTGGTTTAGGCACTTTCTTAGGGTACCCTAGGGTTTTAGGCACTTTCTTAGGGTACCCTAGGGTTTAGGCACTTTCATAGGGTACCATAGAGTTTAGGTTTTGGCACTTTCATTAGGTTTGGGAGTTTAGACACTTTCATTGGCTAGTGGGGGCATTTTTGGAATGTGTAGGTGATTTGTCCTCTTGGCATTAAAGAAAAAGTTGATGTCCTAATTGAAGTAAAGACCCATTTACTATGTTCTTCCCAAAGACGGACCCAAATTAGAAATGCTTGTCATGCACAATTCCAATCAAAACAAATACCTGCTGATTTACTGTTTCTGCAAAATTTCATATGCTAAGCTATATTCTAATGACTTCTGTTTTTCATGCATATTCCATCAATGTTACATCCCTTTCGTTTCTCTCTGGACAAACAAGGGTGGAGTAAGAGGCCTTGGGATATTTTTTAGTGGACTTATGGTGTTTGAGATTACTAGGTCACTATTTTCTTATATAGTTTTGTGGTGGTGGTTGGCCCTAACTTCATTTGGATCTCTCTCTCTCCCACCTTCTCTCGGAAGAGGGGTGCTGGTGACAGGCCCGGCCCTGAGATTTTCGTGGCCCCAGACCCAGGCCTACCCAGCCTGCCCACAGGGCCGGTCCTGGCTGGTGATCGCATTTGAACTGTCCAAATTTGGACAGCTCAGATTTTTCCATGGAAGAGTTAAGAAAAATCCAGACCGTTGATTGCCGAGATGGACAGCTCAAATGCGATCACCAGAGGCGATCACCAGCACGGTCCCTCAATCTCTCTCGCAATTATCTCTTTAGACTTTAATACAATCGAATCATGAATTGTACAGTATTGTTTATTGTTAGTAAAATAGCAAAATAATTAACGCAAACTCCCTAGACAGATAAATTTCTGTCCAAATTATTACTAATTTCAGAATATGCTCAACTATTTTTTTACAACCCTCTTTATGCCCATTTCTACTTTTGCAAAATGTATTACTGACTTTGAATGTATTCCATTATCTCAGAGAAAAATGGAACAAAAGAAGGCAAAGTTCCCACTCGACTTCACTCATTTTTAAGCACAATATTAAGCACCACATTAAGTGGCAAAATGTCAAAATCTCAGAGTGTATCATTTTATCCCACTAGAAAGATGCTCAAATAATGCAGAATTATTTGCCCAAATGTGCATCCAACTAGATCTCCCAATGAGTGGAAACTATTTCTTTAGTTAATGACAATTAATTAAATCTTTAGCTATTTACATTGAGAATCTCAATCATATATCCCCCACTCAATTAGGTAGCTAGCTTTACACATGCTAGTGTTTGGGCAATTTTTGTTCAATATTCCACAAATTAATTTCGACCTTCTAATATATCCCCTCAGGACACGGACATGGGGTTGGTGTTGTCCCCGAAATGGATATTGCTGGCCGATCATGGCCGTCCATGGTGCTTAGATCACATCTTGTCCAAACAAATCTAAACCGTCTACTAACGAACAGATCTAAGCAGTCCATGGCCGACCACGGACAACCGTGATCAAGCACCATCCCCCGTTCCGAAGGACACATATTAACATGACCCTTCATTATAATTCTCCTAGGCATATATTGCCTCATTATTTGTTCTGGTAATACTTAATGGAAAATGATATGGGTACACTATTTGTGCATGCCAAATGCACACAACCCTGATGTGACAAATGAGGAAAAGCCCATTTTTTGGGTGAGTCCCACATTGCGCTTCTCCTCATTTGCCACATCAGGATGGTGTGCATTTGGAATGCACAAGTTGTGTACCCATAGCATTGTTTGATATTTATTTTCGCTTGTGGAAAATCGAGTCATGAATTTAATGGGATTGTCTCATAGGTCCACATTGTTGTTGGCTGCAAATTTCGAAGCATTCAAAGCTTTTTGAAACACTCTAGAAGCAAATTTTAGGATTTTTCCTTTTAAAAAAGCTATTGTGAAGGTTTGACAAAATTTCTTATCTAGAGATTTTAAGATTATAGGAATTACTAAAAGATGGGGAAATGTATAAAATCAGGTTCTAGATAAATTGGGTTAGAGGAGTGCTTTTCGGATCACCATTTTAGATTCTAAATATATCTAAAAATAGTTTTTATCTTTTAAAAAAAAATTGGCTTTAATTCCTGCTTGTTTTTATGACAACGTAATCGTAATTTCACATCTAAGAGAAATAACTGTATTTGCTTCTACATGAATCTAAAATTTATCCCACAAATATCGCGGACACCCCATAGTGAGATAAAGAAAAGGCACATGGTCCAAAAACAAAAAAAAATGAGACAGAGAAAGTCACAAGGACCACAAAATTCACACCATGAATGTCATCACCATCTTTTGTCCCAAACAATTATGTAATGACAGATGAACAAGTTGGCATATATTTTCTCAATAATACAAAGGTTGAACGTCACCCACAAACGTTGGCCGGTGGCAACAAATAACGCGATTATCCTGTCCCTAGCAATGGAGATATTCTCTTGACATTTGACAAGGTATATGGAAACCAACACAAGAGGTACCGATGGATTTGTGGGGCCTAATTCAGAGTCCTTTATAAATGATTCAAATCGTTCAGTAATTTTAAAATAGTTATTCAATTACTCTCGTAAAAAAATCAGCTCGATCGGAAGACCAAAAGTTCTTGATCCAAGTGTCTAGCTTTTCATTCAAAATCCAAGATCAAATAAGCTCAAGTACTTCAACATAATATTTTTTTCCGTTCAAAAAAGTTGATCTAAAATAGTTTTTCGATTACTCCCGTAAAAAAATCAGCTCGATCGGATGACCAAAAGTGCTTGACCCAAGTGTCTAGCTTTTCATTCAAAATCCAGAATCAAATAAGCGGCTCAAGTGCTTGAACATTAGTTGATCACTCGTGGATCCTTTACAATTATTCTTATGGAGTCTCCTTTATATTTGCATACATTTAATTTCATTCTTCTAGTTTTCACCAAAGAGTTTAGAGTTATTAGTGTTACCAAAAGAAATATGAAAGTAATAATTATGTAAGAATACAGCAGATGGGGATGTAATTTATTCGAGACACGCTTCTCTTTAAATAATTTAGTTTGTTCTGTATAATACATCTGCGGGGATAGCTCAGTTGGGAGAGCGTCAGACTGAAGATCTGAAGGTCGCGTGTTCGATCCACGCTCACCGCAAAAACGATCCATCGGTGTTTTTCAACCTTCTCTGCATAGATAGGCAGCTAGTTCATTTTACTAGCATAATTTGATTTTTGAATAACCCATGATGTCCTTCCAAGAATCAGATTGTTGTGACGACGTTTGGATACTCTTTCTCTCTCTCTCTCTCTCTCTCTCGTCAGTTAAAACTCGGGTCCCGGTTCGGATATCAAGTTTGGACATTTTTAACACGTTGTAACCGACACGGCCGAGGTATAACTTTAAGCATGACTCTTTTCAATTTGAAATTTATTACTGTACAAACACAACTGCTCAAGAAGCTTTTTCCCCTCTGACAAAAAAATATTGCCATGTGCAGTCTAAAACTGAAAGTTGCAAGCTTCCATGCAATTTTTAACCACATAAACTATGTACAAAGAATTCCATCCAGAGAGGAATTTCTTCAAGCCACCTTTCTCTTTAGTGCAATAATGCAAGGTTGGCAGGTTGCAGTTAGCTGGGTCAATTCCAGATCACAAAACAATGGGAAACTCCCAAAGAAATACCAGACACAAGCGAGAGATTTTAACCTTAACGTCGGGCCAGCAGGCAACAGCACATTCATTCTACTAGACTAGAAAATGCTAAAATGATGCATTCCAATGCAACACTGCTGCAATAAAAATGCTCTACGAAACTAAATGGAGAGACAAGTACAGAAATTTGTTCCTTGTAGTAAAACATACTCTCCTATTCCACATTTTCTGTTCTAAAAAAAGAACAATAACTGACTTCACATTATGGATTGACAGCATCAATACTTGGCTTCTGCAATACAACAAACATTTGAGAACTGTTTAATAACAACATGAAACATCCATATAAAACACCAAACGTAGATGTAAAAACCCTGAAAGAAATCATCACGGTTGATGTCCCTAAAACGCAAACTCTACATCTTTCCTTGAGGAAGAAACAAATAGCAACCAAGGTCTGGAAAACCTCAGAAGAAATCGAATTCCAGATAATTGTCGGAACTTTTCTGATCAGCATTAGCTACGACAGCAGCTTTTTCACTTGTTGATGCAGCTGGGCCTGGAATTCGTTCAATCTCAACAGGCTTTGGGATCTCGGGCGGGCTTGCACAACGGATCAAAGCCCAATTCACACCTTCAAAGAAAGGGTGTTGTTTAATTTCTGTTGCTCCTCTTTTGTACGCCAACCTATGCTGCGGTTCTTTAACTAGCAAGCCCCTTATCAGATCCCTCGCAGCGAAACTTACCACAGGTGACTCTGGGAACCGCAATGGCTGACCCACAACATTGAAAAGTGTGGCTCGATTTCCAGATCCCTTGAAAGGTGTTTTTCCAAACAATAATTCGTACAGAAAGATACCTAAAGTCCACCAATCCACCGCACTTCCATGCCCTTCTCCTTTAATGATTTCTGGTGCCAAGTACTCGTGAGTCCCGACAAATGACATTGAACGGGCACCGGTTGGCTCCGCCATGAGCTCGGGCAGTGGGGTGACTTGGTTTCCGATTTCGGTCTTGGGTTTCCGGTCTTTCTTGGGTTTGCTAGAGAAGAAGCGAGGAGTGAAACATGTTGTTGGAAGTACACATGAGGGCTGGATACAAGAGGGTTCAATGCAAGCTGGTTGGACACAATAAACAGGATTCTTCCGCAAGGGTTCAGTGTCAACAGATGCGGATTTGACTAGTGTCGGGCTGACAGCGCAGCGGAGAGAGAGGTCAAAGTCGGAAAGCATTATGTGACCATCTTCCCTCACAAGTACATTTTCTGGCTTAAGGTCGCGGTAGACAATCCCTAGCATATGGAGGTATTCCATGGCAAGGAGGATCTCTGCTACATAAAACCTGCATATTGACAGCTGTGAGGTTGTTGACAGTTGAATATGAGCAGAAAGCTAAGAAAAACAACAGCAGTACGTATATTCACAGCATACAAGTGAAGCGATACAAGATGAATGTTGCTGGGTAAGAACATTGGTTCAGATCTGTCACTCATTCTTCCATAACTATTTTGGTCTTCAGAAAGAAAACTTAAACTACTAGCTAATGGGAGACTCCACATAATGAGTTACTCCATTTCGAACAACTCTTTCCACCATTCTCCCCATTTCTACTCATATTTCGCCCAATTTAAAGACAACCAACTCTTCCTTGATTCCACCAAGCTTCAAAGTTATATACGAGACATGAGGTGCGCATGACTTCCATACAGGTCAGAGTGGAAGTAAAAAGGTGGGTAGTGGGTACTACTGGAGAATGGGGTCATGCACATGGCATCACTGATTGAACTGTTCTATCCTTTTATCATGAGTATACAACATATTGTTGCTGCATTGAAACAACTCAGCAACTAAGATTATGCGACTTTTCAAAGGGTTCAGTTGACCAAATTCAGAAACCCATTTGCGCTTCTTAGACCACTAATTTTTAAATTTTGCAAAAAATGAGAATGCTCAATGGTGTATTATGGGCAGGAAGAATGAGGAGTCCTTGAATCATTTAAATTTACCTTGTCCCTCAGCTTTGACTCTGAGTCACCGACTATCTCAGTGGGTTATTTATTGTTGTACTGTTCCAGCTTCCTGTTCCAAATGGTCATGACCGTTTTAGGAGTTTGGATGCAACAAGAAATTGATGGTTCTATGGATCAATTCCCACCTGAAGCTTCATGGAATTGCGTTACTTTCTCACTCTTTGGGTTATTAGATGGGACATAATGCATTGGAATTTCGTAAACATACGAGTACATCGACTCCTTATGAGATAGAATCCCTTGTGTCATTCATGGGCTGGTATAGCCCCTTTTATGGGGATTCCATTATCTTTGATTTCCAGAGATAGAGTGCAGTAGTTTGGGGCCATCATAGTTTTTTCCTCTGTTCATATATTTGTTGGTAGACTCCTTGTCCAATGCAATATTTATTTGTTGCAACTCATCTGAGAGAAAGCAAAAAATGACGAAATAATATAACAAGAGGAAATTTTCGTCAGACAGAAGGGCTTTGTGGAGGAATGGAAGAATTCTTGCTAGGTTCAAGAACCTGGTTCACCTAGACCACAAAGAATTTTGGGCTGGAAACAAGTGCACTTTTTTTTTCATCCGGACCACAAAGGCCTTGTTCGTTTCCCTGTTTAGTTTTAGTTTTAGTTTTGATGACATCATCATTTCCCTCATTTCTCTCTCTATCTCTCTCCACTCATTACACCTGCTGACATCATCAAAACTAAACTAAACTATCTAACCAAACACAGCCAAAGTATTTTGGGTTGGAAACACGTGCTTTTTTTTTTTCCGTTACCAACATGTTGCTGGTGGGATTTTGGGTACAAGGATGTTTCAACCGTTTGACCCAACCCAACTAAATATGTTTAGACAAATAAGTACGTGTTATAATAGTAAGGCAGAAACTGTAGACTAACTGACTAAGTTTAGCTTCACGAGAGCACAGGTGGTTCACCAGAAAGTGGCCACCCTTTCCCTTTCATGCCCGTCTTTTGTCTTACACCATTCATACCCTACGCCCTTAAACTAATCCTAATGGGCTAAATCCCTCCCTCTTCTCACTTCTGTTAATACCTCATTTCTAAGAAGAAGCGGCAGCGCCCTCCTACCTTACCCACCCGCTGATCCAATACCTATAAACAGTATCTCTATCAAACCCAACTCGATGCGGCCAGTTCATGCAACATAATTAGATCAAGCTGTAATCAAGCATTGTGAAGAAGAGAAGTGCCCACGAGTGTTACTTATTCATATGTGTCATCAGATAGTCTTATTAGAAGCACACCTTACAAGAGACAACTTCAAGACTACAAGAGTTGCAGGTGTAGTTCAAGAATACTGCGCTTTAATCAATTGAAATTCTTCATAAGAATTCAAACCAGAAGATTAATTTAAAATCTTGACTCCACAGGATCAACTGATAGGCAGTTTTATATGCAATGGAACTATAGTAAAACAATCATATGGCAACAAATCTCTAGAAACAGACAAAAAAGGTTGAGAAACATTCTACCAAGGGCATGCAAATAATGAGTCGAAGAGAAGAAGATATTAACAATAATGAATTAACCCATAGGGACAAGAATCATACTTAACAGCTTGTTCAGAAAAATGCTTTCCTGGCTGCCTCTGCCGAAGTGTGTGCAAGTCGCCTCCAGGGCAAAACTCCATCACCAAACATGAGAATTTGTCAGTCTCAAAATGACTGTACAATGTCGGAAGGAAGGGATGGTCCAAACACTGCAGTATCTCTCTTTCTGTCTGAGCGCGAAGCAGCTTCTTACGGCTCGCTAATGCTGCTTTGTCCATAACCTTCATGGCAAAATAACTCTTTGTGCCACTCAATTCCGACAGATAGACGCTTCCAATATCCCCACAGCCTAACCTCTTTAGCAATCTGAAATGGCTCAAACCTAATCCACCATCTTTTGTTCGAACGACTTGGATAGCTTCCCACCTTGAGTCATTTGCCTTGTGAGGTTTGTTAATACTGCTACTAAAGCTACTACAAGTACTTTCATCACTTACGTCACTGCCTGTGCTACCTCTGCACAAGCTGCTCTTCCCACTCTCGACAAAATCGGCTCGATCACTATTTTTACCACTTCCGCTAGTCTTTGCAAGGCTATTGGTTCCATCACTGACTTTGGCAGCCGCTGAGCTATCCTTTACAATTCCATGATCCGATGCTTTCTTTTCCTGATAAGCTCCACTCTCAAGTGATCCCTTAGAATCATTGACTGCAGGACTTACGTTTGTCGATACTTGTTTCGAATCAACCAAAGATAAACTTGAATTTAATTTACGATCCAAGTCATTGGAAGACCCCTTTTGATGAGAATTTAGTGATTTCTTTTCCTCTGTTGCTTCATTGCCGATCTGCTTGGAGGCAGTTTGACGCACACTTCTTGGTACATTTTTTGATGTATCAACCTCTGCTGTACTTGTCTTTGAAACCTGGAAAGGTGCAGGTCTACAAGAGTTTCTTTCTACTTGATTACCAGCCGTTTTTCTCTGTTTTTCGGGAGACATTCTTACACTGGATTTTGAGGCCATTCAAAACAACTCAAACTTGATAAATTAATCAGAACGAACAAACCCAATAGTCATCCTCTGGATTTAGTACATGGCTCTCTTCGTTAGCCGCGTCATTTTTACTCATCTCCAACTCCACCAACAAAAAGAAGTTATCTACACCAACAAATAGAAGAACATTACAAATTTGCATAACGAAATATGCTGAAACTCTCACTTTTGAGTTTGCATCAATGAATTAGCTCCATATAAGACTATAAGTGACATAAATGATGAACCAAGACAAGATTTGAACGAGTATTCTTGTTCTGCAGTAACAGATTATTCGATCCGCACAAACAGTACAAATAAAAACACACACACCCCCACATACAACACAAGAGAATACAAGATGCCCTAACGTACCTTGTACAGCAGTACGGGACTCTAAGATTCAACTAAACAACAAGGCACCTCACAATAGGGCAGGAGAGAAAAAGATACCCTACCAGAACCACAAATTCCAAGAATCGAATCATAAGCCCAGAACAAGACAGCATCAATTATGAATCAAGTAGATCTAAAAGTTCATCTTGGCTCTAGAAAACCTAGAGACTAAAGAAAGTAAACATCATCTCAGAAAACGGAAAAACTGAAATAATACAAAAATTCCTGTAGACAAAAAAAAGACTAAATAGATATAGATATGCAGATCCAGATCGACTGTTAACTAACAAGAAACCAAGCAAGATATCAACGAAGAGCTAAAGCATCATGGAAGTAGAAGCATGACAACCCACATACCTCAAATTGCAAAAAACAAATTCTCCCACCCAAGAGACCGTCAAGCTTTATAATATCACCGATTGCAAGAGAGAGAAAAAAAACCCCAAAAATCCTACATGCGAAATGCAGTTTCTAAATATCTCTTGGTAATTTCCAAACACCACATATCAAAAGGATAAGAACAAACTGATAAAGCTAGACAGGAAAAAGGGTGAATGAAAAGCACAGATCTTGAGCACAGACCCACCTCTTCCGATGGAAACCCTACCAAACGATAGGATCTAAAACCCCACAAATACCCATATGCTAAAATCCAAAGTAGAGGGCGTAGAACAGAAAACCCACAAAGCAAATGGCAGGACCACATAAAAAGTATATGTAATAAATGAGAAAAAAGAAGCCCAAAAATAGTACCTGAAGTTGCAAAGATTGGAACTTTAGGGTTTTGCTTTAGCAAATGTATGTAATGAAAAGAGCACTACTGTAGTGAGAGATACAGAGAGCGACCACCTCTCCTAAAATGTGTGGAGAGAGAGAGAGAGAGAGAGAAGAAAAGGAAGAAAAAAGCTTTGAGAGAGGTGGGTCTCTGTGGGCTAACCATGTATTGTGAGAGGGGAAAGAGGAAATACGGGAGTCAAAGCTAAAGTAGAGCTTTCGATGTTCAATTATTTCATTATATTATTTTTGTCCAAAACACAAGGGTCTGATTGATTCAACACGTGGGCCACCTAGTCTCAACCTGTCTGTCATGCTTACACATTTTGGGAATTTCCCATTTGAGGCTTCCACAATTTGGCAAATGACCCATTATGTTATTGGTTTACTTTTTATAACTCAACTCAGTTGTCTAGATCAACTTAAATGCATCTCGATTAATTCTGAGAATTCAATCTCATAGCTTCTAAGGGGTGATTTGGCAAAAAAACCAAAAATCAATTTTTTGGTTTTTTCGTTTTGTCCTTGTTCAAATTTTTTTTGCATTTGTTAGTTTTGCGTCAAGATTTTGTGGTTTCTAATTCTGGATTTATCTCAACGAGACGAATCTAACCAGTGTATAAAATTATGGTCAAAACTCAAAAAAAAATTAATAAAGCCAAAATTAATCCAATAATCCAAGTATTTTCGGCTTTATTCAAAAAATATTTGGTTTTACCATAAATTTATACTTTTAGATTGTCTCATCGAGATAAATTCAGAAACCACAAAATCTTAGCGCAAAACTGACATATGCAAAAAAAAAAAAATTGAATAAGGACAAAACCAAAAAAACCAGATTAAGTTTTTTTGCCAAAAGACCCTTAAGAAAATCCAATTAGAGTCCGAGCAAAGCTTCACATAAACTTACTCCAAAAAAATTGATAACATTTTAAAAAGTTTCGAACTTGAGACGTTAAGAGATTCAGTCCTAACCGCCAACTTCTTCCTTCATGTTAGTAGTGTCAAAACTCCAAATTAACTTGGGTTGCTTTCAACAATGATATTTTATACAAGGCACATGGCCCAACTATTTTGTCAGCATAAATTTGCCTTTGGATGTGGATTCTCTGTAGTCAGAAATGCCGGGTGCAATTTTTTAATGTGGTCTCTCATGCCAGGCTGTTTATTTTATTTAGCACAGATTATTTTTCCAAGTCAAGAGTGGTTTAATAGGGTGATTATAGATAGTTCATGAGGTTAATTATTTTTCTTGAACTATTGAAACAGTAGACCTGCATGTGAATGGCTTGATCATCGAAGAGGGATCCACGATGTTTCATAAAGTTAATTATTTTATGCTCCTCCATGTTTGAATCTCTATTGTGTGAAAGAAAGGGAAAAAGTAGAACTAATAAAGGTTAAATCTTGAAGGTAAAACTGGAGAATTCGGGGGAGGTGTTGTGCTGTACATGTTGTGCGCCTAGTGGTCAAAACTGGCTAAGTTAAAACTCAAGGGATCGGCCTAGTGATCAAAACTCGGCCGTCCGATTGTGTTTTTGATGGCCCGGATGTGCTTTAATTTTTTACTGGTAAAAATAAATCAATATTAAATTAAAGTTGTCGAATGCATCCAGGTTGTCCAAAATACAATCGGATGACCGAGGGGCGCACAGCAGCAAAATCCCCCCGATCCGTTAGGATGATGCTTAAAAAATTAGTATTCATTTTGATATTTCAGATATGGACTCATGTTTGTTAAATAATAATTGAGATACCGTCACCTATTGTGAGTCCCATCGTGCGTTCATTGTAGTAATCTGAACCGTTCATTTTGTAGGGCCCCTAGAGAAGTATATTTACACAAATCAGTTTAATTGGACACCGATAGATATATCGAATATTTAAATGTTGGTTTATAAAACGAACAGTCATTGACATTTTAACTTAAAAACTATTGACAAAATCCAGGCCATCCATTTTATAAATCAAAATTCAATTTTTGATTCCTAACGATGTCTAATTAAGTTTATTTTTTGCGCAAATACACTACTCTGTGAGCCCTACAAATTAAACGGTTCAGACCACCACAATGATCGTTGAATAAGACCGACAAATTGCTAGTGGCATTAATAACTTATTCTCTTCATAATTAACTTATACAAAGTAAATTTTAAGTTTCCTTGACAAATTATAGATCCCACTCATTGTTTTACAGTACCATCCCATGAAAATCTAGGTTTGGGACGAGGTCGGGGGGTGGGCAAACACAGTTTGGTACCTAGAAATGTCATATTTATTACCAAAAGGCATTTTTTCCCAACAAGGTTATTGCATTAAAAATGGTTTTATAAGTTGGGTTGTCAAATGAAAGAATTGTTGTACCTTTCTTGGTTTTGATTGCCCACCTGTGTTGCAGAGTCTGTAGACTCCATGGATTTTGTTCTACCTTATCCAACTAGTATCCTTTTTCTCCCCAGATTTAGATGAGAAGGATACTTTTTTAATGCTTTCAGTCTATTTTCATATAACAAACTGTACAAAAATAACAATCTCGATTCTGTTTGATAACCCGATTAAGAACGATGGGATTATAAGATGATGGTATTAGGATAGGATTCACAGCAACAAGTAAGGGTGTACAAGAAAACCGAAAAAACCGTGAAACCGGACCGACCAAACCAAACCGGTCTATTTGGATTGGTTCTATGGTTTAATGGATTGGTTTTGGTTCTAAAAAAATGAGAACTGGATATTTTGGTTCGGTCCTTGGTTTCAAAATTAGGAACCGTGGTTTGAACCGAACCGGTCCGTTATACAATATAATATAATATATACACTTCTATATACCAACACATACTTGATAATTTTGTTAGTTTTAAGTTTTAATATTGCATCTGCCATCTATATCAATAATGATATTTTAATAGTTACTTTAGTTTTTGATGGACTCCTTAATCTATTTGTGCGTTGGTATAATGGTAGTAGTTTTATGAAGGATTTGCAAAAAATTTGTGGACAATTTTTTTTTGCAAATTTTGAATACTAACATGGTTTAGAACCAGAAACCGAACCAGTCTAATGGTTTGGTGTGGTTTGGTTCTATATGTGTAACGGTTTGGTTATGGTTCTTAATTCTTTAGAACCGTCAGATATGGTTCGGTTCCCGGATTTCTACAAAACCGGTCCAAACCGGACCATGTACAACCCTAGCAACAAGGATTGTAAATATCCCTTCCATTTTCAAAACCACGTTTGTTTTCAACAATATTAGCTCTTGGGAACTTGGGATTGAATTATTAGTCTTAGGGGGTGTTCCGCTAAAAAAAAAAAGAACAGTTTAGTTTTAACTCAAAAACTACTCCATTCCACTAACAAAAAAAACAACAAAAAAACCACTTACTAACCTTAAAAAACCCAAAAAGCCAAAAAACTAGTTAGTGGAACAAGTTAGTTTTTTTGCAAAACTAAAGATCCAAAAAACTAGTTAGTGGAACAAGTTAGTTTTTTTGCAAAACTAAAGATCCAAAAAACTACTCCCTCCGTCCCTTTTTAAGTGATCCACTTGGGAAACGTGTATTTTTGCGGACGTTTAAAAATGTACTTTCGCATATCGTTTTAAAATTTTTTTTGTACCAAATTAAAGTACTCAATGAGCACTTTAATTTGGTATAAAAAAAATTAAAAAGTTATATAGAGAAATATGTTTTTTAGGGGTTTGAAATTGCACGTATTCCCGTATGGATCACTTAAAAAGGGACGGAGGGAGTAGTTAGTGGAACAAGTTAGTTTTTTTGCAAAACTAAAGATCAAAAAAAAAAAAAAAACCCAAAAAAACTAAGTTAGTGTAACATGGCCTTAAGCTCATGTTTGCAAATGAGAGGATGAGATTAAAAAACTAAATTGTCAATTTTACCCTTGACTATTTCCTTGTTGTGTATGAAACTTTTACAATAAGACTAGTTTTGGCTTGATAAGCTGTATGTATTATTTGTTTGTCTTCATTTATTTCTTATTTTGCTTTTTTGCATTTGTTAGTTTTGTATCATATTTTTGTCCATCTATACAAACGATATCATTTTCAACATTATTTAAAATAAACTTTAAGCATAGTCAGAAAGAATAAAATCAAAAATAATATATTTATCTTCATTAATATATCAAGTCCCGGGGTAATTTGTTCATTACGTTATTTAACCGAGGTCGACTTCGTCTTTTTAGATTAGCCCTCTTGGGATTAGATTATGAATCAAGTCCCGGGAATATTAAGAATCCCCCCTGTGGGCCTCATTGCTAATCCCATTGGACTAATATTCCGAACCGAACATGGGGTTGCTTCTGTGCGTGCATGGGATGCATAATAGTAGGTGTTGTGCATCATCCGAGTGCACCATCCGAGCCGTTCGTTGCTCGGATGAACGGCCCAGATTTCACCTCGGCACCTTTGCATCCGAACCGTTCGTTGTCGTGGGTGCAAGATGACATCTGGGCCGTCCATCCGAGCAACGGACGGCTCGAATGGTGCACAACACCTGCTGCACAGCAGCAACCCGAAATCTGTCCGAACCTTCAAACAATGGATTGGGTAAGGCTCAAGAAAGTTATCAAACAGATGCGTTCTTTTCCTATCTGCACCACTATAGTTCATAGCCAACACTCCAAAATGTCACATCAACAAAGGCATCACAAAGGCCTCGAAACTCCTCAGTCCTCACCAACAAGTCTCATAGCATAATCTGTAGCGTTGAAAACATATTAACTAATTCTCATAAGCATGACAGGTCTTACGCTCCAGCATCATAACAAGTCCTAACATTGACCGCGAAACCCCGTAACCTTAGCTATTTGCGTGCACACGTATGGGGAGAGAGAGAGAGAGAGAGAGAGTAGCTACAAAACTGCAACTTGCCAAAGCATGATCCCAGAACTGGGAATGAAAAAGTCCAAAAATTGCTTCACATCCAATGCTTGCCAATGATCACTTCCATAAAAATCACCCCAGCTTTTAACACATGAATTCCCAATTGTGTTGTGGTCTTTACTGTCCGTGTCTCACACTCTCACTAGACAAGAGTCAACAAGGATACGCGATCTCTCTCTTCATCCTCAGTGAAAAAACAAACAGGAAATCTATAGAAACTTAAGGTCAGATTTTTGTGCTCAAGCCCATTCTCATGAAACTGCACTAGATTCAGTTAGAATTAAGAACAAGGAATCAATAACCCGGACGACAAAATCGCATATATTAGCAAGCCCTTTTAACGGACTCATCATAATCCTTAAGCCAAAAAGTGTTTACATTCAACATAGTAACATAGAAACATTATGAGAGCTCAGTTATCACGCGCTCACACTTGTCTTCCAAAATCTTCACAGCTTCAGTGAACAGCACTTCAGGGGGTAAGGCTCCGGTTGACTCAATGGTAACTAGAGCAGGGAAAGAGAGAAGAAAGCAAATTAAAATTCTCATTAAACAAAAGGGGGAAAATCAGGAGATAATACCATTAACTTAAATTTCCTTCAAATAAAACATAAGGATTACCCTTGTCTGTGTGCATGTGTGACAAGAAATGGTTCACCTAGAACAGGAAGACAAATGAATGGAGTATCATGGACTGATCAATTACAGTGCTCCTGGATAACATCCGCAAGTGGATGCTATTTGTGCAGAACAAAACAGCCGTGGCAACCACCTCGTTGGATATTCAAGGCTGCATGGTCTTCTTCTGAAGAATAACATTCTTTGCCCTTTCAGGTGTAAAACCGGTTTCATCCACTTAATTCTACCATCCTTTCGCATGAATCTTTTCACTTTTCAGAGAAGGGAAAAAAATATTCTCATTTCTATTTACTGCCACAAATTCCTCCTTTCTTGATTCTAATCTACCCAATGCACTTTGGTATCATAGTGTGGTTTTGAATATTCCATTAGAATCTTGTTGAACCACCGTGATTGGCAGTTTAAAATAGTAGAATTACTATTTTTTCCAACTTCTCTGAGATCCTTTCGATGACCTATGTTTATTGAGGGGAAATCTATGTCCTGATCGGTCATGAATTTGTAGAAGCCCTAAAAGGTGTAAGCAATTAATTTCATCTGCTGTGCTGCAAGAGCTATAGTTGGAAACTTAGAAGCATGTTAGACCGACTAGTTTGCAGTACTATGGCATAGAAATTCAATGCCCTCAACTCAATTTCCAGATGGTATTCTCGCAATCACAAGTCAGGAAATAGTGACAATCAGAACCACCACAGAAACTTTTCCTCCTCGACTATGATAAATACTTTATTGCTCCAAAGTACTGGCTATAGTCACAGAGAGACACGGAGAGAGCAGGAAATACCAAGAAGAGAGGAGGGGGAGGGGAGGATAAAGGAAATAAAGGCTGAGCTGATAGCTCATACACATGCATGTTTTTAGGTAATGAAATTGAAATCTTGCTTTTATCTTCTCTTCTTTTCAGTATAAGCATCAAACAAGAGAATACAAATATGTATTCTCTTTTTTTTGTGGCCCTATTTGTATTCTCTTTTTTCCGATCAAAAAAAGAGAATACAAATAGGGCCACAAACTCGATGTAAACCGATGCAGCTAAAAGTCAAGAATTAGGCTTTCTAAGGCTACAAAATGAAGTTATTCGATTAATTAGACTGTCGTTTGGTAATTTAGGCTCTCGTGCAGGTATGAGATAAGCCACCAAAAGAAGCACGTATTCATTCCAATTGTGAATAGGAACAATGAACTCTATAGGATATCACCACTTAATATCTTCAAAGATAGCATGTCTATCTCAAAACAATGCACACAAACTCGATTACTTACAGATGAAATGATCTTTCACACGACGTAGTGCCACATACTTGTCCCATCCCTCCTCTCGGATGCATTCCCTACAGAGCGTACAAGCTCGTGGCTGAGTCACAGTTGCCCTCTTCTTACCTGGTCAGCAACCAGACCATTATTAAGGATAATGTAATAAGCTTATCATAAGAAGCTGATTTTCTAGAATATGTTTAACACATTTCATCTTAGGAATTGAGATAGGGAGAGAGAAAAGGGACAAAAAGAATTTGGATGGGGGCATCAGCTTCTTAGAACGCAAGAGTCTAGAAAATAAACCAGTGAGAAATAATATCACTTTACCATTACCAACATCTTCAATGTCAAATACGTTGACAGGACATTTCTCTACAAGCTTTTCAGCCATCTCTCCTTCAACTTCTTGCAGCAATACAACCTTTTTACAGAATAAATTTAAATTCTCAACAACCTGCATTGCATCTTGAGACATAATCAGAGGAAGCTAAAAAAATTACAATGTCAATTACCTCGGGGAGCAACCTATACCAAGCAGTGGCCACAGGGGACCACTTTGCATGTGTTTTACCCATGCCTTTAACAGCATGTGCTTCCAGCTCAATTTCCTATAAAAGAGAGCAAAGTTTAAAATCATTACACGAGATCACTAAATAAAAAGAATCCAGCTATACCGTTCTTTTCCCTCATTAAGAAAGTTCCAGACTTATGTTGGCACTTGGATATAAGTTCAGATCAATAAGGCCCTGTAAGAAGGGGGCACATAGCAATAATGTATCTGCAAGAAAGCGCTGCTTTTACCATGGTGTACACCGAATGAAAGAGTTTAACTAGCTCCCATCCTCAATAAGCCTTCGTTCTGAACGACTACATTCAGTCTTCACAGAAACGGCTTGGCACAAATCAATGCAAATCATGTACCGTAGTACAATCTCTAATAAAACTTGACTAACCTAATCGTAGATTCTAACTATCCTTTTGGCAATTAAATATGGAGAAAATTTACCCTTATAGCTAGCATCATTTCTTGAACTTAATATTTGAATCCACTGCCATGAATTCCAAACCCTTGATGAGTACTAACAAAATTATTTGAATCCACAGCCACGACATACTAGCTCTTTATGAGTACTTCACGGACCATTGGACCCACATCCTTAGGACCATAGCATATCAGTTCTTACATATGATTAAGCAGAGCTAGGGTCATGACTCATTTCAATGTGTAAATTCCTAGCACACAGCCAAGACCATGACCTTTTGAGGCCTGGATGTAACTTAGTTAATCAACCCTATATCAAAGACATTCTACATGGAACTAGGTGCACCTCTTACATATGATGAGCAAAATACTTCTAACACCTCTCTTGATTCTTTTAAATTACCATAACATACAAAAGCATGTTTTGGAAACAATTTACCCAAGGCCTGTCTGAATTTAGTATCTCGCAGAATTCACCATTTACTATGCTGAGCCATTGACCAAAAACTTATGCCAAAAGAAAACCGGTATAAAAGTAGGGGTTATCACCAACAAAAACATGAAATAGAAGAACAAATTACCTGCCCTGCTCCAAGTTTAGCAATAATAATGTCTGGATGCTTGGGTGCAATTGGATCGCTGGAAAATTCTGGCAATGAACTTTGGCTGCAACGAAATGACGTATATGTCTTTGGTTTTGAGTTTGAAGTTGATGTTTGTGTTGAATTTTCAGCGGACAGAGGAAACTCACTTCCGTTTGGCAGCCATTTCAGCTCATCCGATTTCACTGATATTTCAAAGCATCACCACCGGCAATATTTGATACATAAACAATCCAGAAAATGCAAATAGATTACTGTAACAGTACCGGTAAGACGTCGGCCACCAATTTTACAACGGACGTGGAGCTTGAAAACAATGGTATTTTTTTCATTGGGTTCATCATTTTCTGAAACATTGAAGCAAATAACGTCTCCGATTTAGCACATGAGATAATACACCAGGTAGGTGCTCAAGAATAAAACATCAAATTCCTAGAAAGGAATAAAACAAAACCTGACATAGACTCAAACAGTCTGGGGTCAACCTTGATTGGTATGAGACCCAATCTATGAGCAAGCACCTCATCTTGGATTACTGAGGTATTATTCGCAATAAGAACCTTTTCAATGGCCATCGTGGGAAGCTGCATGTAATCACCCCTTTAGCACCAAGTATTTATATGGAACCAGCGAAACCAACAGATGCTAATGAAGAGGCAAGATAGAGCACATACAGACACAGAAATGTATGTTTTCATGTCTTTCGGAGTTTCTGTATATCTATCAGCACAAGACAAACAATGCTCAGAACTGTTTGCTTTCCAGAGATGGAAAATGTGACAAAGGACTCTAAGAAGTGAAAACAAACCAATATATGTAGGTATTTGTGTGTCAGCTGTCTACAACATACAAAAGTGTATCCGTGTGTGTGCGCGAACGCATGCGTGTGTGTGTGTGTACATGAAAATTCAAGTGGCTGAGAATTTTAATCTTGAAATCAATAATGAATTTTGAACTTTCAAAACCTCAGACCAATTCAATGTAAAGTGGGGGGAAGAGGATTCCAAACCATTTTTAATAGTATATGTGGCATTATAAGCTAACATGTCAAGAAAAGTTGTCAAAAAAACCTGGCAACAGTTAGAAACAAGTCATCTGCTATCTTAAATATCATGATCCGAATTTGCAGGAATCAGGACAGACAAGTTTTCGAAAGATTAAGTCCTGCAACAACTGCATGCTTACTTCTGTTTATTCTATGGCTTTGTAAAAAATGATATTTCTTGTTTACTCGATACTGTGTTCCGTATGCCATCTCCAAAGAGGAACCAGAATGATCGGATACCAACACTGATAAAGTGAAATTCCATCATCCTTCCAAAGCTTTAAAGTACCCAAAAAAAAAAATGCTATGGAACAACCAAAAGAAGGCAAATTTCACATTAAGACAAACTTTTATTTAACTATGTCCAGCATGAAAACACAACTTGTATTCAACTGATCAACACAATAATTAAGAGAGTACATCTGAATTTAGCTTAAAAATATGGAATTGCACCAAAAAAGCATTAAACGTGATTTTCTTCCTTCTAAAAAAATGTACCTCGGCTACGAGAATCCTTCGAAATGCATTAGCAACGGCAGCATCAATACCAATCATGTCAAACTCAATATCATCCTCGCTAAGTCGAATCACCTCTACTTTGAAGTTATTCTGGAATTGGTCCAACCTTACACTGTTATCAACTCCCATGGAAGCATAAGCACCAGAGTATTGTATGTTCTCTGTCTTTAATCCCAATGTGACCAAAAAACAACACACACAAATCGTATGAGGCTTCAACCAAATAATTCAAACACCGGGATACAAAAAGTTTAACAACTGGAAAGAGAAACCCAAGTACTGAAGTTTGAAAGTCACTATCTTTACACTGTGTTGGCAAGTTGACTGACAAGATAATACAAAAGGGGAAGCAATAAAATCAAAGGAAGAGAAATGTGTGGTGGTGATAAGTGTTGGGGCATCACCCCAAGAGCACCCATAATTTTCCAGTATGAAGACTCTGCTTAAAGTCACAAATTATTACCAGTTGTCAAATCAGATCATTCTCTAATAAATTAGTTTGCGGACCATTACTGGTTTAGTAACGTGGCAAAGGGTATTTGAATTTTGAAAAAGTATAGCATGCCAATTGCCAAACCCAGAGTATTGAATGTTCTCTGTCTTTAATCCCACTATGACCGAAAAACAACAAACCCAAATCGCATGAGGCTCCAACCAAACCATTCAAACACAAAAAGTAAACAACTTGGAAAGAGAAACCAAGTACTGAAGTTTGAAAGTCGCAATCTTTAGAGTGTATTGGCAAGCTATTTGCTACAAATACATGAATTTAGATTGATGTGAAGTATACGAGATAGAGAAGGAGAGTAGTGGTACATGAGTAGGAGCATCAGAGTTGCAGAGAACGCGAGTTCTTTGGAGTTCCAGGTGAGGAGGTAGCTCTCCCTTGGGTATGTCTGGTAAGTCCCATATCGGTACCTTAGGCATGGTCTCTCTCTCTCTCTCTCTCTCTCTCTCCTCTTTGTTGCAGAGGAATCAAATTTGTGTATGGGATTTGAGGTATGGAGTCGAATCAGAAACGAAACCAAGCCACCAAATGTTAGGGTTTAGGGTTTTAGGGGACCAAGCCAAGAGGCTTTTGGCTCGTTTTGTATATTTCTGGGAAAATATCAAAATGCCCCCAAAGTTTGACCTTAATGTCAAATATACTCTAAACTTTTAAAAACTCAATTATGCTCTTAAATTTTGCTTCCGTTAATCAGATCTACTCCTACCTTCTCAATCTGTCAAATTGCCAAGGAGATTTGCTGAGTTGAACATTAGGCTTCATTAAAAATGCTTATGTTGTACTCTTTCCGTTTCAAATTTTGGGTCCCAATTGCCACTTTTCTTGTCCTAAAATATTGTCCAAGGTGCGAAGTAATGGGCAAAAAATTGTGAGTTTACATTTCTACCCTTGCTTTTTGAAACTAAGTACATGCAATGATGATATTTTGAGGAGTAAAAGAGAGAAGAAACAATATGAAAAGTGCAATGATGACGTTTCCCCCCCCAAAGAAATGCCCAAAAAAATCATTTCAAACTTTATTTCTTAAAAATGTTTTTTTGAAAAACTGTTTTCAAAATTTATTTTCAACAAATGGATTTTTCAAAAGTTTTTTCACAGAGTATTTTGAAATTCCTTTTCTGGAAAGCTGTTTTCAAACTATATTTTTTCAAAATAATTTTTTCCAAACTTATCCCTAGTAGGTGCAGTACCTGCTAAAAGTGTGTTCGACCTTTGATTTAGTTATTAATCGAATTGATCTAAAATAAGGATTCAGTTGAGTCAATTAATGAGATGAGCATCTTGATTTTTTATTTTACAACATTAAAAGGTTGTCAAGACAAATAGAATGTTGTTTTAAAAGTATTTGAATTTGATTTGTTTATGCCATAAACAACTTCTAAACAAAATTTAGCGAGCAAAACACTAGTCGAATTTAACATTCTTGATCCAATACCAGCTAAAATTGGTTCACAATGTTCTTTTCTTCTTCTTTTCTTCTTCTTTTTTTCCATTCGTTATTCCTAATATATTGCATAAGGAGGGGGAATGAAACTCAATCCCGGGATGCAGTGTAAAGCATCCAAGAGCTCTACTACATATCTAGGTGAATGTAAAACAGTTTTAGTTTTATTTAGTGAGATTTGAATCCAAGACAGATGCATGGGAGTATCCAACCACCCCTGGCACCCCACATGCACCAAAAGTCGAGTGCGGAGAAGCCACGTTGCATAATACTCCCTCCGTCTCAATTCTTGTTTGGGAGTTCTTACAATTTTCAATTGATTATATCTCGTAATTTACATTGTTTTACGTGATTTCTAAAATATCGTCTTATATAACTAATTGAGATCTATCAAACGAAATCGATATTAAATATAAAATTCAATATCGATTTAAAGTTATAACTAGTTTTTTTTATCTCTAGAATAAAACGAGGAACCAAAAATTGGCGAGGAACCAAAAATTGGCGACGGAGATAGTGGTATGCTTTTAGCAAATCTGGACCATTAGATATATTTTCAATGGCTTGGATGACGCAAACCGGCCTATGCAGTCAACAGACAAGCCAGATGCAGTTCAAAAAAAAATAAACAGACAAGCCAGATTCTAAAATTTTGAGGCCAAACAAACCACTGAAAATTCAGGCCGACATACAGGCAAACTATTAACTGAATTGGAAAAGCCTGAATTAGAAAACCAGCTAACTGAACATACCACAAAACTCAAACCAAAATCAAATGAACAGAAAAAAAAACTGTATTTGGACACACACAGAATCTCGAATCGCGGTCTTCTTCTAGTCCATTTAGCATGAATGTAGCTGATTCTCTGATTCCTACAATACTTCTAAATTTAGCTGGATTTTGACTCCAGAATTACTGGTGCTGCTACAAACAATGAATTGGATCCACACAAATAACACAACAATCTAGCATGTCCATTTATAGTTCATATATAAAAAGGCTTACACATGACAGTTTGCAGTATCCAATTTTCGTTTGAGGGCCTTTGTCATACTTTCTTGTTCCAAGGAGAGAGAGCTGAAGGGAGATGGCAGACAACCCTCCTCACCCCAATACGGCCGTAACCGGTAAACCCCCCTTTCTCTCATGCACGCTTCTTTACAAAATACTGTGATTTTGAACAGCTTGCAAACATGCAACATTGTGAGCTTAATTTGAGATATTGCAGGAGACGAGGAGGTAAACGACAATCCGATTGAGCAAGTGAGGCTCACAGTGCCGATCACAGACGACCCAACAGAGCCGACCCTAACGTTCAGGACATGGGTTCTTGGGCTAGCCTCGTGCATCAGCCTATCCTTCGTGAACCAGTTCTTTGGCTACCGAGAGAATCAGCTCTCCATAACCTCGGTATCAGCGCAGATTATTACCCTCCCGTTGGGGAAGCTGATGGCGGCCACGCTTCCAACGAGGCGATTTAACGTCCCCTTGACAAAATGGTCATTTACTCTGAATCCAGGACCCTTTAATCTCAAAGAGCATGTCCTGATCACCATTTTTGCCAGCGCTGGTTCCGGTGGTGTTTATGCTGTGGGCATTATTAACATCGTCAAGGCTTTCTACCGCAGGCAGCTCAATCCCGTGGCAGCATTCCTCCTCGCCCAAACTACTCAGGTACCACAAGAGTCCCTATACGCACCGCCCTTCATAGTTTTCCTCCTGCAGTCAAGTAAATCCAAGTTTTTTGCTTTACTCTGAATCCAAGTTTTTTGTTCGGCAAATAACTTGATGACAACAATCTAGTGTTAGTATCATGTCTTATTTGCCAGAAGTACTGGAAGGAAGTTAAAAACCCACCTCAGTATCCAAATCAATCACGGGAGATCCGGACTCTCGAGAAAGTTTTGTGTGCCGGTGGCAGTACCCGTTGGCGCATCCGAGCCGTCCAAACATATTTTGGACGGCCCAGATTTGTTGGAATAATTTGCCTTGAAAATTTACAAAAATGCCACCCCTTAAATCTGGGCCATCCAAAACATGTTTGGACGGCTCGGATGCGCCAACGGGGTACCGCCATGCGGTACCCGTCTGGCACACACAATTTTCGAGTTTTTTTAACCTTCTGTCTATAAAAGAAGATGAATTTTACATGTAATTCCAAAAATAGACAGTTTATACTGGTCTCCGATTAACCACAAAGAGCTTAGATTCTTTACAGTTGATCAAAGGGTCCAGTCCAAACATATTAGAAAGACATGAATTCAACATCCCTCTCACACTCAAGAAATTATAATTCTTTGTTTTTCCATGAAATGCAGATGTTGGGGTATGGCTGGGCTGGGCTGTTCAGAAGATATCTAGTGGAATCCCCCTATATGTGGTGGCCTGCAAACCTGGTCCAAGTTTCTTTATTCAGGTAGGCATCACTTCCGTTTTCTGTATTTTCTTTTCAGAAAAACATGGAGACGAAAACTGTTTCAGATAGAAAAAGATAAACACAAAACCAATCAACTTCTAAGAAAAGTGTTTTCGAACACTTCATTATGCAGTTTCCAACGAAAACAGAAGCAGAAAAAGAAAGAAAATTTGTTTTAAAAAAAAAAAAAAAAACTCTCCCCCTCGGATAACATCAGTGTGAATGCATTGCAGGGCATTACACGAGAAAGATAAAAGAGGCAAGGGAGGACTTACCAGGCTACAATTTTTCCTCATGGTGTTCGTCTCAAGCTTTGCCTACTACTTAATCCCAAGCTACTTGTTCCCCTCCATAGCCTCTCTCTCCTTCATTTGCTGGATTTGGAAGGACTCCGTCACCGCCCAACAGATTGGATCTGGCCTCCACGGCTTGGGGCTAGGTTCCTTTGGCTTCGACTGGTCCACCGTCGCCGGCTTCTTAGGCAGTCCTTTAGCCTACCCTGCCTTCTCCATTGTGAACACCCTTGCTGGGTTCTTCGTTTTTACGTATATAGTGATTCCAATTGCATATTGGACCAACTCCTTTGAAGCCAAGAGATTTCCATTGTTTTCCTCCAAAACTTTCGACTCCACTGGTCATAAGTACAACATAACAAGAATTTTGAATGAGGAGACCTTTGATCTTGATATACCTAGCTATAACGGGTATAGCAAACTCTACCTCAGTATCTTCTTCGCCTTCACCTATGGGTTGAGCTTTGCAACTCTTGCTTCTGCAATTTCACACGTGGTGCTTTTCAATGGAAAGTAAGTTTCTTCTGTCCTCTCTTTTACCATCCATTCGGCAAACTAGGAGAGAAGAAAGGAAAAGATAACCTTGTTTTTTCAATAGACAATAGTGGAACAGGAAGCTGCATATCACCTCAGTAAACTCGAAATTACTACATGCATGGTAAGGAAGAGCACTATGAAACAAGTAATTGGTACTTCGGAAATATTGATATTTCCTTTTAGATTAGATTGTTTACGACAAAAGTGCAGAAATATGTGCATCCTCCCTCTTGATCAGAAAGCTAAAGGAGAAAGAAAAGGGAAAAAAGGGTAAAAACACACGTGCACCCATTACAGGCCCATCCCAGGTCCTGTTCTTTGATCAAAGTTCTGAACATTTCAGTATTTTCATCTTGTTGATTAGGTAGTTCATGTTGAAATTCAGGAGGGGATTTCTTTCTTTTTTCTTTTTCTTTTTTTCAAGACAAATGCATTCTGAAAACATAAAGAATTGATCTCTGATCAATCTAGATTTTTTGAGAAATACTTGATGAGAGGGAAAAAATGGACAATTCATATCAAATAACAGGGCCCAAAGCGGGCCCCATAATTGGTGCTCCACGCGTGTGCTATCCATTGGTGCAAATCACAAACATTGCTCCCGGTAATGACTAACTCAGTTCAAATCACCCAGCCAGTATCCAAACAGGGTGATAGAGACAGCTTCCGATGAGCTAGTAACAAATTAACATCTCATATAATTTTCATAATGCCAAAAATCATGTTTCAGATCAATTTACCAAATGTGGAGCGACACGAAGGAAGCAGTCCAAAAGAAGGTCGGTGATGTCCACACAAGGATAATGAAGAAGAACTACGCATCAGTTCCCAATTGGTGGTTTCACATTATCTTGGTCACAATGCTAGCTCTTTCCCTCCTTACATGTGAAGGTTTCGGCAGACAGCTCCAACTCCCATGGTGGGGAGTTTTATTGGCTTGTGCCATGGCCATGTTCTTCACATTACCAATTGCAGTCATAACAGCCACAACAAACCAGGTACCACAATCCTGCCCATCACATAAAGTCCCAATTATTGTCCTCCAAGAATATGCAAGCATGCGTACACACAAAACTTATATTCAACTGTAATACCAAGAAATAAGAATGGATATATTACCCATCTGCCAAAATGAATGTTTTCTCGTTATTGTGCAGCAACCAGGGCTAAACGTGATCACAGAGTTGGTTATCGGGTATCTGTACCCAGGGAGGCCTCTTGCAAATGTTGCTTTCAAGACCTATGGCTACATTAGCATGGTACAAGCAATCAATTTCCTAGGGGACTTCAAATTAGGTCACTACATGAAGGTCCCTCCCAGATCCATGTTTGTAGCACAGGTATCAATCATTCTGAACTTTCCATTTTCTCCATTTGCATTTTCTGTTAAAGTTTTTTGCATCCTTTTTTTGGACGAAAGTACAAAACAATTTTTTGGACAAACCAATAAGAAGTTTGAAAAACTCATTGTCTCCTTATCATTTCGTTGTTGTGTGATAACAGTCCTAAATTTGCCTATCCTTTCGGTGTTTTCTCAAAGCCAGTCTCTTGGAAAAAATTCCAAAAAGAGTTTAACGTAAACAATTCGCACATTTTCTGTAGAATGCAAATTGATACCAGATAACAAAGAGACATTAGGAAGCAAATTGCAATAACTTCTGGGTTTTTTTCTCACCATATGTTCATGATCACCAGTTAGTTGGGACGCTGGTTGCTTCTGCTGTCTACTTCAGCACAGCGTGGTGGCTGCTCACGACTGTCGAAAACATCTGCGACACATCTCTGCTTCCGGATGGGAGTCCGTGGACTTGCCCTTCGGATGAAGTGTTCTACAATGCTTCCATAATATGGGGAGTTGTAGGTCCCCTCCGCATGTTCACAAAATATGGCAACTATGCAATGCTGAATTGGTTTTTCCTCATTGGATTCCTTGCTCCAGTTCCAGTATGGCTGCTATCACGACAGTTCCCAGAAAAGAAATGGATCAAGAAAATCCACGTTCCAGTTTTCTTGGGAGCAACAATGGCAATGCCACCAGCAAGATCTGTGAATTACATAACCTGGGGAGTTGTGGGTGTTTTCTTTAATGTTTATATCTACAAGAAGCACAAGCAATGGTGGGCAAGGCACGCCTACATCTTGTCAGCTGCTCTGGACGCTGGGGTCGCGATCATGGGAGTAGTCATCTTCTTCGCACTTCAATCGAAGGATATTATTGGTCCTGAGTGGTGGGGTCTCGATATGGACGACCACTGCCCTCTCGCCACGTGTCCTACTGCACCAGGGATACAAGTTAAAGGTTGCCCTGTTTTCTGATAATCTATCTTGTGCATTATCTAGTTCATCCCAAAGCATGATGATGCTGACAATAGTGGCAGACTGGGGATGAAGATGATGATGATGATAAGTTTAATTAGTGCAGAAAATGGTTGGCTTCTAATAGGGTTTCAGAACTGTGAATGTAGATATGACAAGGAAAAAATGAAATAAAACGGTGAATGTAGATATGCCAAGCAAAAAAGGAAATAAAACTGTGGATGTAGATATGTTGTATTTAGTCTTTTGATGGTTTCAGTTACTGTTTTAAGGATCCGAGTTCAGTATTTGATGATAACAAAGAAGATGATGTTACACGAGATATACAAAGTTATAGAAGATTCTGATCCATCTCCATACCCATTTGTCAAGTTTTAAACATAATATAACATGTTTGTAATGCTAATGTGTTACAATTATATTCCATCAATAAAATCAACCACATTGCTCAACTCTTACTGGAGGAGTTTAATGATTCATCTGCAAACATGACGTGGTAGCAAAAGAATCCGCTACCAGTCATCCCAGCAAGAGCCACACATCCTCTGATCAATGGAACACATGAATTTGTTAACTGCATACGGTGATGGAAGTATCGTTTTCCCTCCAGTAAGGCCACAGACACAAGAAGCAAGAAGAACAAAATGAACAGCTAAAAATATCATGAACACTAAAGAGAGCTGGTAACGGAAAGTACCAGATATCTGTTGCTGGACAGGACAAAGCTGCAATTGAACAACTACTTCAACCGGAAAAGGGGATATCAACATGTCCTCACTCCTCCCTATGTTCACCTGCAACTCTTAGATGACTTGCGGATTAGGGAAGGTATGAAAGAACGTAACACTCACATGGATCCAACTCTCTGGTGGTGGCCAACTACAGCTTGCTATGATAACCAAAAAACAACCATCTCTGCCACCTAAATACAATCAAACCTTTCAAAAAGCTGGCCTTAACTTGGGGAGGTAACAATTTTTTCAGCTATTTTCTGCTATGAAAAAGCCAATAAAGGATCACACCCAAAGCAGGGTATGAGATAGGTAGCAACTGGACAATCTTACCCCCACATTTACAGAGACGCTGATTACTGGTTACGTAACCATGCCACAATGCAGGAGAGCATAAAACTTGTGACCATAATCAACATTATTGAAAACACACGCGCGCGCGCAACCACACACACACACACACACACACAGAGTCCAATACTTATCCAATCGAAAAGGATCTTTAATACTGTAACAAAGACCGAAAACTTCAACTAAAGCATTCATAAACGCAAAGACAACGTTTATTCAGCATTCATAAACGCAAAGACAACGTTTATTCATGAAGAATCTTTAGACTATAACAGTAGATGATAAATATTCAGTTCATACATCCACAAAATTCCTCAATAAACTCTGAGCTCTGTCACATCTTACTCTATTTATGGGCTCTGGTCAGCCAAAATTCAAGCAGAAGAAACTACAGAGAGTAATCAGTGACGAACAACTACACTTTGTTCCCGATGCTCATGATTACTTGAAGAGTTCTGGGTTCAGCCAGTCCCTGCAAATAGAAACGAAATGAAACCTTAATTATGCCAAAGTCGAATGAATAGATTGCTGCCAATCACAGAAGCTTATGGAAATCAACTCATGCTCTTACTTGCTAATGTCATCTAGGTGGTCATCAAAATCAACGATATCCTGCCCTTTCTGAGATGAAATATAGTCCAAGAGAACTACATTTGCTGCTGGCTCCTTGATGGTCAATCGGCTGCTTCCATCTGATCCCACTTGCTTCCAACTCTTAGATGAATCTCTTGTGTAAAACTAATTGATGAAGAGCTAATCAATAACAAATCTTCTTTGGAAATCAGTGCAGTAAAAATGACAATAAAATTAATGACAGCAAAGATACAGCAGCTTTCAAATGTAAACAAGTCAACCAGGGATGCCAGCCAAAATGGTCTGCCAAGCAGAAAATTTGCTGCAAGGACAACCGAGAGTACAATGAAAAAGACCAAGTACCTGTAGAGTTGTCAAACATATGGGAAACAACGTAATGGATTCTCAGGAACAAACCGAGACTACAATGCAAAACACCAAATACTTGTATAGTTGTCAAACATATGGGAAACATCGTAATGGATTTTCAGTAACAAGCTCCAAACAGATGAGCGAGGATAAGTTGAGAATTGAGATGACACAAAAGCCATAAGATTCACATTGCTGCGTTTGCATGGAAAAGGGAGTCGAAACACGACACAGCAATCTCCAGGTTTAAAAACCCAGCAATATAATGATCCACAATAAATTATGGGTAGGTCTAGCAAATTATGTGTATTAAGTGTTTTTCACATCCCCTGGAAGCGAAATGGTGGGGAGCAAATCCAAATCACACACTGTTATCTATGAAAACCATTGAAGATTCAGATAGCTATATGTAATCACCTATTTAACTTGCAACTTGAAGTTTCCAAGAGGAAACACCAATCAGGGTATACAACACACAGTACCCAAGATCAGTTTATACTTCTACCAGTCCAAAATTTCCCATGTCTTCAATGACATGGGTATTTCACTTTTCACTGAGAGCTTCTACAAACTCACCATCAATCAACAATTTGAACAATGGACAAAGAGAAGATGATAAAAAACGAGCTACTAAAATATAATGGCACCGCTGCACCTACAAGTCCTATCCCCACAAACCAAAACTAAAAACTCGGCTGCATACCTTGTGAAAATATGAACAGTGGACAAGTAAAACTCACCTGCACCACAGGGCTCCTATCCTTCCCCTTGGATAAAGCCTCAAGTTTACTGTTATCTAACTGAAATTCACACAATAGAGGTACAAAGAATAGTTAATAAACAAATATCTATCTATCCATCCATCAATACTGTATACAAATATAGTTAGGCTAAAAAGCCTCTAAGTACCCAATCCTAAATAGCAAAATTTTGGATTATTTATTTTTCAAAAGGAGAGAGAGATCTTGGGAAGTGGATAGTTGGGCTTTATTATGTAAAGAAGATGAATAAAAAGCACATTTTTTAGTTTTTGTTTGTTTGCTTTGTTTATCCTACATTTCTCACAATGCAGATTATTTGTGTTTCAGATTTTAATTCATAACAATAGATTTATATCTTCTCATGCATAGGATGGGAACAATGCTAGTAGATAATTACGCAACAGTTAACGCATAGAATTATCTTTCAATAGAAAACCTACCAAAAGCAAAGCCGCTTGAGGGAAGTACCGATGTATGTGATCGCCGATGTTCCTAGCAACATTACCTAGCTCAACATCGTCGAACCTCTCATTTGCGTGGAAATAACCAACTATCTCCAAACCTTGAGCTCTATAAAACTCCTCGATCTGCTCAAATCATCCAGAAACAAAATCCATTGAAAACGAAAAATACTACCACCTTGTCCCAAGTTTTCAAAACACAAAATTACAAATAATTCTTTAAATTTCTTTACTCCCGCTTAGAGAATTGATCGAAATTTACTAATTTGGTGCAAAAAAAAAAAATCAAAAAACTAAGAGCATCTCCAACCCATATTCAATTTTTGATGCTCAAATTCGGGTAAAAGTTTCATTTTGGTATGAACCAGTCCAGTGGAATAACTCAAATTTAAGCACAAATTTGTGTAAAAAGCTTCATTAATGGCATAGTCGTAACAAGTCTTGAGCAGAGCCGGCCCAGGGGGAAGCCCCGCAAGCCCACGGGCTTGGGCAACCCCCCAGGCTAGGGCAATCCAAAAATAATAATAATAATAATAAATCATAAATTATATATAAATATAAAAAGGTTTCCATTTGTACAAGCCATATGCTTGGTCTGATGGCATACGCGTGATGTCCATCTTCTGGATGAGTAGCGTTCGATTCCCAGCGGCATCCTGTGACTTTTGCAACTTGTTTTGACTTTTTGGCTTCTACTTTTATCCTTTTTTCTTGTTATCAACAGGCCGTTCTTCCCTTTTTTCTCTACTCCATTTCTTTCCTAAGAAGTCTAAAACCACACTCAAATATAAAAAATACTCTCATAAATAAATGGGATCATAAATTGGCGGTGTTGTAGGTGAGCCCCATAGATTTATGTGCGTGTTGCATCAATGTATGTGCATTTGAGTGTGGCTCTAGACTTTTTGTTTTTTCCTACCCAATCTACAATATTATGAAAATCATTTTACTCAATTATTTTGTTAGACATTTTGCATTTAACAAAAACAATAATAATGTATAAGTGACAAGTTCTTTTTACATTTGATTAAAAAAAATTATCCCAACGGCGGACAATTGAAAACAAATCGAGCGAGCTAACACGTTTTATTAATTTTTCACACAAATCATAGTTAAAATATGAGAATACTTTCGTATTTCTTCAGAAATGAAAACCTTTATACTCTTTTTGCGTTTATTATTTATAGTACTTGTATCCTTTTAGTTTGAATTCTGTAATTTTTTAATTTTTTAAAAAGGACTCTTGGATGTAGAGAGCCTAATGTTGATCGTTTGCTTTGGACCTCTAAATCTCTTGAATTTTTTTAATTGTATATCTTTTAATTTTGTATGACTTAATATATATTAAGAGGGCAACAAAGCCAGGGGTCGGGTTGGGCAACCCAAATGTCGGGGCCAGCACTGGTCTTGAGTAAAATTTGAGTGTCCCTTGATCTGGTAAAAAAATTGGGTAAAACTCTATTTGCTATTAGAGGTCTTGTACTCTCGGAACCAAATTTCGAGCCAATTAAAAAGGCAAGGGCCGGAGATGCTCTAAAGCATGAAATAACTATATTTTTCAATCAGGAAATTGCACGATTTTTCATAGGGGCAATCAAATTGGGACGGAGGAAGTGAGATCCAAAACTGATTTAAGTACATAGAGAAAGAGAGAAGAGAGAGACCTGAATTAGGGCGATCTCGAGAGGAGGCAGGAGGCCGATCTGGGAGTGGAATAGGGGGACGGATTCGGTGATTTCTACGACAGGGTTGGAGTCGGTGTTGCCGGAGAGGCGGCCGAGGAGGAGGCCGTTGACGGCGGATGTCCTGTGGTTTAGAGCGTGGAGGATCAGCTTTATGTAGGCGTTTTGGCCGATCTCGTAACGGATGTTGCCGGCCATTGTTGTTCAGCGATTGAGGATGGAGTTCACAGTGAACACAGAGAGAGAGAGAGAGAGAGAGACTGATTGAGTTCGGTTGGACTGGCAGACTACGGAACGGCGTTCTATGTGATTTGAGTTTTGTAGTGGGTGAGTATTCTTGAATAGTTTATTGATTTGATAATTTATAGTTCAAAAATACAAAAAATACTTTAGTGAAAATTCACTCTATTCAGTAAACACTACTAGAATAATTGATAAAGATCACACTAAGAAAATTTAAAAGACTACGGTTTTGATGAAACCGTGATAAAGAAATACAAGGTGAGTTTTTAATGTCACTTTGCTAAAAAAACCGTAGTGATTAATCATAATTATCACGGGTTTAAAAAAACTGTGATTATAATTGTTTAATTTAATCACACTTTTCTACAAGTGTGATAAAATGTGTTTATTTTTACCACGCTTTGTTACAAGTGTGATAATATATGTTTATTTTTACCACGCTTTGTTACAACCGTGATAAAATATATTTATTTTTACCACACTGTGTTACAACCGTGATAATAAACTTTTTTATCACATTTTTTCTAACCGTGATAAAATGTGTTTCGTTTATTTTAACCACACTTCGATTACAAGTGTGATAAAATGTATTATTTTCACCACGCTTTATTACAAACCGTGATAAAATGTGTTTATTTTAATCACGCTTTGTTACAACCGCGATAAAAAAAACTTTTTTATCACAGTTTTTCCAACCTTGATAAAATGAGTTTGCGTATTTTAATCATACTTTGATTACAAGTGTGATGGACTAGTAAATACTTTACTCTTTATTTTAGGTTTTTTTAATTTTGTTGCCTTATGCATCACTTTTGGCGATGAAATAAATGTTTGTTGCCTTTTGTAATGCCTTTGTCAACCAAAATATGAGGTTAGTTGCCAAAGTAGAATATGATAGAGACATAATGGCGACAAAAAATGTTAGTCGGCAAAAAGAAAACATGTCATTAACCAATTTTTCGTCAGTGTCTACTAAATTACTAGGTGTCGCCAAAAGTTAGCCTACGGCGACCAAATTTACGTCGTCAACTGTATAATTTCTATAAATTAAAATATTATAATTTAATGTAATATAATATATTATGATATAATGCAATATATATTTTATGTAAAATATATTACATATTTGTTGTAATATAAAAGGGAATAAATGAAAAGATAATACATATACATTCTTTTTGGAAAATGTGACATGAAGACATGGGTAGCCTAGTGGTTCGAGTGTTAAGATAAGAATTGGGAGGTTGGAGGTTCAATTCTTAGCAAATGCATGTTGGGAAAACAGTTGGGAGGTTGTGGAGATGATGCCACGAGGCATGTATGTCCAAAGCGTGATGGTATAGTGAATCCAATCACGGTTTTTTGTCCAAACCGTGATTGTATAATTATAATTTAATCACGGTTTTTGGAGCAAACCGTGATTGTATAGTGTTTTTAATCACGTTATTTGTCCAAACCGTGATCTTAAAACTAATTTCATCACAGTTTTATCTTCAAACCGTGATAATATTGTTGATTTAACTACGGTTTGTCGTGTAAACCGTAATTGTATAATATTTTTGAACACGCTTTTTGTTCAAATCGTGATCTTTTACGATCTTTAACCACGGTTTGTTGTCCAAACCGTGGTCTTATCTTGTTTATCATCACGCCTTATGTGTTTCCATATCGGTTTGGACTTACATTTAACCACAGACATAAACCGTGGTAGAATCTTGAAGACTTTTAATAACGGCTCATCAACCACGGTTTTAAAACCGTGATTAAATTATAAAGATCACGGTTTTTACCAGTGATCTTTTAAGTTTATTGTAGTAGTGAAATGAGCTTAGACGACCCGATCCCTCAGCTGAGTAGCTCGATTCATTTAATGAGAGAGCATTTACAGACTAGTCGAGCATGTAGAAACGAGTTGCGCTTTCTTAACCCAAGTTATGGTTTAGAGTATTGCCCTCGACTTGTTTTGTCACATGAACTTGAAATTCGAACTCGACACAATTATTAGACGAGTCAAGTCGAGCCGTGAGCTATTCCTGCTGTTTGCAGCCCTACTTGCTAATTAAGCTAGTACAGTACTATTTTTTAAAGTAAAAAAAAACTGAGAGAATTTTTGAAAATAATATTAACTATAGGAATATCTGGATGCTATTTTTATTGGTATAAGATTTTAGTTCCATCCATCAAATAAAAATTAGAGAATACTCCAACATACTTGGATTTGGGTTGGAGAAGCTTTGAAAAGCAACAAGAACGCGAACGTTAATTTTTGGGATTTTATATTAGTGGTCCCTTTAGCTTTTCACTGTGATATCTTCGTTAGAGTTTGTGAAAAATCTATGATGTGCTATTTTTTTTGTCTATTTGTTGTTCTAAAATTTGGCAGAAATTGATTTAACCCAACAACTAGTTTATTCCAAAAATTAGTTTTTTTCAAAAATCAAGTCAGGTCATTCTCTCATAATACATCACACAAAAAGATATGAACATAAAAATCAAGACAATTTTAAAACAAAACTCTCACATGATCTCATGTGATACATCATCTCATGCGACACATGACCAACTTTTTGATACAGTACTTGTATTTCTTTTTTTTATATTTCCGGATGGTCCTCGCTTTAAAGATACACCAGTGCCACAGTGCAGACCCATTGTCTCTTCCCTCTCTTGCATCCTCGCTACATGCATGTCATCATTCGTACAAGAAAGCTTGCTGCAACAAGACTCCATTTCATTCGTCCCCGCAACTGACCTTAAAATTAGGAGGGGGGAGGGGGTGATTATCACAAGTACATATGCGTGATTATACACACTACCGGTCTCAAAGAAACTATAAAAAATAAAATAAAACAAAAAAACCGCTCAACGTCGATGTTGGACGTAGACTCTTGGAGGCGGGTGGATGAATGACCACTCTGGGTCTTACTCCCGTCGCAGTATCCCACTTGACTAGCACCACTATGCCTTTTTCGCGTTTAACCAAAGTCCGAAAATGAGGGGGAGAATGTGATTTGCCCTTTCCAAAGAGAGCGTTTTAACCATCTCACAACTATCAGAGCCGGACCAAGCTCAAGGCCACCTAAAAAAAAAACCATAATTGGGGGCACTCTCATAATTTTTAGTTGTATGCATGGGTAGGAGTCTTCTATAACCCAACACAATCGGAAAATAAAAAGGCCTAAAACAATTGTAATGAGCATTGGAACCTTTTGGCCCAAACTAAAACAAACCCTCTTATCCAATTGTATTTTAGCTTATATGAAATTAAAAAATTAAAAAATAAAAAAAACTTAGTGAGTTTTTGTCTAAAATCAATGTTATATTATTCTTTTATATTATGTTTGTATATGGAAAAAAAAAACAATTGTTATAGACAACAAGTGAGCGTTATACGACATTTGGAATCGTTGCAGGAAAAATTATTTAAGTGTTGTGCTCTTATGGCACAATTTTAAGAATAGGCCTAGGACACTCCAAACCCACGGATTGACCCTGACAACTATGGAGGTAGAATAGGAGAATATAAGATATAATCTAGACCAACAAAGGACTGAGAGAGGATGAGGATGGAATAGGCTGGGTTGAGGGGAGGGAGAAAGGGAAACAAGGGGCAGAGAGAGAGAGAGAGAGAACCCACTGCCCATATCCCCCTCTCTAGAATCCTCTTGCCAATGATAGGTTTAAGACAACATTTGCACTCTATCTGCCTCCTTTTCCCGACATAGTTCTAGTTATATTTTTCGATGGCAGCTTCCCTTGTTCCACTGTGCATACCATTCTCAATAAGTCACCTTTCAACCACTGTATACCATTTCGTATTTAAGTTTTTTTGTATGCCAAAGTATTTGGCACATGGAAATTCCTGTTGATGCATCATGGACCGTTAGGAAAATTTTGAGTATTAGACATATTGCTCAACCATTGACTTAATACAAAATAGGTAATGGTGAGCCTACTTTTCTTTGGCTCAATAATTGGCACCGCGTTGGCCCTTTGTTTTCTACATATGAGGAAAAGGTTATGTATAATTTGGGCAGATCCTTGAATTCCTAGGTTTCCTCCATTATTCACTTAGGACAATGGAGATGGCTAAGGGCTACAAATAGTGTAACTCAAGCTATCATTGCTGCTACTCCCCCTACTATGCTCCCAGATCCTAACATAGAGGATTCTGTCAAGTGACTTCCTCATTCTAGTGGTTCTTATACTGTTAGTTCTGTCTAGGATGCAAATAGAAACAAGGCTCCTATCCAGATGTGGCACAAGATTTTTGGTATGGTCCCCATGTTCCGAAATGATCTTTCATTCTTTGGCTTTTTGTTTAAAAAAAGGCTCAATACAACCGACAGACTCAAAAAGCGGGGCATGAGATTAATTTGTACAAGTAAGTCATTACACAACTTATATTGCTAAAATGATTAAATGGATATAGTTACAGTATCATATTTCAAAATAATAAGTTTCATGAGATGATGAAATAACTCATTCTCGGTAAGCTTTAAAAAACATTCATACACTCCAAGCATTCCACTTCATGTTCCACGATGATAACCTGAAAATATTAGGGTGGGTTCACTAGCCCAGTAGAGAAATCTTCTACCATTTCTAAATGCAAGTGAGATGATACGAGTACATGGAAGCCAACCAAGATGATTAAAAAGATGACATCAACGGAAGCAAACAAGGTCTAGCATATTCTTGAGTGAACCAAATATTCCCATTGGTGTCCGAGCATTTATGTGGTACCCGACGTGCCCTGCAAGTGTCCGTGTCCCTTCGTTTATTAGTCCTAAATTAATTTCATTCAATTCATCACCATTTAATTCCTAAAGAACTTCGTAGTCCTTTTTCGAGTCTTCTGGGCCTCGTGGAACCCCTATCTGAGTTTTAGGCCTCGTGGAATGCTTGCCCGAGTCTTCTGGGCCTCGTGAAACCCTTCCCAGCGACACACCGAGCAGTGACCCTAATGTTTCGTCTCTTAATTATTAAACTTCATGAATCTTGCCATTTACCAAGTGTCCAATCCTGTTGTTCATTGGACACATTCACGTTGTGTGTCCAATGAACAATGTAGAATTGTCATCACGTGTCAACCAAATATTTATAAACCAAGTGCTAAGGAAGTTGCCATGGCTCATCTAAACAATGATATTGATAACCTGGATAAATAAGTCAAGATAATATAAATGTGGTTCAAGAATTGATCATGGATCATAGAAGTCCTATCAACAGGGGACCAGGTCGTATCAATAGGAGGGCAATCAGATTGGCCACTTTTTGAAACAAATGAGGCTCCTAGCGATAAAAGTCTAGGTCTTATTGATAGGAGAGCATCGAATTGGTCATTTTACAAAAAAAAAAAAAAAAAGGGCGTGTCACCCCATTAGAATCGCACATCAGTGGGATGAGCAAATTAGAATTGAAAAATAATCGATTTTCGAGGAACTACTGTATAACTTGAGGTTAACCTTCTGAGCCATGTGATTAGGCTAAGAATTAGCAGGTCATTTGGAGCCGGTCGTTACAGGTGGTATCAGAGCCTGCACCAACTGAAAGTGAAAGGCAGGTCCCACGGAGAGACGTGTTTGGGTGGGCCGACAAGGGAGAAGCTTGAGGTGCTTGTTGTCCTTGGACGGGTCCCACATGAGACGAACTTAAGGAGCTTTGATGTGCTTTAAACGGATACTTGTCTCACATAGATTGATGGGTGAAAGTGATAGACCATGGGGCGCAACAAAGACGCTGCAATCCCAAGTGGGGGAGATTGTGAGAGGCTAGTAGGATCCCACATCGGTGTGATGAGAAAATTGGAATTGAAATATAATTGATTTCGAGCAGTTACTGTATAACTTGAGGTTAGCCGGTCAGAAGGAGCGGGTTCTTACTAAGGGGCTTTTAGCGATAAGAGGTCGTGTCTTATCAATAAGAGACTAATCAGATTGACCAATATATGAGCAAGATTCAAGAATGACCCAAACTTGGTTTTTCCACCCAAAGCTCATCAATAAGGTTCAAACTCCGATTTTTTTTATAGTACCGATGAACAAATATACATGGTAAATGATAGGAACTTCAACAAAACAAGGAATCAATCAACATTTGGCCAAGATTTATTAAACAAACCAAACCAAAACTTTAGAACATTATGGATTTCCAACATTTTCAAGAAGGACATGATCAATCCAGAAGTATATGCAACAAATAAACCCAAATACACTTAGAGATAGGAGAGAGAAGTCCCTACCTCAACGAATCAACCTCCAACCATAACCTAGCCAAATTGCAACCTCCTGGAGTGAATAAAATGCAACCCAAGCTCCAAAACGCATGTAGATGAATGAAGCTCCAAAACGCACGTAGATGAATGAAGCTCCAAAACACATGTAAATGAATGATTTGAGTGTGGATCTAAATGGGTTTTGAGTGTGTGTAAGTAATTTGAGAGTTTGGTTGAAAAAATTTGAAAGAGGATTGAGAGGGAGGGGGCCGGCTCACTAACGGCCCGATTGGATGCCGGATTAGTTTTAGGGGTATTAAATATGGATGGGGTATAAGATAGTATATATAGAGGGTGTCTCCACAGTGATGTGACATTTATGGAGAGAGGATTAAATAGTACTTGGTTTGGATGATTTTGTAAGAAGGGGGATTAAATTTGGGTGGATGATGTAAAAAGCTGTCAAAAGACTTTTTTGCCCTTGTGTGAATATTCGTATTAGTTATGTGTTTTTTTAATTAGATAAATCTAAAAATTAATTAATTTATTATTGAAACTCAATAACTAATTAAGCTATAAGATTTAATTGTAATTAATTTTTATAATATAAAAATTAATTTAGATGTTTACTTTTTATTATAAAAATTATTGAATCGGATTATCTTTTAGGAGTTTCCAAAAAGTATGTAAAAAAACTAACGAGATTTTTGGGTAAAGAATGTATACTAACGAGATTTTTGGGTAAATAATTGTTTTATTATAAAAACTAATTAATTTTTTTATTATTTTTGGGTAAATAATACTCCTAATGTTTTAGTACATTTTCAAATAATAAAAAAGAAAACACAGCACATGCCAATGTCTTGGGAGGGGTATTGGGAAGGGGCATTAAAAGGGGTACAATGGTCATTTTCCAAGGGGTATCAGGGGGTCATAAATATGGACACCCCCTGGGGTGTCCATAAATAACTCCCCTGCAGGGGTGATATTTAGTCCGGGTGATAAATAACAACCCTGCACTTATTTTTGGCAAACCATTCCATAGCCGTGGGCCCGGGCATAAATAAGACCCCCCATATTTATGCCCCCACTAAGACCACATCCAATCGGGCCGTAAAGGGGGAATAGGAAAGTGATTTTGTTCTCTCCCCTCTTTGGGTTATATACACTACATTACAAAATCACACCGTACACCCCATCCAATTAATTGTGTGCTACCCAAAGATCCAAATTTAAAGAGTATTTCACATTGACCCATAATGCATACTCAAATGTAATTTCATAAAGTTCTCAACTAAATTCAGAGTGTTTTTTTTTATGGAATCTCGGGTCTTTACATTGTATAAAAACAGGTATGATGATCAATTTTGTCTAGTAAAAATGATGCGTCATATGATATTGAAGATTAACTACCAGATTGAAAGTCTAAAATGTAGGAGTACTAAGGCCTTCTTTGACATTTTTTCGGGCACGTTTTTTCTTCTTTGGTTGTTTTCTCTCAAATATTACTCGTATTAGATTTGGTGTCTAAGGGGTGATTTGGCTAATTTGAAAAAAACTGATTTTTTTCGTTTTGTCTTTATTCAAATTATTATTAATTTTTTTTTGTTGCATTTGTTAGTTTTGCGTCAAAATTTTAAGTTTGGCTAATAATTTTATACTTTTTAGATTTCTCTCGTCGAGACAAGCCAAGAAACCACAAAAAATCGATTGAAAATTAACAAATGTAATTTTTTTTTTGACTAAGGACACAAAAAAAAAAACCAAAAAAACTAATTTTTTCAAATTAGCCAAATCACCCCTAAGTTTATAGTGTACATTATATTGTTTGTCTCAATGAGGTGGGAAAAAAAAAAAAAACCCCAAAGATAGTTTTTCCATACAAGAAAAATATTGCACTCGTACTATATTATTTTGTTCTGTTTGGTTCTTAGGGAAAGGAAGAGAAAGGGAGAGAAAATTTAAAAACTTTTCCTTCCTTTGTTTGATTCTACAAAAAGAGGAAGGAAAATATTTATATTTCTATGTAACTTTCCTCAAATTTTCACTTCAATTTTCTCTCTATTTTTCTTCTTAATTATTTTCCATTCTTTTCTATTTCTTTCCTTTAACTTCCAAACACAGCCTTAATCTTCTCAAAATCCGCCTCTTGAAGTTTGCAAAGGCTATGAATAAACCCTAAAAGTGAGCCACCTATATAAAATATCCCATCGGCAGTCCTCTCACTCTTTAGGGGTATTTGTCCAAGCTTGTCCCCTATTTGTCTCTGTACCTTCTCCTCCTCCATTGTTTGTCTCTTTCCTTTCCTTTTGCTCCCAAACAAACCCTAAAATCTTCCCAAACCCTCCATCTTCCATGTTGTTTGATTCTCTTCCGTTGTCCTTTACCTCTATCTATCCACATTGATTTTGTGTCCAATACACACACATATATGTATACATGAATGTACGTAAGTTTAAATAGTTCGTAGGGTTGCCTGGCCAATCTCTGTAGACCTATCGGTTCCTGTACTGTGAAGATATGAGCAACGGCGGGGGTTCTAGGGTTTTGATTCCGAGCAATGTTCGGAAAATGATCCGCGACATTAAGGAGATCGCAGCGAAGCACAGCGACGAGGATATATACGTAATGCTCAAAGAATGCAACATGGATCCTAACGAAACCGCTCAGAGGCTGCTCTATCTTGGTATTATTCATATGTTTTATGTTCATGTATAAGTGTATGTATCGTAAGGTATGCATGCTTGTAATGGTTAAAATTACTTGTAATTTTTGTTGTTTGGCAGTTTTTGTTTTTTGTCTTCCGCAGGGGCAGCTGTACTAGTATGTTGAGGGCTCTGGTCTTAAAAACTGTATATATTTTCTTTCATATAATTATTTTTCTCTAATATTGTAAACTACGCAGCCAAAGTAAATGAAATTTACCTATATTGGTGAACAAGTAGATATTTTAGCTCAACAAAACAAAATAAACTAGGCCTAATAAATTTTCAAGGTCAAATAAGTATGTTAATTTTATGTAGAGCTTCGTGTACAAAAAGTTTCTTTATGTATTGTCGCTGCTAAACTAAAATTTTGGAGCTGCCCCCTACTAGTGTAAAATACGAGAAGGTTGATTTCCGGAGTAGTTCTAAGCGATGTGTGAGGTCTGCCGATAATGGATGGGATTTTGTGTTACCATGATTATTTGTGCTATGTTTGGTTAGGTTAGGACAGGATAAGATGAAGGAAAGTTAATTATATTATGATTGTTGGATATAAGGGGTGAGGATCTAGAGGGCAGACTAGCTATTACCAACTTCCAGATGGTATTGGCTATTAGCTAAGCGACCACATAGGACTACATGAGAGAATAGGGAGGTCAGTGGCTTTTCGTGTTAACAATCCTGTGCAACGTACAGTCTTAACTCTTAAGCTAATTTACCTCAATCCCTAAGCCCTTAATTGTTGTCCTACAATCAAACTAGGCCTTTATGCAAATGATCTGCTGTAACTTTTTGGCTAGCGTCTTCATTGTTTTTGTTCAGAGGTGCGTTGTTTGGCTAAAAGTTATCTTATGGCTATTTAAGATGTCAACTCCACACTGTGTTGGAATTGAATGGACAGTTCCAATTTTGGGTTCTATATTTTCAGTTAGCTCATTGTTGATCCTGAAACATTAGTATTGAGACCACACTGCATTGTGTTTTATCATTAATCTTTAGAAAAATTTGTTAACTCTTATGATGGGATTAATTTATGCACATGTACTTGTCTGAGCTGGCAATCAGTTACTTATGACGCTGCTGACTTTGTAGTTCGTAGAACTGATTGTCGGGCAAGGTTTGATATCTGTATGTTTGTATTTCCACAAGACAAGCTTGGATTTTTCGGATTGTAGTATTGTACTTCCTTTTGGTTGTCTATTTTTCCTCTTAAGTTTTTGTCAGGGAACCTGATGTTATATTTTCACAAGATAGGCTTGGATTTTTCTGATTGTTCTATTGTACTTCCTTTTGGTTGTGTATTTTTTTTGTTAAGGTTTTGTCAGGTAACCTAATGTTATGTTGAGTTGTGAATTGTTAAAGTAGTCGTTAATACTTAGTTTGATGGCGCTGTATCCATGAAAATGTTGATAAATCTCGTTAAAGGGCTTCAGCTTTCATATCCAAGCCTTGCAATATTGGAATCAAAGCCAGGAGTATTAGGCGCCCCCCTTAACAACCTGAGTACTTGAAGTAGATTAAGTAATTAATGGATAACAAGGAAATTTATGGGAAAGAAACGAGGGAGGGAGGGAGGGAGGGAGGGACTATGATTTATATCCTGATGTGCGTAGTGACTGTAGATACTTCCACGTGGTGTAATAGTTTTACACTGTTGTAAATCTGGAGGTTGATAAATAATATTTCTACTAGTTGTAGTTATTAAAATATTAAGAAGCCTACATGTGTCAACTATCAGGTAGGCTGCATTGTACTTTTGTCAAGTGACTTTTGAGAACATGGATTTGCACTTCACTATTCTTCTTTTGTGCCATGCAGCATTATCTCAATATCTCTTTGGGGACATGAATTATATATCTTCACAAAATTTGGTGTTTCCATCATTTATATAATTTATTCTGTTCTTTGAACTCTCCGACACTATGGAAATTGTAATTGGTCTCATGATGTATAGGGATTATCTAGTTGTCACTTGATTGTATAACTTGGTTTCTCAAAATTCTCGAGGATAACCATTTTTGGCTTCATTTTGCAGACACATTCCAAGAGGTAAAAAAGAAACGCGAGCTCAGAAAAACGGTGAGCTTGACTACCAAGCACTGTTTCTTCATGTTAAAGACCAAGCAGATATTCCTTTTCCCTTTACCAGTGTAGAACGTGAAGTATTTGGAGGTTTATAGTTGCTGTTTGTTTGTTTAGTATTGACCTGGATATGAATAACCACGTCCGCTTGCTAAGTCCACGCTTGGGTTAGCGGCAGACACTATCAGGCATCAGCATAACTTGGATCCTTTTATGTATGAAGTGTTTAGAGAATAGAGGGCGTATAAAAAATTGTCAACTTGTGTATGTGCAAGAGGAATGCGGAGACAGTTGATCACCTCTTATTCGTTGCCCTTTGGCATGGGAGTTATGGACTTCGGTGTTGTCTTGGTTTGGTATTCAATGGGCTATGTCTAGAAATGTCATGGAACTTCTAATTGCTTTGAGAGGTACAAGAGTGGGAATGAGGAGGAAGCGTGTTTGGACCATGATTCCTCTTTGCGTAATGTGGATGATTTGGCGAGAGAGAAATCAGAGATGTTTTGAAGGAGTAGAAAAGCCTTTATTCAGAATCAAAAGTTTTTTGGTGAATAGCTTGTATAGTTGGGACAAAGGAGATTGTTATCCTTCTCTTGACCAATTTTTTGTCTGGTTTGATCTTTTATTTTCTCATGATGGTGTATAGGGCCTTTTTGTCGGTGGCCTTTCTTTTGTATATGGGTAGCATCCCTTTATGCTCTCTTTAATATAATTATTTACTTATAAAAATAAAATAAAATAAAATAAAATAAAATAAAATTGTCAACTTGAACAATGAATATTAAAACCTTTTGCGCGAAGAGGTTGCGGTTCAATTTTTGGTCCAAATAAGTAACTCATGTCCATAATTGGCTTTTCGTCTGGCACTGCTTCACAAGTCTTACTCACATGTCCGTCAGCTCTGTAAAGTGAAATTATCTATAAGCTTCTTGATGCTTCCTAATATACCTGCTCTAATAGGTTTTCTTCTATTGGTTGCTAGTTTTCATATCTGTTTGAGTCATTGGTTGATTACTAAATTACTTGTGAAGACTTTGACATTATCTGACATGGAAGTATCCTCATATAGTATATCTAGTTGATTCTTATTATTCAGTGCCATGATTTAGCAATACCGATTGTCAGTCATCATCGAACTTGGAGAAAGAAATAGCATACATCTACATTTTTGGTCTCCGTTTTAGGTCTAGCTAGCTTGACCAGTCTTTCAATTTCTGTTTTATCTCAATGCAGAATGTGAGCAGCAGAATTTCTGAGGAATCCAGGTGGAGGTCAGGAACACAGGAGAGGGGGTTTAGGGGTGGTCGAGGGCACTATTCTTCTTATGGTATGCTCAATTTCATTTAAACTTCATAGTACCCACTTCTGTCAGATTCACTCTTTATCTAAGATCTTAAAATTTACTGCTTAATTCGTGATTAGTGTATTTATTGTAGAGTAATTTTAGTTTTCAAATGAAGATTTGTCTGCTTAACAAAAAAGGTGATATGCTTAACAAAAAAAGGTGATAAGGTGCACACTGCACTTATTTTCCTTGATTAATTTGGGGTTAGAAATTTGAGCTACGTCAAGATCTGTGTTGATGGTAATTGCTTTAACTTATCCAGCCTTCTATTTGAAGCAATGCCCTCTGTTAGAGCTATTTGGTGTAAATTCATGTTTGACTCGTTATTGGGTATTGGAGATGATGAACCATTAGTTGAGGAGAAATATGTTTGCCTTTTTTCCTATCTATTGAAAGTTTTCGGTAGAGCCTGTTTCGCTATGCATACGGAATCCTAGTGAGAAGTATTAGAACAAAGCAAAAAAGTTTGATCTTAATATCATCTTGCATTTGATGCCGTCGATTTAATTTGCTTAATGGGTGAGAACTAAGAACTTCTTGTTTTTAAGTTGTTAATAGATTTTTTTCGAAAAAATTTCTTGTATTTGCTGTCTCTGTTATCTGTATAACAAAATAATTATTTCCTCTTTTCTGTTTTTGCTTATAACTTAATATGTACATTTGCACCTTTTTTTGCCTATCACTACTAGGTGCTGGTGGAGGAAGGAATGGGAATGCTCCAAGGGAAAATGGAGTCAATAACCGCATAGAGAGAGGTTTGGACCCCCTTCCGACAGTTCCGAAGAAAACAGAAAAGAACACGAACTCTAGTGTCACAATGTAAGCATGTCCACTTGAATTTCAGGTTGTTTCATCTTCAGTTATTTAGCCAAATTAGTAAATTACCCATGTCATTGCAAAAACTGTGCTCTTCAATTTGGAATACGTTTTATGTTGCAGTTCTGCAAACATTTCTGTCAGCGGGCCCACAAATATTCCAAATGGGATTTCCAGCCACGAACATGCCCCCCAACAGTCTGCAGGTATTACTTGTAATCTTTGTAAAGTTATATATTGTTTTTGGGTGCTTGTACATGGGAACAATGCCTATTTACAAACTTTTATTGTCAAACGAAGCCCCTCCACTCCCACTCTTGTGGCTAGAGTTGGAGTTGAACAAAGGATGGGGACATCTGCATTCTCATCTCCTTGCTTGCTCAACTTAACTCTGTTTAATGTGTACTTCTCTGCTTCAGATCCTGTGGTGGTGCCACCTCTCAATTCCCAAAACCCTGTTGGCGGTGCAATTGAACACAAAGTAAGTAGCCAAAGGATTGCTTCCAAATCTGATGCAAGTTATCCAGCTGTGAACGGATCAATTGCGGCCCATACTGTTGCAAATAGTAGTCAAGCAACCTTGGGAGATGTGACCTGTATGAATGCAGTGCAAAAAGAATGCCCAATTGTTGAAAAGAATCAGCCTTTAGAGCATTCTCAACCATCATCTTTGACAACTGCTTCGTTGGAAATCGTCTCTGTCAAAGATAGCCAATCATCCCAACTGATTGGCCTTTCCGAAGGTATTGTTTTGTCATCATCACAGTCACATATTTTCCAAGTAATTGTGACAATAAGCTGTGTTCTCCAGCATTTGTTCCTTTTATCCAGACTGAAAAAATTGTGCATCTTTGATTTAATGGTCAGTTAAATGTTGCCCTTTGTTTCCGTTTATTGAGCATCACATAAAAGCGCAGAAACCTAAAATATATTTGTGTTTTCGCTGGTGGGGAGGGTTTCCCATGTGATTTTTGCTCTTGGGGAGAGTCACTCCAGGGACTCGTGATTGTATGACACTTGCCTCCATGCTTCTTACCACTTGAGCAATCTCTTCTGGTTTGATTCTTTAACTTCCTATGTGATATTTTAGATGAAGTAAAAACTATTTGGCTGTATTTCTTCACTAGTTTCACAAATTTTCATCCTATATTATCTTGTTTTCAACAATGATGAATCTGTCATCTTTTTGTCTCTCGCAATGCATCATACGTGTAAAGTGTGTTTTTAATGATCTTGATTTGCTCATGCTTTCAAACAGTGGTTGCATCTGAAGCTGCAACTTTCGCAGGTGGTTCAGAGGTCCTTCCTGAAAAAAAGGTGTCTGGTTCGGAAGATGCAATTTCAAAGCTTGATATGAAGTTAGAAAAGTTAAATATTTCTCGTCATCACCAGGCTGTTATTTTTCCTGATCATGTCCAAGTCCCTGAACATATTAAGAACGGATTGACTTTTGGAAGTCTGGATTTTGAGCAGAGTCTGAGCTGTGGTAATGACACTGATGACTCTAATGGCTCTTTGCCTGTCCCTGAATTCCTTAATGGTAATGACAAAGCTGAGAAGGAAACTTCATTGAGGTCAGTATAGCCTCTAGGATATATGTGGCCCTATTGTGCTCTGAGTTCTATTTTGGTTGGTGGGTATTTGTTTTCTTTTTCACTTGAAAGAAGTTTATCGTTCTCTTGCTTCTTTCTGAGCTTAGTTTTCTGTTTTCTTCTGTTAACAGTTATTTTTTTATTGCTGTGGACAATTTTTAGTGTCCCATTTTTTTTTTTCATGATGTTTTTTCTTATTCCGAATTTCACTTGTAGATATTTTTTCTGTTCGCATATAAAGTATTTTGAATTTATTTTAATGTCGTAAAACACTTTTCAAGTTTGGTTGTGCACATTGGATTTCTGAAGATTGGTGCTATGTTCTTCCGGAGGACCATTACGGTCTCTCTCTCTCTCTCTCTCTCACACACACACACACACACACACACACACACACACACATTTGAAAATGTTTGCTTTTCGCATATCTGCTCATCCATCAGTGAATTTAGGTGCATTGTGATTGTTTTTGTGAATCTGTCGCTTTCTGATTTTGCATTTGTAATTATAATGATTGGCTGCAGCAACCTAAATGTATCCTCAAGTTCTCGAGAAGGAGATTATCATGATAATCTACATTCTCTGCCACATGTGCCCAATAGTGAGGCACATCTGAAAGACAATGTTTCATCGGGTCCAGCTCCACTATATGACCATCCGAAACAAGATATTATGTTTTCTCAAGGAGGACCTCAGTATCCATTTGTTCACATGGGCCCTCACTATGGCTTTCCTTTCATTCAACCCTTGCTAGGGAGCCAGCATGTAGAATGTGAAGGAACTGAGACTCAGGCATGTGATTTTTTGTGCCATCCACCTTTCTATTACTGCTTTTCTGCTGTTTTATATCAACAAGCTCCTTTTTTCTTTACACCTATAGTTCTATTACCAAATCACTGTTATGCTATTACTTTAAGTTCCTATTCTGTGGTAGTTTATTCGATCAATCATCTCTATTAAATGTAATGGATGCAGTGTACTTTTCTACTTTACTCCAAATAGTAGGTGCTCTTAAATGGAAGGCTGGTCTTATGTTCCATTTTGAGTGAAATTTCTCTGCCTAGGCAAAAACGCAAACATCATATGCTGGGTTAATGGTCAACTGTAGTAAGCACGATTTTGTTGCTTAAAATCACTCATCCAAAAACAATTTTAGGTTTTGGAGTCATGGATAGCTTTTGAGAAATGCAATTGCCACACGTTCAGTACGGAGGTTTTGTACTATTATGGGGTACTCTCAAACATACTTGGAAATCTTTTTTTTTTTTTCCCAACCTTTGGATAGGCACCACCATTCCCTCCCGACTGTTCCCACCAAACAAAAATGGACGCTATATGCACAAACAACAAACTTAATTTTGGTTTTGGTTTCAACCAACACATGCTCTAGTTTTTTCATTGCATATCAAATGATGTTAAAGTAAACAGATCAATACCGCCAATTTTATTTCCCGATGCTATTGCCATTTGAATTTTCTAATCTGTGCACACCTTTCTTCAATTGTAGAAAGGAAATTCGATGGTTTCATCTACATCAGCAGCAACACAAACTGCTACTCAACCTGCAGGTGTTGGACAGAGTTCTATTGCCATGTCTCCCCCACCATTTCCTGTTTTCCGGCAGCCTTATGCTCCCTACTATTTTCCATATGCTCCCTATTTTCCCCCATTTTATTTGGCCCCAAATGCGCAACAACTTTTAGGACCCAGTGGGTTACCTCAGCAGACGTCTACAGGAAACATATTTCTATCACCACCGCCAGCAGTCCCGGGGACTAAATTCTCCGTCCCGCAGGGGAAGCCAGGAGTTAATGCTGAAAATCTTCCCGGATTTGGAGTTCCATCTGGCTATAATTCATACAGCCCTAGTCCAGCTGTGACTTCTGGAAATTCTGCTGGCAATGAAGAAATTGCAACACCTGGGTTGAAGGAGAACGGTGTTTACTCAACTGTCCAACAGGTTTTTTCTCTATTTGATAGCCTACTAGCTTCAGAACTATAAAATTGGTTTTAGTTGACCTACTGTTGTATCATGAAAGCTTATCTTCATGGTATTCTGTTCTATTTTCACAGTATTCTGTTCTCTCTGTGAAGGCGGGATGAATTTGATTTTGCTATTTTGCCCCCTTGCTTGCTTGGAAGAACCAGATTTCTAAAAGATTTTTCAAAAAGATTCTTTCCCCATCTCTCATCTCTCCAATCATTAATCACATTTCTCTCTCTCTACTCATACCCCTCTCTCCAATCATTATTCTCATTTCACTCTCTATCTCTCTCTAATTATTACACATCTCTCTAATTATTACTTCTTCCAAAAACCCATCCAAACACTCTCAAAAATATTTCTCAAAATATTCTTCTCAGAACTCTTAACCAAACAGAGCGAATCTTCATAACAAAACTGACGATAACTTCATTTTTATCTGGCAGATGATATAGAAATAGCCTTTTTATTTGGCAGTGTTAATAATACATATAGCTGCTTTTATACTACTATGTTTTCTCTCTCTCTCTCTCTCTCTCTCTCTCTCTCTCTCTCTCTCATTCTGCATGCCTTTGCCAGTGGTAAATATTGACAGTATGGTGACTTCTGTAGTGGCAGGAGTTGCTGAATCTTGGTGTCATTTAATATTGTGAAATTCTTGTCATTGTTGCTTATAGATTGATTGTAATGTCAAACATTCTACGTGTCTGTCTTTTGCAACTTATTGTAACCTCCGTCCGGTTATCATGTATTGTCTTCTCTAAACTTGTTTATTATGTGCATAACTCTAAGCAGCACTTCTTAAACACAAGATATACCGTGATGCCGAAAGATAACTGCTCTATTTTGATTTTTACATTGTAGCCTGTGTTCTATCATAGTCTTTCTGTCTATGTATCAAACTGCATTCGTCTGACTGACGACGTTTATTCTGTGTGAATCAGGGCGAAGGGCAGCTTCTCTGGCTTCCTGCACCTGGCAGAGATATCTTGCACGCCAATTCTTTCTACAACCACATTCCTCAAGGGCAGCCTGCTGCTTTCCCACCTCCGCCGGCTGGAATTTATCATCCAACCCAGACCATGGCCTCTACCTCAACTGGTCATCCGCTTTTGTGACAGTTTTATGCTACTGTGGGAAAACTTCAGGAGTTATCAACAGCCTCCGCGTGCAATTAATTGGAATCCCAACGTTTAGTTCCTTAGACATTATACAAGTGTTCATTGAGGATGATCTGAGTGTAAATATGAATTGCGGCCTTTGAAAATTTTAGAGTAGTTTATGCGGTAGTAAAGAGTATACTAGAAATGTTCACCAGTCATTTGATATTGAAGACTTTTAAGTAATAGCCGATAGGTGTAGGTATTCTCGCTCATGGTGGTTCAATCTGCATGTTACCCCGTTGGAATTTGTTTTGGCTGTTTTTCCAGATTGAGTTCTAGATCAGAATAGGTGGGACTCCCGCTTCTTTTTCATCTTTTGTCTCACCTTTATCAAGTTTTGGTAGAAAGAGGTGTCAGCGACTGTAATCGGTAGAACTGGTATTATATCTATATTATCATTTATCTATTAAAGCTTATGCAGTGGTTGAAGAATTTGAATCATTTATCTAGTTGATTTCATGTTGGTTTTTTGCATGTTTGTTGAGCCATTTTGCTTCTGCTTTCTACTACCCATGCGGAATGCTGAGTTTGTGTTTCGTGCCATACCATAATTAATTGGAGTCTGATTTCAGATTCAATTGCTGCATTGGAGCCTTACATTTGTGTAGGAACTGGAAGAGAGTAGAAAAGAAATTGGAAGAATTCATTTTATTCTCTTCTACATACAAATCCAAGGGTCATGTAGGCAGGTCAAAGGTGCACCTAGGGCTGCAAATGAACCGAGTTGCTCGTGAAGAGCTCGTGGCTCGGCTTGGCCGAGCTGAGCTTTACCGAGCTTGTTAACCAAAACGAGTTTACAACTCAAGTTAGAGCTTGGCTTGATTAGTTCGGCTCGCCAAAGCTCGGGTCGCTTATATAGCGCGGCTCATTTAAGGAGGCTCGTTAAGTAAATTACCCTGGTTCGTTACGAACGAGCTGAGCTTGAGCTCGATTTTTGGCTTGTTTACTAAAAGACGTTTACACCCCTTGTGCACCCAAAGATACAGCTAACGCTGCCGTCTAGATTACTTGGGCTGTGCTATTCCATTCTCTGAATTCAAAACTTCTGCTTAATTGTGCTGAAGGACACCTTTCTGCTTTATTTTGGATGTGAGTAACAACCTAAAACATGGAATTGGTTCTAAAACATGGAATTGGTTCTAACTTGTCTCTCTCCCACAAATCAGAATGCAAAGAATTTGGAAACTCTAGTCTGCTTCGAATCCCATTCAATTCTTTGAGATCAAAACAAACCAAATTCAAGCAACCAAATCCAAGATGGACCCAGTTTTGAACAGAATCACCTTGAGCTAGAAATTTGTACAATCCAAATGAATATGTTACAAGAACTATACAGTTTTACATGATCAATCGCTCCTCTTTTGCTGGCAAGTATCAAAATCTTGGGAGTTGACCAACAGTTACAGGTATAAGGTCTAAGATATGACAGTATGCTATTAGATTTTATGAAGTATGAAGGCGTTGCTCTAGGAACTCATTCTCTCTCCTGATGGCATCAAGATCTGCTTTAAGTTTGTCAACGTTAAAGCTCCGGCGGGCCAAGGCTGAAAGTTTGGCTTCATGTTCATCTGCCTCTCTTTGTAGTCTATCTGTGCTCAGAGTTTTATCGGAGATCTGCTCAAAGCTCTCGTGAATGCTGGTTAGAAGCCTATAAGCTTGCTGCCCCACTGTGTCTCTCTTTGCTTCTCTGCATAAACATATAGCTTATATTGGGTAAAAGCAGTTAACAGAAACGGTCTTGCCTTCTACCCAGAGGGAAAAAATATATTTACCCCCTCGCACAACAATTTGGAAAGAATCCGTTTAACTTAAAAATGCTACCTTCAATGAGGCTAAACACCCAACCCACAAGACAAAAATAATAACAAAACATAAAAGCAGTAAAGAATACGCTAGAAGAGGGACTTCAGACCCATTTCATGGAATACCTGAAAACGGTCTCGTCCACCACTGCATAGGTTCGGTGAAGGCGTTCTTGGATAGAATTACTCTCTAGTTGAAGCTCCCTTGTTTCTTTCAAAATCCGGTTTATGTCTGCGTCCTGTTTCCTACTGTTCTTTGTGATCTCGGTGATACGGTGAATATAGGATCTTCTAGATGCCAGTTTGGGTTGATTCTCAAGATCTGCTGACAGTTTTGAACGCTCCTCCTCCCTATGACACAAGGCACCCCAATAAAGAAATTATAGTTCAAGCAACCAAGTCAAGATTAAAAACCTAATTCACAATACTCTTGTCCTTCTATACATACACAACTCAGCAGTCTTTGCAAGGCAATAGTTTGGAAGTTTGAAGATTGGGGTTGCAGAAAAAACAGCTTGTAAAGGACATAGCAAATGGTATATCATATCTTCCTACAAATGGTATATTATATCTTCCTACAAACGGCTTGTTGAGTACACCATTTCTTGTCCAACTAATAAACGATAATGTTCAGCCTCGCATAAGCTTTAGCAATGTAAGCTCATCACCCTATCCAACATTGTTCAAGTGTTCATTATCCTATTTACCAACACATTACTACTCTATTAAACTTCAAATTAATTGCCTAAGAAACAATTGAATGAAGTCACCTGCAATTAAGGTCATTAATTCGTTATAGATTCAACATAAACCTGAAGTGGATTTCTTCAGTAGTACAAGAAGTAGACCTCATAGAGGTGAAAATAAGTTCAACAAATATCAGGGAAAAATGAACAACATGCAAGGTCTACATGAAAGAAGGGGAAACTTTACATTCTCAAAGGCTCACCCACAAAATTCCATTTCTATGCTGCAAGAATGACACCTATTCTTCTAGTGTATGAAACTTTGCTCAAAAGGAAAGGCTAGAATTGAAGATACTATTGACGTTACACTACAGGGAAAAGCAACGGAAGCAAGAGCTTTCAGCTTTGTTGCACTCACATTTGTATTCATAACACATTATACATTATTGTTGGTAACATACCTCTTTTTAGTTTCAGACAGGACAGCTTCTATTTCCAGCTCAATCTCTTTCAATTTTTTCAGCTTTCCCGCAGCATTGGGTTTTGTTGCAGATAGAACCTCCTCGAGGCTTCTCTTTTTCTCTTCCAAAGGCCTTATGAGAATATCCCTGCAAAGCAATTTAACGAAATTGATATTTGCATCTGCTTGATGGCATTACTCAAGAGCATTCATACATATTAACCACAGCACATGCATAAGTAGAACAGGAAACCACTGACTAATCCTTTCCTTGTCCAATATGTTCACATTTCAATGAGAGCTAAGAGAACAACAAAATCCTACCGTTGTCCCTCCAGTTCGATAAGACGACCCCTTATTGCATCTACTTGCTCGTTGAGCTGCAAAATATAGGAGTCAGTGGTGTGTTCGTCGTCAAATGCCATTTGTGCGGCTGATTTCAACAACTCATGCTCTTCTTCTAGATGTTGTGCTTCTAGGGCCTTGGAACTTGTTTCCTCCATCAGCATTTTTTCTTGAGTGCGTAATTTCCCAATCTTGTGTCTTATCTGTAGTAAGCTCAAAATCACAAGAAATAATCACTAAATGCACAATCATGTGATATGTTCCAGAGTAAATCAGTAGCATTTGATTCAGCTGCTGGCCTAGTCAATGGTTTTTTTTATAACATGGACCCACCCAAATATATACCTCAGATGATTGCTTTCTTAGATCAATTAGTTTCTGCTCAAACTCTAAAACATGCTTATCATCCATTTGACCACCAGATTCTTCGTTCACGGATGCTTCAACTGTGGAGTTCACAAGTCTTCTCACTGACTCATTTTCATCTTGTACACTTTTCATATCCTCCTCGGTATCGCCAGCATCTTGTTGAATAAGACTAGTCTTCTGAGACCCACTGATAAAGGCATCTGCGGACGAGGAACTAGAAGATTCTGGCATTTCAGTATTCATTCTCAGACCTTCTAATTTTGTTCTAGCACCATCAAAATTCAGATCAGCCCTTTGAGCATTAGCATTCTCACCAGTAGAAATATTCCTTTTGTCAGCTGCTTCACCATGTCCTTCCGGTAATTCAGACAGCCTCTTCACTAAGAATCTCACCGACTTGTACAAATCCTCTTCAGATGGATACAGGAACTGCCGTATGCAACAAATATATTCTATAACTAAGAGTAATTTGAGAAGATTACAAAAGTAAATCATATCCAGATCCAACAGAAGAGGAAGCAAAAGCAACAAGAGAAAACAAAAGTAAATCATATCCAGATCCAAATCAATTGTTTGCGTCCAAAAACTAATTGGGCCTCTGACTAAGTTCACACAAAATAACCCTTGAAAAATAGATTATAGATCCAATGCCACACATTCCAGGGACTGAAAATGCATGGGACCACAACCTCATGAGCTTCTATAGACTTTCCCTTCTTCCTTTAACTTGTACAGCAACGCGCACCTAGTTTCACACAAATTGTCCAAAACTTACTTCCCAGGATGCCAAGACTTCTAAACATAATTCGATGGCTCAGTTTCTAAACCCTTGAATATTGGCATACATTACCTCAACCACCGCCACTAGTTCTGGTTCAATCTAGTGTATCACAGCTTGGAGCTCCTTGTTCTACCAGCTGCTTGTTGCATACAGAGTCAGAACCCACAATTGACATCAGACACTGACAATTAACAGACTAACATACCAAAAGAGGGAGTCGAATATAGCATGTTATCAACTTCTTTCAACCAGGTAATCAGAAGCAGACCATAGTGCTATCAAAACCTAAATTCCACGAGCCCAACCTTGTATAGATTTCCTTTACTATGCTGTTGGTGCAGATTAGGTCCATATCCAATATTTACCTAGACAATCTGAGAAACACTATAATTGCTATAAAAAACAGGGGCGACTCTACCTTCAATCCAGGGAGTTCAAGCGCAATAAAGAATCGGGGCGACTCTCCTTCTCTCTCTCCTCTCTCGCTCTCACATTGTTGGCTAAGGCACAAGCGCAATAAATAATCAGATGAAGCCAAGGCACATGACTACATGAGTACTCCATAACATGTTGACGTGGTATATTACTGAGCGAGTTATTTGATCATCAATTTAATACTCCAAACAAGATATTCAATTGATATTTACTCCCACGTCTTTGATTATATTTAGTTTACGCCTCGATTTCTTGGTAAGAATATGTTTAGTGGTGTTGATAATGAGTCTAAATTCAACGGTTTCAAAATATGAAGGCTCGTCGTGGGATAATGTAAGACATTAAGGGTTGTAATAGAGTAGCTTCTGTGTAAGAGTGAAATCTATAAATACATATTTTATAGTGCTCTCAAGCTCAGAGCTTGCGCTCTCCCTCTTTGCTCTCGTGAATTTCAGTAGTGGTTTTGTTACAGAATTAACAATCTTTTTTGGCTTTAAAAGACCGTTTCATGCTCATATGCGCGTTTCGGTTCATGCAGCGCACGCGCTTAACGTGACTCAGCTCGGAATCCAAACAGAGGGTTGAATTTGTACCTTGTGGAAACTCATGTCTCCGATGAAACCCATGTCGGAGACGGCAGAGGCGAGGTCGGTGCAGATCTTGAAGCGGTCGGCCATCGACTCGGGAAGGGAGGCGGGGAGAGAGGAGGCGGCAACGGCGTCAATGAGGCGGAGCGACTGTGAGCAGATTGAGAACAACGTCGCCGGCGTGAGGTCTCTGATCGAAGACACGCCTGGTGGGATCGTTACTCCTGAATTTGCCAGTGACTTTAGGAGAATTTCCTGCGATTCCTCCATCTCTCTCTGTCGATCTGTATATCAGTTAAGTGCAGTAGAAAGGCATTTCTCGCTTAATTTGGAGAGGAGTGGTCAACAAATTGTATTTTAACTTTCCCCGTACAAACTACTACAAATGAACCGAGATCCTCATGGTTCGGGCCGAGACTCGGCTAATTTAATAATCGAGTTGAGCTCAAGTTTAAATTTTAGGTTTATTTAGTAAACGGGACACCTTTAACAAAGAAAAAAAAAAAAGGCAAAAACACATTGTGTATTAGCCAGCTTTTGCAAAAATAAAAAAATAAAATTGGTGTGATGGATTATTATAGATCTACAATGGAAAAAAATTAGTTTTAATCCAACTACAAAATCGCTACAATTGGTTGTTTGCAAGATTGTCTTCATAACCAACGAAACCGAACCATTTACATAATTACATCCAACTTTTACTCTGGCCTTTTCCTTTCCTTTTCCTTTTAATGTATTTTTTCCCCATTTTCACAAAAGATCTTCACGTTTCATCACCTTCCTATGAGTTTATACTTCATGGTTTTATTAAAATAATACCCCAATTTAAACCGTCATGTATTATTATTTTTTAAAAAGCAATTAATAAAACCATCTCGATCATTCTAAAGAGAATGTCGATGTTGATATAATATATATTCAAAAAAATTTGTCGAAAAATTGTGTGCTTATTTTTTTGTTTTTTGTAAAATGTATGCGTTATAAATTTTATAATCTTTAATGAGTGTCTCAACTGCGCATGATCTTATTGTGGTTGACCAGTAAAAGGAATTTTAACGATTATGAAAACTAAGGTGCCCCCACTAGACTAGTTTCTTGTATCCGTCCCTCGACTTACTAGTCCATTTTTTCAAAAAGAAATAAGGACAAAAGAAAGAGAGAGAAAGCAAGCCAATCCCCAGTTCATGCTTTCAATTTCTAAAAAGAAAAGAATATGAAAGAGGAGAAGAAAAGAAAGAAAAAATCTTGGAATCTTTAAGTCATGTTCTTGGCAAGCATTACAATGTAGTACCAAACTACCAAGAAAATGTTTGAAGAAGGTCCATTTTGTCCCTAGAGTTAGCACAGAAAGCATGTGTTCCAACAATACACATTCTTCCTCCACTATATAGGCAAGATTTTGGTTTATCACAGTTGATTCACCACATCACACTTTGTGATCAACAGCACACCATTAAAAAGTAGATTTGGGCTTCTTCAAGCTTTGATCAAATATTCTCCCCAGAAAATGGAAGTTGGGAGACAAGATGAGATTCATGATGTTTCGCTACCCCCTCCAAACATGGGTTCCATGCACATGGAGTTCATGTCTCAAGCCTACCTCAGAAACAGAAGCTCAGAGATTGATATCGAGGTCGAGGTCGAAACACCAGGAACAAATCAAGACCACCCACTCCCCATATTCCTCAAGGTTCTTTATCAATCTTCATATTTTTTACTTTTGTTTAAGATAAGCACAAGTGCAGTACTAGGAACACGACTTTAGAACATAACTCCAGACACAACTATGACCAGAGCCATTCAATGCATGTAGGCCATCATACATGGAACAACTCTTGGCACAATTGTCTCCAGCGTTGTAAGATTTTTATGGAAGTATCCAGAATATTGTGCTAGCAATGCTGCATTTGTTCTGAATTGAGATTACAACCTGCCACACTCTATGATTTTTGTATCCCACACTTTGTGCCTTCAGTGCTGCATTCATTGGGAATGGACCTTATTTCGAATGCTAAAATGACAGCGATCCATTCGTCCTGAATGGGTCCTGCAGTCTGCCACAATGCAATCTCCACAGTTTCACTATCAGTTTTTTTTTTTTTTATCTCAAATGTTGAGCTGACAACTCAGCATTCGTTTTGAGCTGACAACTCAGCATCTGTTGACATTCTTGACATTCTCTCAAGCGAATTTTTTTCGTTCGAGGAAATTAATAAAACTATTTTATGGCACGTCTATGCAGTTTTTTGATGTAGTGTACAAAGTGAGAATTAGCCAAGCTTCTTCTGTAAATCCGGTTAAGGCAGTGGTTTCAAAGTTGGCCTCACAGCTGAACATGGAGCAGGACAATCACAAGCAGATACTGAGGGGCATAACAGGAAGCATAGGCCCCGGGGAAATCCTTGCTTTGATGGGTCCTTCCGGCAGTGGAAAAACCACTTTACTGAAGATAATAGGAGGAAGGTTACATGAGAATGTTAAGGGCACCATTACTTACAATGACATTCCTTATAGTCCTGCTCTTAAGAGGAGGTTTTACCACTTTTTCTCATCAATTCTGTTTTTATCTTCTCCCTATACTATTGCATGAATTACCTTTTATTTGCTTTACAGGATTGGATTCGTGACACAAGACGATGTGCTCTTCCCACAATTGACGGTGGAGGAAACCCTAGTTTTTTCAGCATTTTTAAGGCTTCCAAGCAGCATGAGTCGGCGGCAGAAATATGAGAGAGTGGAAATTATTATTAAGGAACTTGGACTTGAAAGGTTTGTACAGAAGTTTGGCTTAGACATTTTTCCTTCTCATATTTGAATCCTATATTGCAACTGATATAGATGTGGGTTTCTGAATTTCCATCTGATCTAGATGCCGCCACACAAGAGTAGGAGGAGGATTTGTCAAAGGGGTTTCAGGGGGAGAAAGAAAAAGGACAAGTATTGGCTATGAAATTCTTGTTGATCCTTCATTACTATTGCTCGATGAACCGACCTCAGGCCTTGATTCTACCTCTGCAAATAGACTCCTTCTGATTCTTCAAGGTCTTGCTAAGGTATAATGCTATATCTGTCGCTAGATACATTGTTGTTTGATACTGAGTAGAAGTATGCATTTTCCCACCCCACTAGGATTCATTACTCGCGTGCTCAGTCCATTTTTTTTTTTTTTATTTACTTGTAAAGATTACATTTCTCTCAATTTATAGGCAGGAAGAACAATTATCACGACAATCCACCAACCCTCCAGCAGGATGTTTCACACGTTCGACAAAGTTCTAATGATATCAGAAGGCTACCCGGTGTACTATGGTAAAGCTAGGGACTCGATGGAGTACTTCTCGTCTCTGAGATTCATCCCAGATATAGCCATGAATCCTGCAGAGTTCTTGTTAGATTTAGCAACTGGACAAGTCAATGATATTAGGGTTCCTGAAGATTTATGCGCATCCCAAGGCATGGCTAATCCCGAGAGGGCTGTAATCAAAGTGAGCAAAGTTTGTCATGCTTGGTGCTTTTGCATACAGAAACTGTTTCTAAAAACTAAACATTTCAATTTTTTTTGTAGTTGAAATAGTTTTCGAATTAAACACATCTTGTCATAACTTTTCTCCAAAATTAGGTTTACTTCCGAAAAAGTCCTAGTTTCTAATCTTCTGCAAAACTGGTTCTGGAAACTACAACCAAATAGAGTTGCCTTGCTCATTTCTTGTTTCACTTGTTTTGTTTGCTCTCACATTATTTGTTTGTGCTAGTATCTACAACTCAAGTACAAATCTTTATTGGAGCCGAAAGAGAAGGAAGAGAACCACCAGAAATCCAGGGAATCAGATCAACTGCGGATAGGAGTTCATGTCAAGAAGGATTGGACGATAAGTTGGTGGGAACAGTTCATGATTTTGTCAAAGAGAACATTTATAGAGAGATGGAGAGATTACTTTGATAAACTAAGACTAGTTCAAGCACTTGGAGTTGCACTGTTGTTAGGCCTACTTTGGTGGAAATCAAAGTACGGAACCGAAGCTCAACTCAGAGATCAGGTTTGCACAATTGTTTAGCATTGTTTTCGTTTTCTGCTTTCATCTTCCTGAGGACACACAAAAAACTCTCGTCGAACTTTTTCCAAAAAACAGTTTTCATGAAAGTCTCTCAAGAAAACAAACTTCTCAGAAACTAAATTTCAAGATCTGGTTTTGCAACAAAAAGAAAACAAGAGCTCTAAAGTTCTCATGATGCTTGTTTCTGAAATCCCGAAAACAAAAGCAAAAACAAAGAAAACAAAAACATTATATTGTGATGTCCTGTCTTTTCTCTCTTCTTTTGAGATCTTTCCTTCATCCTAATACTGCAACAATTAACCCTGAAAATGCAGATTGGTTTGATGTTCTACATATGCATTTTCTGGACATCATCGTCCTTGTTTGGAGCTGTATACGTATTCCCATTCGAGAAGCTCTATTTGGTGAAAGAAAGAAAAGCCGATATGTACAGATTAAGCGTGTATTACGTGTGTAGCACCTTATGTGACATGTTGGTTCATGTTTTCTATCCTTGTTTCTTTATGGCCATTGTTTACTTCATGGCTGGATTCAAGAGAACGGTCTCATGCTTCTTCATGACCCTGTCTGCAGTTCTTCTGGTAGCCATTACAAGCCAAGTAAGTAAAGGTTTTCCAAGTTTTAGTGGCCTTGTTCGTTTCATGGTTTTCGTTTAGTTTTAGTTTTGTTTTGTAATCATTTCCCTCATTTCTCTCTGTATCTCTCTCCACTCATTACTCCTACACTAAAACTACTAAACGAATAAGGCCAGGGAAGTTTTCAAAGTTTCTTCCATTCATCACTTTTAAGTACTTTTGATTGATTTTCTTGATTCCTATTTAGGGGGCTGGAGAAATGTTTGGTGCTGCAGTTCTTAGTATTAAAACGGCAGGGATGATTGCTTCTTTGGTTTTGATGCTGTTTCTTCTCACAGGAGGATACTATGTTCAGGTATTCAAATCTATCATATGTAATTTCCGAATTACCAAAAAAATAAAAATAAATCTATCACATCAGACACTTGAGTTTGGATCATGGATTTTGGCGCGATTTGCAGAATGAAAACAAAACATGGAGAAAAGAGGAAAATTATCAGCTTTGCAAATCCATTGTCTTTTTTCTCTCCCTCCACAAATCCGTCTATGAATCCAAAATCCAAATGCACCTTAGTTACTCAAATAACTGTTCTCTTGTTAACCCAATGAGGATTGTATTGGGTTCATTTGTTTACATTGCTCCTGAATCTGATGTTCCATGAAAAATTACACCAAACATCAAGAGATGAGAATTATCTTTTGTTACAGTCTTGGAGTAATTCCCGTGCCTCCACGGGTAAGTTTTAAGAAGTATAGTATTGTACAAACAGATATATGTACAAGAGACTCATTAGATAGAATCACAGGGAGTTTCTTTTTAATCCTCTCCTTTCAAATCCAAACACTCACCCGGCACACTCATCATGTTAAAAATGCTACTAGTTTCGTTCATGCTTCTAAAAATGCTATTGCCACATCATTCCGGATGCGTTTTCACTGCAAAAAAAAGGTTTCCATTTGAGAATGAGACATGAGACTAATGCCATAATTTGCTTTTGCCATTTGCAGCACATACCAAAATTTATGCGGTGGATGAAGTACACATCCTTCATGTACTATGGATTTAGGCTTCTCCTCAAAGTGCAATACTCAGGAGATGAACTTTATGAATGTGAAAGCAAAGGAGGATGCAGAAGTCTGCAGAGTTCCCCTTCATTCGACACGGTGAACTTGAGTGGTGGACTGGAAGAAGTCTGGGTCCTGCTTGCCATGGCTCTAGGTTACCGCCTCTGCGCGTACATTTGCCTTCGCAGAAGAATTAACGCATGCAATCTCTAAACCAATAACAACAGTACAATTCATTTTGGTTGTGAATGGAAAATTCGTAGAAACATCTAGAAAAACTGATGCCATTGCTTTTAGAGCTGTTTGGCCTAGTAAGGCTATTATCAGCACAGTATATGCATGCTGTCATAGTAGTCTTTTGATTTCTCATATTCTCAACACCTGGAAATTATGATGCTGGTGGAAAACACTCTCGAGTCATTTGTAAGCTGGCGCGGACACCTAGTTATCAAAACAAAACCAAAAAAAACTATCTGAGTCATTTGTTAAAGGAAATCAGATTAAGCCTTTGGACTTCCTGTTACCTAGGAAGCAGCAAATTTATTTCTGTAAATGACCATTCACCCTCTAGAGTTTTGCTGTACTTCAGTTGTGCCTAAGAATTCAACACATTTATGACTATGACTATGATTATGATGATTCATAAAAATAAAAAAAAAGTAGAATAGTGAGTTGTAAATTTAGGAAATGTCCCTTAGTTTTAGTTAGATAGTGGAAATAAGACACCAAAAATGCTGCAAACTTTTTGATACAGGAAAACTTGGAAATAGAAAAGACCAGATTTTTTTTTGTCTTCATGAAATTTTCACATATTTAGTTTATTTTCTTTCTAATTTTGCGGTTTCTTTGGTTGAGACGAACTAGGAGAGATAGGCATATATCCATATATGCAGATTAAAGTAAGGTTAACTGAAAAGATTAATACAGATTTCGAGAAAATCCTAAGCTCTTCAGATAGGAAAGACATACTCACGAGACATCCTAAAATGAAATAGAGGACCAACGACTGACTAACGTCATGGGACGAAGGGAGTAAGATAAATGTTAGAATCTTCAAATATATCCAAAACAAGATTCTCCCCACAAAAATGGCAAAACAAGACAGGACAAGTTATTTCTATCAATACTTTTTTTGTTTTCATCCTTCAAGTATCAGCTATATCAGCTTGATGGCATTCTGGTCCCCTTCTTACCTCATTGGGCAGGCGTGGCTAATGGCTTCTTAAATATAATGTACCCTTACACCAATCAACTTTGAGTATCCATCAACACCCATATCTCATTGGTTGAAGAGTAACTTATGAAAAGAAGAAAATTGCTTCGGACATAGACAGATTTAGACACTTTTTCCAAAACATTCGTCGTGTGGGGGACCCACAAAGGGCAGACAGAGTAAGGGGTCCGTGACCCCACTTCAAATCAACAAATTTGTTATAAACTTACATATATTTTGGGAACTAATATCTAGGTGCCCCATGAAATTGTCCATACCAATTACTCAGAAATTTAAAGAAAATCTCTCTCATTGTATGCCTCAAATTTCACTCAATAATGTTGGTTGTTTTGGAATTGTTGGCCTACATATTGCTTTTTTAAGCTAGCATATTGGCTTCTTCATTTTATTTGTTTTTCAACAATTATGGAGGAATACTTTAAATAAAGTTGTGAGTTCACCTCATTTTGAAAAAACCAAGGTTTATTAGTAGAAATATAAAATAATATTTTCGTATAAAATATAAGTTTTGTGCTTACTTTTAGATGCCTTAATCAAAGAGCAATGCTATGAACTATTACACTAAAGTATGCATTCATAACTTTTGTGGTTAGTAATGACGATCTAGATTTAATATTATTGCCTTATTGGGATACAAAAGTTATTAGTCATGGTAACAATTAATAGGTGTCCTCACTTGTCAAAATCTTGAGTCCGTCATTGGAATCCACGTGCATTCTATGAAACCTACATGCATTGGATGGTTCCAGATATATCTGTATCCCAATCTATATGCAAACCTTTGTGACTGTGCATATTTGTAGCAATGTTCAACGTACAATTATATTTTTCGCTAAGTTGAGGCAAAATATATTCCTTAACCCAGAAGAAAATTCATAGTTTTCTAACCACAAAAATGTGATTTGCCTTAAACCAATATCCTGACGACTCTAACGTCTATACAGATACAGACCTCTACTAAAATCTGGGGTTCCCTATAATGGATAATGCCTTCACCTGCTACAGCCTACAAACTTGATTAAATATGCCGACCAAATTTTAATAGTTCATGCCATAATTTAAGTTGAAAAGTTTAGTAGTAGTTTAATATTGGTTATGCCAAACTTGCATGTATCTGTTGATGTGGGCTGCTCTCTTTGGACAGTTTGGATGGTGTTAATTTCAATAATTCATGCCATAATTAATCTTGTTTTCTTAGCTACTATTAACCATCTCATGTTTTTCAAACTTTCTCCAATTCAATTCTTTTTCTATTGCAATGAGATAGGGAGGCGCAGATTTATGCAATAATTCAAGCCTTTTCTATTGCAAACTCTACACCTATGTCTTCTAAATTATAGATAAGATATGGAGCTATAGGCTAATTTGTTCAACCAGATATGAGTATCGAGTTTTGTTATGCCAAAAACACAACTACTAGATTTACCGCGAACCATATATATGAACAAAACCAATACGCAAGATATACACACACGCAAGGGCGGAGAGAAGTTGATTCCGCTCACTTTGATTTCGTAGGACATGTGATAGTTTGAAGTCAAATTTTTACTGTTTGACCCCACAAAAAATATGTAAATTGGCCCTACTTCTAAGCTTTCTCTTCTTTTTGATAGTTGATACTATTGAGAATGAGACTATTATGCATCATGTTGAAAATACAACAAGTCTTTGGGACCAATTGTAAAAAAAATTTAGATTACAAGTATATATGTGTGGTGGCGGTGATTTGCCCAAGGCTTCACATGTCGGATTTGATTGAATGAGCCTTCATCTTCCTCCCTCGGGTCTACAAAACAAGCAACTAGTTAGTGTCGTCCGGGGCTAGATTCAACCAGAGGGTACTCCAATGCTCAAGTTAATCACATAATGAGGAGAAAGGTAAAGTACGGATCTGAGATCTAGAAACGGTGTACCTCCCTAAGGTTTTTCCCTTAAATATTTATAGGAAAAAAAAGAGTGTACTTACCCCTCAAGCCAGTCTATGCTAGGCACGAGCCAAGTGATGTCACCGGTAACCCTTATGAGTAGGTGACGTAATGCATGACGCTTGACGAGCACTTGCTTGATATAGACTATCAAGTGAATCTGAGCCACTGATTTCAAATTCTAGGCAAATTTTGGATACATTTTCTGAATATGTAGCACTGCTGAATAGAAATACATACCTGATGATAATCACTTTGTTCACTTTACATTTCCAAAAAAAATTTCAAAAAGATTCTTTCCTCATCTCTCTAATCATTAATCATATTTCTCTCTCTACTCATACTCCTCTATCCAATCATTATTCTCATTTCTCCCTCTATCTCTCTCCAATTATTATACCTCTTTCTAATTATTACTTTTTTCAAATATCCATCCAAACACTATCTTAGAAATATTTCTCAAAATATTCTTCTCAAAACTCTCAACCAAATAAAGCCAATATATATCCCTTCACTGTCAAATCAACAAAAAAGGGTAAACTCTTTACGTGCTTCAATTACCAAAATAGCATGCTTATGTAGGCCCTTCTATGTTTTTGGAAATGGTGGTTCAAGTTTAAAATATTTTACATGAGAGATGTTGACTTGAAATAATCATGCATGTATCATACTATAAAAACATGTTTTCTGTCACCTATCAGCTTGATACACTATGTAATAGAGTCATTGGTACTCTACCAAGAAACCTTAAAAACTCTATTGTTTTGGACTGGCTATGGAGGGAGGAAACTTCAGAGAAATTTCTCTCTTCTCCCTCTCAAACACGCGAGTGCATGCTTTCTAAACCATCAGGATAAATTCACAAACATGCCGGCATGTATGTGGATTTGTTCGGACAAAGATATGGAGCCTAGTGCAAGGATCGAATCCAATCCTCGACCCTCATCCGACACCTCATCGACTGTCAAGTTGAAATCATACTCCTTTAGGAAGCGTAACACGACCCCTCGAAACCACAATGGTGGTCGGTCTGTTGGCCGGTCTGTATCCTTTAAACATCCCATCTCATCTGGTCGGAACCCGAGTTCAATGGAGAATAGCCCTGATGAGCAGATCACAAAATCTCTTCACAAGAGCTTGTCCCTTGATATTCCTCAGGTTTGTGGTGTTCTCTCTTTTTGCATACCTTTCAATGGCGCATCTATCTGACAATTGAAAGGCAGAATGTAAAACTGCATCAAAGTTTTTCTTAGATTTTGAAGTTGTTTTTAGCTCATTAGGCAAAAGGAAAATCTGGGCCAGTCAGATTTAAAGCAGCAAACACCAAATCACATTAATTGGAAAGATCTGGGCCAATCAGAAATGAGTAGACTTGCGCTTATTGGATGAGAAATAGAGAAAAAGGATGAATTTTTATTGGTCCATTTCGTTTCGCTCACCAAATCACATTACTTTGGCGAGATTTGATGAGAAAACACTTTTTTTTCTCTCTTCATTTCTCATGATTCTCATAATCCAAATGGAGCTTCAAGTAATCAATTGAACTTGAAAGAAAGCTGAAATAGTGATCAGCAATGTTTGGTTCATTTTGATGACACAACAGAAAATGGTTACCAAACTTAAGCAGATGACAATGTGACTACATACAACCTTGATGGATCATATACAATATCGATATCGGACAATTTGAATACTATCAATGTGTGGAAGATATGAAATCATTCCAAACTATATGCACGAAATATGTTGAATTCTTGGGTTTCTTGTTGATTTGGGTTTTCTTTCTTTCTAAATTTTTTTACTTTAGAAACACTAACAAATTTCACCAGATAGCATTTTTCTGGAATTTGTTCTTAATTTTCCGTGAAAGAAGTGTCTTTTTAGAAACATGGAGAAATTTATGGTTCGCCCCTTGAAAATGGACATACAGTAAGCCCGACTGATTTTGGGTAAGCCCGACTGATTTTGGGTTTTGTTACGTATGTTTTGGTAGATTAACATGAATAATGACATTAACAGTAAATTTTATACAATTCAAAATCAAGCATAGCAATAGCAACTACCAAAATCATTTCCAATAGGTAATCACAGCTTCTCTCTATCTGTCTCTCCAGTTTCAGCTGATACTGTTTGTTTGGCAGGGAGATTTACCGAAAGAGTTGGAATCAGAGAATGACTTATCATGGAGAGCCTTGTTTCGTTCAGCTTCTTTCATGAAACCCACTTCATCACCATTTTCTCTTGACCAACAAAACCACCCTCCGTCGCCGGAAAACAACCGCGTTCCGCCGCCACAGACATCTTCAAGTGACACCCTAGATCGCCAGCCGAACAATGTCTCATGCCATACCCATGTAAGTTACCATTTTACCCATAGTTCCTTTGCTATAACAAGAAAAAACAATTTAAAAAAGGGTTTCATTAAGCGAAAAGCTCTGAGCTTTGATTAAATTTGTTGATTGGGATGAGGAAAATCTGCACTTTAAGTTTGAAATCAACAGTAAAAAACGAAAATATAGCAGTAATTAGTGAGAAGTACAAGAATCAACAATTTTGGTGAGAATCTTTTCACGCAGCATGTTCTACCTGAGAATGTGGACAAGATTTGTCTCAAGATCCATCATTTGCTCAAACTTTGACCAAATAAAAATACAGAACGTTTTATGGAAGCTAGGATTCCCAGAAATTCGGCTTAACTTGTTTGTGTCACCTTTTGCACTCTTTGAGTTTAGTCTTAATTTGAGTTTCGGTCATAATTTTCTAACGAATCACAGAACTTAAAAAATTTGCCGCAAAACCAACAAATACTACAATTGAATGAAGACAAAATCATAAGTGCAAAAAGTTAAACGGAATAAGGTCTTAGTGTGTGGTACATAAAACAACACAGAATATTCATTTTATTTTGTAGGTTCTAACTGTTAGGAGTTCTTCCTCTGGGGAAGGTCAGTGCCTAGGCCCTAGGTAGTGGAATTATATAATATTGGAAGTCAGGAATCCAGACCAGATGTATATAATACTAATAAGTATTATATAAACAACATCGACATTATAAATCATGGAACATGCCAGTCTTCAATTCTTAACGATTTTCCAGAAGGAAAAAAACATAATTGAGCATCTGGCAGTTGTGTTTGGCCTGGAACATCTCATTTAAGATACTCAATTCTCATGGTGGCAATTTACCAAAAAAAAATAAATTCTCATGGTGGCAGATAGATAATAACCACCTCAGTATCATGCTGCTTTGTTGGATGATTGCAGTATGTGTTGTATCTTGTTTTATTTGAATCATTAACTCATCTAAAAACTTACCATGAGAGAGATACAACTTTACTCTGTAGATTCACGACATACCCCCTCACGTGTAGCCGAAACAGGCTAAAAACGTGCAAGTATTTGAATAATAGGTTGGTTGTGAGTTTCACTCCAGGACATATTGCCTGACACCACATTTGTTGTTTAACCTCCAACTCATCAAAAAGCTTAAACTGTTAGAGAAATGGGCACCTTTATTGTTTATAGTTAAGAAGCACAGATTACGAGACATGGTCACGACATCACAAGGACATGCGGAATGGCCATGAGTTTGCGTCCCAAATTTGCATAGTAAATAAGATACAATCGATAACAAATAATCTAGACGGGCACACCACTCAAGATATCCTTAAACACAACCTTTCATTTCTATGAACATTTTAATTGAAGTTTAAATATGTTAAGCCACAACAATACCATTTTTCCAACTTGTTAAAGACTTTGATATGCAAATCCCAAGAAACTTCGGACACGTTGCAAAAAGAGTGTCGGACAAGTGTCCAAATCTTAGTTGCACGAAGCGGGGACGGGGGCGGGTGCGGGTGCAGGGGAGTGGGAGTATGTAGAAGCTCCCTAGGTTGGGAGCGGGGAGCGAATAGTTAATGAATAAATGCATATATGAATAAATTTATATATATTTATATGTATTGTACATATGTTTTACAGTTGAAAAGCAAGTGTGTATATAAATATCTCATATATATAAACATGAGTGAGAAATAACATCCCAATATATTTTTTTATGCCAAATATATGGACTAAACAAGTAGATAAGTAGAGTAGAATACAAGACGAGAAAAAGAGTTCTAAATCTTTCTTACTTCTTGCTTGCATATATTTGGAAAGAGAAGTGAGAATTTTGTTCTTGAGATTTGTGTGGAAGCTCCCATCCTATGTAGGAGCGGGTTCCATTTGGAAGGGAGCGAGCTTCCATCGAGCTTCCGTCTCGGGAGCGCGGATTCGAGCTCTCGTCTAGGGATAGGGAGCACAATCATTTAAGAAGGATCCTGCTACTAAGGTCCAAATTAAGATTTTTATATCTAAATGGAAATGAAACAAAGAGTATCGGACACATGTCTGAGAGTTTTCGAGAAGTGTCGGTGTGGGACACGGACACGTCACCTTTGTTGATGTATTCGTGCTTCTTAGGTTTATATTATCAACATGTTTTGGTTCTTTGTTCTTCTTGGGTTAGCTTTGGTGACTTGGTGTGGCCAGTCTGGCTTTGCTACTCTGGACTGCATGGCCGTTGCTTGCCTGTTTTTCACCTGGAACAATAATCAAGCACCGCATGTTTAATGCCATGATTGACATCACATTTGCTTTTGACATTACTGATATATTAATGTCCCCGCAGATAGAAACCAAAAAATTTAAGGTTTGAGAATCATTCAGCTGGCATCGGGAGAGTAGGGAATTGGAATTTCGTGTCACTATTCTTGCCTGATGTGGTTGATTGTATAAAACACGATGAACGAAACTTTTCTATTTTTGTGATGACTATCAATTAGGTTGGGTTATGCATTCAAATGGAAAATGGTAAAAAAATGCCTTTGTATCTATTAACATGATGAATTAAGAAGCTGGTCAAGAACAAAGATGATGAAATAAGAAGAGACGGAGTCCGTCTTTCTATGAGTATGTTGAGAATTGTGCTTGTGCAGCTTTCCTGCTAGTTATTTGAAAGTAGAAAGGGGAGGTTGGGAATGGATCACCTCTCAGATTCTGATTTGTGGCACATATTGTTTGACGACTTTTGGCAGGGAGGTTTATCAAACGAGCTCGAATCCAAGAGTGACCTCTCATGGAAAGCCTTGTTTCGTTCAGCTTCTTTCCAAAGACCCCTTTCATCATTATCGTCGTCAACATCATCTCCTGATCAAAACCACAATCCATTGCCAGATAACTGTCAAGTTTCGCCGCCACAAGGATCCACCAGTGAAACCCTAGAGGATGAGCCGAACACTGCATCCAGCGAAACTCATGTAAGTGCCAAACTTACCCTTTTTTTAAAGTTGATTTTTCCAATGCTCATAATAAGAACAATACAAGGGTAAAGTGTAGCCCCCTCTATTCAGATAAGAAACTGTTGGCTTTATGGGGGCCAGCATCCACCTGTACTCGATGCACCCCCTACTGGCGTGGGACAAGCGTATTGGGAGGACTGACCGCCTTCACCCGTCGGTGTTGTATGGGCAGCATTGTTGAAGTGCCTCATGTCCGCCTGCCGCTAAGTGCAGGGCTTTGCGCTGCCTTTTAAGATTAAGTTGTGTCTTCCTCTAATAGCAATTGCTTTTAGATGAGTTGGTTAGCACCTGATCCAACAGAAACAACAAAAAGTTTAATTGATGCTGATTTGCATGAGAATGGTTCGATTTTTTCTATCAAATAGAGAAGAAAGTGAACAACTTAACTATGGTAATTAGGACATTAGGAATCAGTCAACAGGAGAAGGAATTTCAATTTTAGGGTAAACTTCACACAGGTTAGCTTGCTGCAAATTATTTTCAGTTCTTCCCCGTAATGCTGATATTGTTTCTTTTAGGAACCCCAGTATTTTTTTTAGTCTTACTACATCATGGGAGTCACTCGTGAAACTGTAAACTGTTAATAGTGCCTTTGTCCCGGATAAGATGATGTAGCGGAAACAGAAAGAGTCCCCACTTCATGTTGGTATGCAATGGGGCTTACATGGTTACACTCCTAGTTAACTTAATTCTGACATTACAGAAAGAGAAGTTAAGAATAGATACTTTCTCTCTATATGTACAACTTATTGGAGTAAAATCTTATGCTTTGTACTTTATGACTCGTTTATCAGGTTGAGAGTGATGGCTTTCACCAAGCAGATCATGCTTCTGAAACTGGTCGTGGTTCTTCCACCAACCCATGGCAAGTCATGTTTCGATCAGCTTCCTTCTGGAATTCCTGTCGTAATACATCCCCTCAAAACGACGCTTCTTTGTCCGACAATGATAATCAGTTGCCACAGGAGCCAACCTCCACTCCACCAGAGACCAACCAGAATAACCTCTCAGGTGACCCTCTAGTACGTCTTGCTCTCTATACAGCCACGGCCCATGCGGGTCTTGCCTTGACCTTATTCTTGCTCTACAATATCTACAATCTACTAGGAGAATATCTCCAGCCAATTCAGTGGGCAGTGCTATGTTCTATTCCTTTGAGAGGAATCCAACGTACTCTTGTCCGCTTTTGGTCAGAGCCATTGAGATTAGGTTTTACTGAAACAATGTTAGCTGTACCAGTCGCTTTATTAAAGGCTATCCTGAGTACCCTTGTAAATGTCCGTGATCTCTGGTTTTCAGTTGTTCTTCATCAAACGACATCAAAGTTTTCGGGTCAGAATAAAAATGGGTTTGCCAAGGTGGTTCAGATGCTTTTATCTTTTGGGCTCTTTGTAATTGCATATGAGCAAACAGGGAGTGTTGGGTCTGTAACACTTCTTGGTTTAAGTTTCACCTGTACCGGTTATCTTGAAGCAACAGTGAATGTATTCTCTTCGTTTAGGAGTCAGAGTAGCAGTGCTGGTACAAGTACAACTAGCACATTTTTGAGGGAAGTGATTCTCAAAAGATTAAAAACCCTTGTGGCAATTGGGTTGATTTCTGGAATGATTGTGGGGTTCTTGGCCGGTGTGATCTTTTTTTCTTGGAAGATAGCAGTTGAGGGAAAAGATGCGGTGGTTATGCTCCAAACGCATGTCCAAGACAGTAAATATGCAGAGAGGATGGGTATAAAAAGGTGGATGGAAGACAATGATATCACCCAAATACTGGACTGGTACACCACCCATTTTTACGAGACAGTCTCTCAACATATTGATAATTGGGCTTCACATTATAATTTGACCGAGTTCTTCAGTGGGATCAAGCAGTTTGCGACAGAAGCCCCATTTAAGTCTTCTGAAGATCAGGCAGCTTTGATCTCATCTCCTTCCATGGAGAAGTTTCAAAGTCTTGGAAATCAGGTTAGAAGTCGCGAGTGGGCAAATGCTTATAAGGAACTCGAAGCGATTTTCTGGGAATTACTTCTCACGAGGAATGACTTATTAGAGAAAACAAAAGAATTTGCTGCCGAAGGGATGCATTTGTCACAAAATGCATTTTATAGCAGCATATTCTTTCTGGCAGGCAGTGGAAAGCTCTTGTTTTCACTAGCATATTCTGTTATTTCTGGAGCAATGGGTGTTCTCAACTTTGGGTTGCAATCACTGATTTTCATCTGGGTATTGTATTATCTCATTACATCGGAATCCGGTGGGCTAACCGAACAAGTAATCGGTCTTCTTCCAATCACAAAATCTGCGAGGATTCGGTACATTGAAGTTCTGAACAATGCAATTTCAGGTGTTCTTTTGGCCACAGCTGAGGTTGCTTTGTTTCAGGGCTGTCTCACTTGGCTTTTGTTCAAGCTGTACTCTATACATTTCTTGTACATGTCAACTCTGCTTGCTTTTATAAGCCCTTTGTTGCCAATTTTCCCCCCTTGGCTTTCCACAATTCCTGCGGCTGTCCAATTGGTGCTGGAAAGAAGATACTTATTGGCCATGAGTTTGCCAATGATTCATCTTGTGCTTATGGACTATGGTGCATCAGAAATTCTAGAGGAAGTACCCGGTTATAGCACGTACCTTACCGGCCTTGGCATCATTGGTGGAATGGCGTTGTTTCCGTCTGCTATTGAGGTAATTTGAATTACTTGAGAAAATCTTGTCCTTAGATTTTGTTCTCTTTGTATTCTCTTTGTATTACTTGTTTGTATGGGTTAGTTTCTCTTTTTTTCTGTGATGTTTCTTGCTTATTGCTTATAATCCAGTACACAAGATTAGATGAACTCTAAGGAAATTATTCAATATTGCCAAAGCAATGCTCCAAAAGCATTTCTCACCACACCAAAATGTGTAGAGCCCACACGATTATTTAATCTAATGGAGAGTCAATAACCTCTCCATTTAAGGCCTCCTTTTTTTTTGTTTAAATGATTATTTAAGGCCTCCTTTAGCAACATTATCTTGGACTACTTAATTCTTAATTCAGGATCTGTCCTTTTTCTGCACGTGGTACTATCATTAATTTTCTTAGAACCAAACAAGCCCCATAAAAATCCAATCACTACCGCCAGCTCTCAGCAATAAAAAATTGCTGATAATCTACAGCCTTAGAACATGCCTTGTAAACACGTGGATATCAGCCCCTAGAGAGTCCCCTAGGTTGGTTGATTTGCTCCCTATAATTATTGACCAAGTTCGATTTCATGTCGTAGAAATTTTATTTTGAATTTTCTAGTCCGGACGTGAATAGACTTTACGAGTGGAGAGAAGAAAGTAGTTGAGGTATGTGTTGACCGTTGGTGGAGAAGGGGGAAAAAGGAAAAAGTCAATTTTAACGGTTTCTGATTGTAGGTCCCTCTCTATCATAAAATGGAGTAGTTTTCCATAGTGTGAACAGACCGCTCACCAGGCAATTCCAGTCGATTTGGATATTTTCGTCCTTTACTTCAATCTTGCAAACTCCAACGGGCCCACACGCTTCCTGCACGCCTCCAATCATTTTCCCCATCCTTTGCGTCAAACAGTTATATTCCTTGATCCAACCATTTCTCTGCAATTCTGCTCTCTCTCTCTCTTCACAGCAATTTCCCTCCTTTGCCAATCGTATTCCACAGTTTCTCTCTCTCTCTCTCTCTCTCTCTCTCTCTCTCTCTTCTGAAAATGGAACTCGTCCCATACTCAGAAACTAACAACTCCACCAAACCAAACTCTTCTTCCCCGCCATGGAAAGACATGTTCAGATCAGCCTCCATGCAACAACCCAACGCCACACCATCCTCTAACCCCTCGCCGTCGCCGGAGACTCACTCGCCTCCGCCTCCGGCCGCAGCCTCCGGCGACCCTCAGGTACGTCTAGCGTTGTACATAGCCACGGCCCACGCTTTTCTCGCCTTTACCATTTTCACACTCTACTTCGTATGTAAAGTCCTCGAAGAGTACCTACGCCCCATTCTGTGGGCCGTACTCTGTTCAATCCCTTTAAGAGGGGTTCAACAAACCCTAGTCGGGTTTTGGTCGGAACCCTTGAAACTGGGGCTAACAGAGACTGTATTAGCTATCCCCGTGGCTGTTTTCAGGGTTTTTATGAGTACCCTTTTCGACATTCGTGATGTTTGTTATCGAATTGTACTTAGAAGGAAGAAAGATGGAGCTTTGAGGCGAACTCGAAGTGGGTTTTCCAAAATAGTGCAGTGGCTTGTGTCATTTTGGGTTTTCGTAATGGTTTATGAGCAAATTGGGGCTATTGGGTCGGCTTCAATTGTTGCTTTGGGATTCATGTTCAGCTCAAATTCGGTTGAGTCGACAATGTCGGCTGTTTCGTCGTTTAAGAAGAGTCATAGTTTTCGCCGTACTGCTATTAGTGCATTTTTCACAAGGGGGATACTTAAGAGGCTGAAAACAATTGTGGCTGTTGGGTTGATTGTTGGAATGATAGTTGGGTTTTTGGCGGGGTTGATTTTCTTTTCGTATAAGATTGGAGTTGAGGGGAAGGATGCAGTGATCTCATTGAAATCGCACGTGGAAAAGAATAATTATGCAGAGAAGATCGGAGTTAAGAAATGGATGGATGAGAATGATGTGCCTGGGATGGTGGATATGTACACGACAAAGTGTTATGAAACCGTTTCCTACCAGATTGATAGTTATGCATTGCAGTATAATTTGACTGAGTTTGTCACAGGGATTAAACACTTTGTTATCACCCCATCAGCAAATTCTTCTGACCGTTCCACAGCTTTGGTAACCCCATCCCAATATACTGAGAAAATGTTAAGTTTGAAGAATAGGATTAGGAATCGCGAATGGGGCCTAATTTACACTGAGTTGGATGCAATCTTTAGGGAGTTGTTGATCACCAGGGAGGATTTGGTTGAAAAGGCAAAGGGGTTTGCCATCCAAGGAATGGATGTGGCACAACATGTATTTGCAAGTAGTTTATCTGTCCTAGGCGGGAGCACAAAGCTTATGTTCTCTATTGGTAACTCCATCGTCTCTGGAGCAGCAGGTCTTTTGAATTTCATGTCTCATTCGATGGTTTTCTTGTGGGTTTTGTATTATCTCATTACGTCAGAGTCCGGAGGGGTAACAGAACAAGTTATGCATATGCTTCCCATTTCAAAATCTGCAAGGATTCGATGTGTCGAAGTCCTTGACAAAGCTATTTCTGGTGTTTTGTTGGCGACTGCTGAGATTGCTTTATTTCAGGGATGCCTCACTTGGCTTTTGTTTAGACTATACTCAATACACTTCTTGTACGTGTCAACCATAATTGCATTCCTCAGCCCTTTGTTACCCATATTCCCATCTTGGCTTTCAACCATTCCAGCAGCTTTGCAGTTGGTGTTGGAAGGTAGATATATAGTGGCAATCAGTTTGTCCATTATCCATCTTTTTGTTATGGACTATGGCACCTCTGAAATTTTAGAAGATATACCTGGACATAGCGCATATCTTACTGGCCTTAGCATCATTGGTGGAATGACATTGTTCCCATCTGCAGTGGAGGTAAACTGTCAACAACTCTTTCCCCTTTGTCGTTCCTCGTACACGATTCTTCATTACATGGTCTTCCTTGACTTCTTAGTTCTTATGCTAGTTCTTTCTTCTCCGTCATTAAATAGTCTAGGAATATATATTCCTTGTCCAGACATAAATCAAGGTTGTATGATTTGCCCATATGTGCAGCATGCCCAAGGATGAGATTCACCTTTTACAAATGTGGTAATTTTCCGTGTAGAAGTTTAGTCATAGGACTCTGTTAATGATCTATTTGATTGGTGGATATAAGCATCTCCTGTCAATGCCTCAAATACCAAATGTCAGAATATTTGAAGGTTTAGCATTTCTAAAACTCACTCTTCAAAATTCAATGCAACATACCTAAGCACATAGTTAAGCATTTCTAAAGCTCGCTCTTAGGATTTTCGGTGTTAAATTTTGATGCCTCTTATCGAGATGCTGTAATAATCTCTACACCTGGTAATAAAAAAGGAGTTAAATCGTTATATGAAGTGATCACAGCTCATGAAACGATAAGTAACTGTTAGTGTTGATGTTTGTCTCATTTGAATGGTGTCCGTTAACTCTTTTTTGATTGAGTGATGACATTGGTTTCCTTGTATTTTCCTCCTATATGCTCTTCATTTACCATTTGACTACTCACAATCCACAAATGTGAAATGGTTATGTCTAATCTCTTATGGAAGGAGTTCTCAGACGGCTGGCATTTAAGTTTGATTTGAGTTTTCTGATTAACAGTCTTTGTTGGGGTTTATTGCACAGGGAGCAATAATGGGACCACTGATAACCACCGTTGTGATCGCTCTAAAGGATTTGTATGCTGAATTTGTTTTGGATGAACCAAAGGAAAGTGAGGAGTAGTGCGTTGCCCATGTTCTTTGTGCTTGTTTCCTGTGAAAATTTCCGCACCTGCCTGAAGGAAAGTATGTACATAGCTGGTTGAGATAATCGAAAAATGAAGAGAAAAAAAGGGGTATGGAGTTGTGGGTTCGAAGTGAATGTACTTCTACAAGCCTCGCTTCCGGACAGTGCTTCGATCAAGTTTTGGTGATTGTGTTTCCTATTTAGGCAGCAGTCTTTTTTTCGTCTTTTATTCTGTTTAATATTTATGATGTGAGAGTGCTTGGAAAGTAATAGATTCATGTATTCTCATAGTGGGTTGTAAGAAAGAAACCTGTACATTTTCAATGTGATATTAATATACCATATATTGTGCCATAGAAAGACATGTCAGAATGTCTTTTGTCTTCTCTTTTTTGTCATTTGAAGGCACTCTGAAGTCTGAACTGGTGAATGGTCATGCTTAAAATTCTCTCAACTGAACATGTTCAACTTGAGGGTCAGGCTTCTAATGGTACCGGTTCGGGGCAGACCTTGGTCCACCTCGGTGGTTTGGGAACATCTTTTAGGGTTCATCGAGCAGATTGTTTATGCAAAAAATTAAGTTATTCGAGTATCGATAAGTATGGAATATAGTTCTTTTTTTCCATTCTCCCAAATATGCACACCCTCTAAAAAGTTTCAGGTTTGTTGTGGTGGAGGCCAGCAAAATCAATGGGATCAATGAGGTGCAACTGTGCAAGGGTAAGGGTCATCATCTGGCCGGGCTGGGCCGCGAAGTTTCAACCCAAGTGCACTCATGGGCTGGGCCTAGCGGGCTTTTAATTTAGGTGGGCCGGACTGGGCCATATTTAAAAAGGTGAAGCCCAGGTCATACCCACAGGCTTAGCCCAATCAGGCGGGCGGGCTGAGCTACATTTATTTGTTTCAAATCAAGTTAGGCTGGCCAAAATTCGGGCGGGCCCAATGAGGAAATTTTTTTATTATGCCCAAGTCCACAAATTAGATAGATGGTACTTATTACTTCTTGTTTATTCATTACCATTTAATTTCCAAAGTCAGAAATCTTATTTTTGTGTGCTTGTGCACTGGCCCAGTGAGGAAAAATAATCAAAGAGTGGTAAGAACATGGGGATTTAAGAGAGCTTATCTGGGCTCATCCGGGAGGTTGGGCTCGCGGGCGGGTCCAAGTTAATCTTTAGGCCCAAACCTAGTTCATGAACTGTTCGGGCTAGGCTAGCCCACCCACTTGTCGGGCTCGGGCCTGGCAAAAGCCCTGTGACCTAGACGGGCCAAATAATGACCCTTAACCTTTAGGAACCAAGACCGGTGAGAAGGATGGAAGGAAAGGGAAAAGAAGAGTTTGGCCAATTGATGAGGTGATTGGCATTTTTAGGAAATCGGTCTATATGGAGAAAATCGAAGAGACACAAACCGCTATCTTCAGATCGGCTGTAGTCGCAATTTCATTTGTCTATTTCTTCAAAGGGGATCAGTAATAGGAATAGAATTTTTCTAAACGAGACTCTAGCCGAATGAGGTATTGAGCAATCTCTCGGAAGTGGTTACGATGGCGATGAAGGAGAAATCATTAGTAAGATTGCTCAGATTGAGGAAATTAATGATGAGCGTTATAGAGCCATGTTGGCTGAGGAGGGAAGGGTCCCTGATTAATTAGATAGAGGTGTTCGTTTTTTGGCTTCCTTTTTTCGGTTGCCTTTAGAAGAAGGGGAGGTTTTGGGATGTTTTCTGTTGGCCTTTTGCCAACCTTGTTTTTGGGTCCTGGGCTGCATATGATTGGCGGGGGAGTGTGGGTGCCCTAGCTTCTTGTCGTGAACTGTAATGCCATCTTGTCTCGGATCCTTTTTGTCTGTGCAAATCTTTTTCCGTGATTAATAAATTTTCTGTCACTATTAAAAACAAGAAGTTTAATGTTTTAGTAAAGCCCCCTCTCTCTCTTGTTTGTTTTTCAAAGCCAAAAATCTGTTTCAAAGTATATATTGTTTTGTTGCTGTACTTTAAACCTCGGAGTCAATGGCTTGCAGCAATGGGATTGGGTTTTTTACCTCATAAGTTAAGAAAATTGTTTGGTGCTTTCTCCAGCACTCCTTTATTGAAACCCAGACCACTTCTTGATACTTACTTGAACAAAGTCACATATAAAAGAAGTCAAAGTTTCAATATTGGAGTATTTAAGTTTCAAAAAAGGAGTATTTTGACTTTGCAAGAAGCCGTCTTGTTCCATTGTGATTCTCATGGAAATACCTCAAATACACTAAATGGATTCACAGTCAAATTTGGGATGCCAACAACCAATCTTTCTCTATTTTCTTTGGTTCACTCATTCTGTAGACTTCAATGTATTTTTCATTCTTAAGAATAAAATATTGTGATTCGATAATCATAGTCATATGATTTTATATATTTTTCTTTAAGAAAAATTGATGACAAGTGTGATTCTTAAATTAATAGGCCATTATTTCTTTGAAGGAATGCAACTAAAGAGGTTGCTCTTAGAGATTGCAAAGGCGAATTTCATGAAGGTTAAATATTTCAAACTTTGAGGGTAGTGGAGATGGGCGAAAAGCAGGGTCTCCAGATTCAGTGGAGATATGTGATATGCGACTACGTATACAACGAAATCAATATTGTCATAACTATAGACAATGACCCAAATAAAATTCAAGGGGTTAGCCTAGTGTGGTATCAATTTTTGGGGGGCCAGCCCATGCTATTACTCGGGATCTCCATTAGTGGATGACAGGATTCCTCTTTCAAAATTAGTTAAGGTACTCGTAAGTTGACTCAGACATCTTGTTAATTAGTATTAAAAAAAATACAATGACCCATGCAAAATACAAACCAGATATTAAAAAATGTTTATGATAACATAAGTTACACAGGTGCAGCCGTGCAGTCTACATATGCATGTGAAGTGATAAAAGCAATGATGGTCCACTTTTGTACTCTAAAGCAAAGGCAATTGGGTTTGGACCTATTCAAAACCAAAACCCCCCACCATTTGGAAGCGGATCCGCTGTCCTGAATTCCCTGTCCCAACACCCTGTCCTGTCTATTCGTATAATTAACGGCTTGGATTCCATCTCACCTCAAACAAATTTGAGCCAAACATGTTCATCTACAAATCTAAGTCGTCGATTGCTCATATAGACAACTCGAATGGACGGGACACAGAGTTGAAACAGGATTTTCAGGAGAGCAGATCCGCAACCCCACCATTTAACAAAGTCAATATCATGTACGGTGGTCAGAAATTCACATGCCATCTACAAATTACCCTTCAAAAACTTTAGTCTTCAAATATTGGTACATATGGTATCAGGAGAATCGAATATGCCAGAGAGGTTGCCGATTTAAAATCATCTAAAGTTAGAAAAATTTATTTAGTAGTTTAGAGACCATCGCTCCACCGTGCCCTTTTGTCAGCCTAGACATTTATCCTCATTTTCATCCGGTCGTCCATTTCGATAATGCACAACTTGGATTTAATCCAAACAATGAATTGAATCCGACCGTCGATTATTTGGATTAAATTTGAGCCGTGTATTGTCAAAATGAACGGCTGAATGACGGACACTACACCGTGCAATGCATCTTGTGCACTGCAGGGTTCCCTATTCCCCGGTGGCATATCCATCGATTGGGGAATATGTATCTCTCTTTTTAACAACAGGGAAATATGTATATCTAGCCCACCTTCACGATTAGATACCCCTTTTTATCTGCCATTTTTTAGTTATAAAATGTTATTTCCCTCTTTAAATTAATCATTCGATCGCTCTCTAATCCAGACATACCAAGTGCAAAAGGAAAAGTGAAAACGAACTAGCTGCATGTAAATATCTCTCTCGGTCTATAATATTCTTGACAAGCTATCTATTTGTATTTGTCATCACAATTCTACCATATCTCCAAGATACTGTATTATTTTCAATCTATTTTCACTAAACTATTTTCTTTGAAACAATCTTCTCTTGATTCTACCCTTTTTTTTAGTTATTAAGGTCCTTTTCCATAACCATATTTTCAGTACTCTACTTTTAGTTTCCACCAAAATATGGGAACATTAAAGGCTGGCTTTTCAAAGTCAAAGAATAGCAGTCCTATTTTACTTTTTTCTTTTTTGTGAAAGCTTGAATATTTCCTGAGCATTTTGGCTTGTTTCTTTTTCTTTTTAGCAACGAAGAGTATCTCGATGAATTAGACTAATCTTTTTAGTCCCTCTTGCAACCGTTTCACTCTTTTGATGAGGTGAGATGGCTCCAAGAACAAATCGTTGTCTAGCGGAATTAACCCTGCAACCTTAAGTTGGTAAGTCTCGCCGAGGCAAATCAATTAACCACTATGACAATTCCTCGGGTTATTTTTGGCTTGTTTCTTTAGTAGGTGTGGGGACTAAAATCAGATTTGGTAGGTGAGGATTAAAATTAATGGGACTGCTGTTGGGATTATCGATAATTCATGTGGTCTCAACTGATTATGGCAGTGAGCTGTGAAGCTATTTGAGTGCAGAGAGTACCATAGGTTTACCTGAAACTTGCAAAGAATTTTTTTTTCTAAATTTTTCATTTACTTTATTAGTGTATCCACGATGGGCTCCCTAAAAATAATTCCTAAGTTGACTCATAAGGTGTACATGTAAGCCTAATTGGGGCCCATTTTTCACTCCTAGAGATTGCTAAATTTGGATAGCATATGTGCACTCGATGGGCTAGCAAGAGCATTCTCTATTTTCAAATAAAATCATTTATCTTTTGAAAATTTTATATTAAAAAAAGATTAAAAGGGCTTGGGTTCCATTTTTTTTTAAAGGGTTTGGGTTCCACTTGGAACTAGCTACAAAGCTACCTAAATTTAGCTAATGGTTTAGGAGCCATGCTTAGGAGCCACCCTTAGGAGCTTGTATTGGGAGCCCATTGAAGACCATTATTTATCAAATGGCTTGTTAAATTTTAGGAGTTTCACCTATGAGCTATTTTAAAAGCCCATTGTGGATACCCTTAATCTGGCTTTATGTACTAGACCAATTGGAAATCAAGAACTTAAGAGGTGAAACAGGCCGAAACCATCGTTTATGGACCAAATAGATAGAATGGCTAGTTCAAAAAGCCCGAAAACTTGTCTTTTTGCTCTTTGCATATAGTTCAAAGACCCCTTTTTATTGTTTTTTCTATGTTCAAAAAATTTAAAAGAACTTAAAAAAGTTTGCCCAAAGCCAAGCTAACTGCAAAGTAAAATCAATCGAAACTGAATGGACCGTCGAAACAAAAAAGATAGCAATTGGGATTTTACCAACTACTACTGGCTGTCTCCTCTCATCATTTATACTCCACTTGTAGGGTGTAAATGCCATTAGTCATATATTTCTATAAAGACGGCGCCTTACCTTCTCTTTCTCCATCACAAAAGAAATTAATCGATGTGCATATAAGCTGACGCGAACACTTTTGACCGTCGAAACAAAAAAGATAGCAGTATTAGAAAAATGCTCAAATATTTTTTTTCTCACCGCATATATAGGTAGATTTTTATCACTATGGCCCTTGCTTTTGTTGTCTATTTTAACTTTACGCTTTCACTTTCAATCATCGCTCTTGTGACTCCTAGTACTTGGATATATATATTCTGATAACTAGGTGTCCGGGCTAGCTTTTGCGCACCTCGACTAATTTTGAGAGGCCGAAATCCCACCGTGCACTAGCGCTGACCCTATTTAAAGCCAGAGCAAAACTCTGTATGAACTTGCTCCAAAGGAGTTGATAGCACCCATGAGGTTTCAAACTTGAGATCTTAGGAGGGAACAAACCACTAAGTACCAAGTCTTGACAACTAGGTCACTTGGATATATTTTTGAAACACATTTCCATGCTTGAGCTTTCGCTCTCCTTCTCACGCTCATACACGAGTATTATGTGATTTACTGTAGCTTTCGCTTCCATCCTCGCTTTATGCTAGAATTGGGAATCCTTTATTTTGAACCGTTTATCACAAATTCACAACAATCAACAGCCATTTCTGCTCACGTTCTCGATCCTCGTTGTCACAATTTTAGTAGTTCATATTCGTGAATCGTGAAAGACACTTTGACGCCATCGTTCTTGTTTCGTTCACGCACGCAGTCACGAATGTGAAAGGTAACTCCCTTATTTTTTCCTATTAATAAGTACCCACTCACTCTCTCTCTCTCTCTCTCTCTCTCTCTCTCAATTTGCACCAATCAGCACTCTCTCTCCCTCTCTCATAAGTGCACTGTGCACACAAACGACCAGGATCCGCATTCACCCTCTCTCTCTCTCTCTCTCTGTGTGTGTGTGTGTGTGTGTGTGTGTGAAGAAAATGAGCGATCTGAAGGCGAAATTCCTGGAAGTGTACTCCGCTCTGAAATCGGAGCTACTCCATGACCCTGCTTTCGACTTCACCGATAATTCCCGTCAATGGGTCGACCGAGTAAGGCCTCTATACATATATGCATCTCATACCTGTATCGACACATTCATCACCTCTCTCTCTCTCTTTCTATGTTAATTAAATGTTTTAACTGCATATATGCATTACCCAAGACTTAAATTGCATTTCTTTGAGCCTTTCCGTTAAATTTGTACATGGGTTGTTTCGAAAGGGGCTTTGTCCGGCTTAAATTAGCCGTGAACGGTGTGGTTGGTCTATGTGGACGGTGTGATTGGTCCATGAGTCGAGGTGAGTGAAAGCTGGCCAGAAACCCTAGTTACCAAAAGGATTGGATCTTGGAATGTCAAGAAGTTTTTGTTTTCTTGGTTTTTGCGTTCAATTGAGCTTCAGGATAGTGATTTCTTGGAACTTTTGCAACGAAAGTCAATTTTCAGTGCACAAAGATGAGGACTTTGATTCACAATATTATAGAATAGAGAAAGGGAAAAAAGATTTTGCTGATTTATTTTTCATAAACGTGGATCTGTGACTTCTCTTTTCTTCATCAGAGCATGCAACACTACTAGAGTTCAACAAACATAAAAACATCATGGGTTCATTGCACTTTACCATGAAAAGAAGTGGGGAAAAAAAGAGACGGGTGGGTACAACTGCAAGGAGAAAAAGAGATGGGGGTACTACAAACACAACTAGAGTTCGTCTATTGTGACAACTTGTTAGCTTGCAATTGCATACATGCATGTGACATGGAAATTTAGATCACATGAATATATGTCTAGAAATTTCCTTTTAGCATTGCAATTTCAGTTCTATGGGTTCAAGAATGAGCTTCCGTATTATGTTTTTGGGCCTCTTGAAGGCCAGCTGCAAGAAATCTCTTGATGAATCTACTTTGCTTGTTTGTTTTGATTTGTGTGCATGCGGCTTTGCATTTGCATTTGTTTTGAATTCTTCAATAAATAGCTTGGATATTTGCATGTGAAATCCAGATTGGGTGTGCAGTCATGGACTTTGTAAGGGCCCGTTTGTTTGACTGGATGTGAGCATTGGCTTGGAATACATATCCAAAGTGATCAAATATCCGGTGTTTGGTAGAAACATTTGCGACGTGGATTAAACTTGCCCCCGTATATATAGTCACACAAAATGTGGGATGTTCAGTACCATGGGGGTGTGGTATTAGTAATACGATAATCTCCTATATCCAGTGGGATTGTTTATTCAGCGGGGTTATGGATCATTCAATCAATAGTCCCGTCACACAAACAGGCACTTAGGGATTAAAATTTACAAAGCATCCTATGAATTTTGTTTAATTAATTCTAAGAATTAGTTTGTGTACTAATTGTTCTCTGTTTTGTTTTGTTCCAGATGCTGGACTACAATGTACCTGGAGGTGAAAACTAAACAATTACATCAGTATATGTTACTTACAATTTTCTGCTTCATTTTCACGACGTGGTTCTGCAAAAACAAAAACATGAGAGCAATTTATTTAGTTTAAAGATGATTACATGGATGATATTTCTGGGTATTATATTAGTTGTAAGTGTTTAACTGCTCATATTGCTTTGTTTGCCATGCAGGAAAGTTGAACCGAGGCCTCTCAGTTATTGACAGCTACAAGTTGCTGAAGGAAGGAGGGGAATTAACTGATGATGAAGTTTTTCTTGCTTGTGCACTTGGGTGGTGCGTTGAATGGGTATGGCTCCATAATATCATTCCCATTTATGGTCAGACCAGCTTTTCTTTGTTCATTTTCCCTGTAATTTTGAACTCTTAGGTAGTTTCATATAATGTTGCATGGTATTGAACACTTGCAATGATTCTTGCAGCTTCAAGCATATTTTCTTGTCCTTGATGATATTATGGATAACTCTCACACACGCCGAGGTCAGCCATGTTGGTTCAGAGTGCCAAAGGTTTGTGAGTCTATATAGTATTATAGTGAGAAATTATGTTTCTCTTTCATGTATTTCCTTAATCCTAACCTAACTAACATGGTTGTAATATTTATTTCAAATGGACTAAGATATGAAATTCTGGACTTCTTGTTTTAGGTCGGTTTGATTGCTGCAAATGATGGCATTGTACTCCGCAATCATATTCCAAGAATTCTCAAAAAGCATTTTAAAGGAAAGCCTTATTATGTGGATCTGCTGGATCTATTCAATGAGGTTGGTTTATCTTTGCATAGAAGAGGACGAGTTGAGAGGTCATTTATTTAGGATGTTTGGATCTAATCTTGACCATTTTTGCGCAGGTAGAATTTCAAACAGCCTGTGGACAGATGATAGATTTGATCACCACAATTGAAGGAGAGAAAGATTTAGCCAAATATTCAATTCCTCTGTAAGTGAGAATTCCTAATAATTGCCCTTCTTTCTTATTTGATCTTAAATCTGATAAAATATCCAATCTGTTATTTAATTACCGTTGTGTTTTCGTGCAGTCACCATCGGATTGTTCAGTACAAAACTGCTTACTATTCATTTTACCTGCCAGTGAGTGAATATTCTCTTCCTCGTGGTTTGTATATAATTATCTAGTCATTTTTCCCTTAATTGCTTTGCAGATACCTCATATGCACAAATGGGACTTTATTGTTTTGATTCTTGAAAATATTGTTCATCTCTTCGTTTTCTTTTAAGATGGAACTGCTTTACATTTGGGACTCTTACTACCAATGACCATGTTTCCAAGAACTACATGGCCCAAGGATGGCCCAACTAGGAAAGAAATGGGAATGTCTTGTTTCTTCTTGACTTTTCAGGTTTGCTAAATGTTTGAGAAGAAATTTGATGCCTCATCTGCAATGCCGGGCCTAACATGAGACATAGTATATGTTTCCTGTAGCCCTATATATTTATTCTTAGTCAAATACTATTTGATGCCTCATATGCAATGCCTTAGTATGTTACATGGACTTTTCGAAAAGAATGACTCTTCTGGCACTCGAGACTTGAGTGAGGGTTTTGTCATGTGTCCATCAGACATTCTCTAGTTGGACACTCAACTAGAAAGCCGATTTTAGTAAGCCGATTTTAGTATACTAAGTTTACTGCACTAACTTTGAATGAAACTATCATATTGTGCATGAAATGACCTTGGTACCTTGTGACCACAATTTCTCTTGGAAAATAGATTGAACCTATTAGATATACGATTATCTAACAGAATTCTAGTGTCCTTGACCTAAGGATTGGTAGGTCCGACTTGGGACGTACCCAAGCATAACATGTTAAAAAGTTCTATGTTTACTGGGAACCTGTCAAAGTTGTTGATTTCTAATACTATAGTTTCTGGTTCTTCTTTGTAATTGTTTTCTAGTTGAGGGTTTTGTGAACCTACTTGAGTTTAACTAGCTTGTGGTTACAATGTGCATCCAGGTGGCATGTGCGCTGCTTATGGCAGGCGAGAATCTGGAAAATCATACTGACGTAAAGATCATACTCGTTGAAATGGGAACCTATTTCCAAGTGCAGGCAAGTTTTACAGGATGGATGGTTTTATTTTATCTTTTGTCACCAGAAATCACTGGAATCTGAAGTAACCTTATAGTAGCTGAATATAACCTGACCAGCATATTAATTATGAGATCTGAAGTTTCGTTTTCTTCCTCTCTAGTCTTCTTGCACTCAAAACAAAAAGTTTCTAGTCCCTTTCCTCATAGTGGCAGCTTATGTATTAATCAATTATTTGTTGATATTCTTATAGGATGATTACCTGGATTGTTACGGTCATCCTGATGTGATTGGCAAGGTAAGTTGCACGGTTGGACTTGTCCATTAATCTCTGACCTCTTTTAATTTTAGTATGTTAGGAGCCCGGTTGACCTCCTAGAGGTGCAAGAGCTCTGGCCATTTGGGGCTAGTCCAGCTGGTTCATTAGTCATTTTTTTCTGGAGAGCTAGAAATCTTACCTTTTTTTGCATTATCAGATTGGGACAGATATTGAAGACTACAAGTGTTCTTGGTTGGTCGTGAAAGCTATGGAACTTGCTAATGAGGAACAAAAGAAGTTGTTGATTGTAAGTAAGACGTATTTTACCCTCATTAATGAGTGCTTTGGCAAAATAAATCAAATGGTTTATTTTTTTGTCTTTATTCAAAAAAAAAATTGCATTTGTTAATTTTCTTTCGATTTTTTGTGGATTATTGGTTCGTCTCAATGAGAGGAATCTAAAGAATAAAAAATTGTTTAGTAAACTAAAATTTTTGTGAATAAAGACGATAATAATCCACAAAATTTGGATTATTTTTCTCTTTAGTGAACTTTTTAAATATTTTTATAATTTTTTTGACCTTTAAGATTCCTCTCTTCGTGACAAACCAATAATCCACAAAAAATCGACGCAAAACTAACAAATGCAATTTTTTTTGTTGATAAAGACGAATATATTTGGTTTGTTTTTAGTCTGTACTGTAATAACTGTTCTCATATGGGTGACCTGTTTTCTTGTGCATGTTTCCAGGACAACTATGGAAAAGATGATCCAGCCTGTGTTGCAAAAGTGAAGGAAATTTATAACGCTATCAACCTTCAGGTATCTGTAATTTTGCCTTCTACCATTTTTTTTCCCCCTATTTGTGCGAGTTTGCAGACGAGTTCCTAGCATTTGATTGCTGCTTCAGAGTTAGTTTTCTGGAACCCCTCTTAGAAAAATTGTTTTTGCTGATGGATTTTGAAACTTGTTTTGGACCTTTTTTTTGTGTGTGGAAAAGAACCCCTTCTGACTAGAATGCTAGAAATAAGAGATGAATATGACAGTGTTAGTGTTTTCAAAAGCAATGTCTTAAGGTAATTTGAAACACTGCTTTCTACAGGAACTAGCAAACTCTAAACTCTGGTAGGCTGTAGGGTACCAAGCTTCTGCATTTGTTAAATGTTATACTCATTCTTCTTATAGGGCGTATTTGAGGAGTACGAGAGCAAGAGTTATGAGAAGCTAAACAACTCTATTGAAGCTCATCCTAGCAAAGCCGTGCAAGCAGTGCTGAAATCATTTTTGGCAAAGATTTATAAGAGGTCAAAGTAGGAGCCTTCACAAAAATGACAACGGCTGGAGTGAATTACTACGTTATTTGTATTCTTATTTTCCTAATGGAGGAAAGATATGTTGTCTGTATTTTTACAAGAAGCCGGGTTTCCTGCTTTTTCTTCCAATTCTCTGTCCCCCTCCCCGGCAGCAGACAGCATATGCTACATTGTTTGTTACCTGGATCTGAGGATTTAATAATTTTAAATGCATCTTTCTTGTGTCTGAAAAGGTTTGAATGGTATCTCTCATCTCTGTATGGATTTTTGTTAACGCGCCAGTCGACAGTTTGCATGATTTCCACAAGCTTGGGCTATGTTAGTTTTTGAATTGTGAAACCATAAAAGAAAGAAAGAAAAAGTGGGGGAGAACTTAAGAGAAAAGGAAACCTAGTTTCCTGCTGGGGGCTATGCTGCTATACTTGTTCAGGACTTAAGATTGAATGATGCAGCACCTTAAATGGTATAGCCTTAAAGTGAAGGGCAAGGTTCAAACAAGTAAGGGCTTACGAAAACATAACTTGTGATAGTTCAAATGTGAAAGTTGATTTGAGAGTTCTGTCGTGATGGAGTTGAAATCCTTAGCTATGGATTGTAAGGGTGAGCGCAGCTCGCTCTTTATCCTCTGATTATCGCCACAATACCTAGCTGTTCTTAAGAAATCAAGCATTCTTAGAAAATCAAGCTCGAAGAGCCTTGCCTTGAACCTCGTCTTTGTCCCTCGAGCTAGTCCCTCGCTACACCTCCCTTCATCTAGCGAGGTACTATACACTCGGGAACCCATCTTTTAATCTTTTTTGCTCATTCATCCATTCTCTCTCGATGAGCCCTTTTTTCTTCATCTTCCTCACAACATCAAGAAGTGGTATGAACCCTCTCTCTCTCTCTCTCTCTCTGTCTGTGTGTACAGATCTGGGTATGAATTTTATTTTTATTTTTATGGGCAAGGGCACAACTTTTGTTGGGGAAGAAACCTAAACTATTCTGGGAGTTTCTAGTTATTTGTTGACTGAATTTGTAGATGTGTATAATGAACACAACTTGATCGATAGAATGACAGAAATTTCCTCTCTTGGCAGCAAGAAATCAGTAGTTGAAATTTACTTGTAGTAATTTTTTATATAGCGTTTAATGAGAATAAAGAGGATTCTTGGAGTGTTAAAAGAGATGAGTAATATAATTGAAAATTAGAGATGAGTAATTTAATTGAAAAATACACACCGTTCAAGAGTAACATTTTTGCCTAAAAACTTGTCTAGACTGTTGGGGATGCCCTAAGGCCCTGATTGGCTATGGGATAAACGGGGGTATTAAGTTATACCCCCTCCCCTTATCCCGGTCCCACGGTTTTATGCATGGTTTGGGAAGCAAAAGTGACCCGGATAATTTTATACCCCCACCCTTTTAATACACCTTTATACCCCCCGCCCTTACTAATTAATAACACCCCCCCCCCCCATTACTAATTTATACCCCCTCATACCCCCTACGAAATTACCCACATACCATCCCTTATACCCCTCCCCTTACCCCCAGTTTTTTTTTACTTTTTTTTAAAATGAAACCGAATGGCCTTTTCAATGTTTTACAAACTCTTGCGATTTTCTTTGGATAAAAAAATGAAGTACTTTTGTGCATAATTTTTTAATTTTTTTTGCACCAAATTAAACTACTAATTGAGATCTTTAATTTGATACAAAAAATTTTGAAAATTTTTATACTTTAGAATTTGACATTGTTGGCTTGCTTTGCAATATCCTTCGGATAAAAAAATAAAGTATTTTCACATAATTTTTTTTACTTTTTTTTTAACCAAATTAAACTACAAATTGAGATCTTTAACTTAATACAAAAAAAAATTAAAATTTTTTATGCTTTAGAATTTGACATTGTTGGGGAATAACATAAAAATTACTAATTAGTTATTATTAAACACGTATAACTAGAAAGGAAAAAAAAATAAAAAATTAAACTTCGAAATATTATTTAGATGAATAATAAAAAAAAAACTGAATATTTTAATTTTAGATATAACTAATAAAAGGAATTATTTATTAAAAAGTATAATTAATTTAATTACTATTGTGTTTATGTATTTTTTTATCATAAAATCTAATATGACTGTTCAAGGGCAAATAAGTCATTTGTCAAGTTTTTACATCATCTACCCAATTTTATCCCCCTTTATCACAAATTCATCCAAACCACATACTATTTAATCTCCCCTTCATAAATGTCACATCACTGTGGGTCCACCCTTACTAAATAATACCTCTTACTATCTTATCCCCCTTACTATTTAATCCCACCAAAACGTATCCCGCATCCAATCGGGGCCTAAGTGTACAATTATTCCAAATAAACACAACACTTTTGTATCTTATAATTCAATTTTTCTGTTCTAGTTTCAAAGGCCAATCTATTAAATGTAACTTTATGTGTAGTCTACAAAATTGAACATGAAATCTCTCCATTTGATCTCACATCTATATCATTTCCAATCTTCCCAAACAGAGCATTAGGGTATGCAGTTATAAGCCTCCTGATCCCCATACATTACCTGCAACTGACCTAGCTTGGCGGCACCGTGGTTTTTTACTGCATTTCACTGTTTCCTTGTTTCAATTGCACCTCGTCGGTTTAGAAAATATGCCAAGTAGACCACAATAATATTGCACTCCCCCGTGCCAATTCGTGTTTTGTTCACACACTTCAGTCGACACAACACAACTAGTGGACTTAGAGGCACCAAAACCTAAAAGAAACAAGACCGCTGATGTAATTGACCACTCCAAAATAACAATGTGAAACGCCGAAAAATAACAGGAAACTAGATTATATGAATTAATACATCGCAAAGAATAAGGCATTAGCCAATTGTATTTGGCAACACAACAAAATTGGAGACAAGAAGAAGAAGAAACAGCACAACATGAAAAATGAAAGAGAGAATATGGAGGGCGTTACATTTACAACTCCAAAATACTATAAGAGGTTTGTCCCCTCGAAATCTATTAAACTTCTCATTTTGCAGGTCTTGTCCATGTTGTTTCAGAAGTGATGGTATTTCCATAATAGAATTGCTTTGAGGATTCATCCCAGTACGCCTGGAAGATAACAGGAAAAGATGTAGGCATGAGGAAAATTTTAATTGGAAACGACTTGAAATCGAGATCAATACATATACTCACCAAAAAAAAGTCCAAACAATTCTTTCCTATTCATGCATTAAGATCTAAATCAAGCACACGCAAGGAAACACCATAATACAAGAGAAATAGAAATAGCAGAAGCCAGACTAAACCAATCATCAGCATCACTAGTACACTTTTTAAAAATTTCTGTACCAAATGGAGGTTCCATTAGCCCATCCGACCACATTAGCTAGATTAGGAAAGCGAAGCAACGGATAGAATTGTTAAGTAGTTTTCAAAACGCTCTCAGTTTTCATATAGAAACTCGACATCCAATCCTACCTCAATCATAAGTCGAGGTTTTATGCCTAGGGCCTCATAGTGGACTTATCTCTGCTAGTATGGCCCACCCTTGCATTTGAACAAAACAATATTAAAGGCCTTGGCTTTATCTGGCTCAAGTCGCCTGACCATCTACAGTCTACACCAGTGTCCAATAAATGGCCTCTTAAAATGTGCCAGCAGGCCATTGTTTAGTTTAACCAGTTTCAGATTACCACTCTGTACAGAAATACAAAGACCTACTACTGTAGGAGATTCTATACCTGCCATCCTGATGGAAGATCTTTTGAAACTTCGTTCAGATCAGGCTGCTGGTTCCCACTAGTAGGAGACTCCGATGAATTCTTTACAGCTTCACGATTCAATTGAGCTCTCTTCCGCTTCACCCGTTCACGCCTGAATAATCAAACATTGAATTGGACATATAAGAGAAGGATGATCATCAAAAAATAAAATGAAGGACTGCATGCGTGAGAGCGACAGATAATGGAGACAAAAAACAAAGGCAGCAGAATGCAGATTGCAGAATGCCGATTGCAGAATGCCGAACAAAATATTTCAAAAAATGTAGCCAAAAAAGAAGCAGCAAGCAAACAAAACACTCCATCTTGGCATCCACCTATCAGCCCCAGATGAAAGCAGATGTTTTTCTAATCCTACACTAAACAGCCATCAAGAAACAGGCCAACAGCTATGCAGCTTTTACAGCCGATGAACCTGATAGAAGTGAACCATTATAGATAATATTTCAACAATCACCATACAAGTGAGTGCTTGCCTGTGCGCATGTTTGTATGAGTTGCAAGTGCGTATGTTTGTAATTTTGTATAGGTTCGCGTGCGTGGTTCAGATAGAAGGAGAGAGAAGAAATACTGTGTTAGAATCAGATGTGCAGAAATCAAACAAAATAAACTTCCTATGCAGCGTCTATCGACCCCATTACAAAAAATGTTCTCCGTCATACACAATAATAAAAACCGGGCAGCATTTATGAAGCTTCAAAGCACCATTCACTACAACAAGGTATCCTGAAATTTAGATTTAGATCATTATCGTCATTGCAAGATAGGTTTACGATTCCTTACCAATCACCACCCAGAGGCTGAAAATTAGCATTAACTTTGGCCTCTCCACTGGCAATTTGCTGTGCACGCCATTCCTGCAATTAAAAGGATAGTAAGGCACCAGAAGCAGCTAGGATACAGATTATCCAACAGGAACCAAAACTCATTTGCACCTCTATTTCCCGTTGTCGCTTCTTCTCTAACATCTCATACGTGTTTTCAGGTTCGTCGTCCTCATCTTCGTGCAACTCCTCTTTGGCTGCCTTCCACTAGTAGACAAATTTATTGAATACTAAGTTCAATCAAAATGCTGTATACATGAACAATGATGAAAATCCACCTCCTAAGCTGATGAAGTAACATAATGAACAAAGGGTTTACCTTGTCCACCAAGCTGGAGACCTTCTTATTTGACTTCAAAGTGGATACTGCAGCAACTGTCCGTTTTTTGCTGCGCAAAACTGAGAAACAGAAAATAACATGAGCCCATTGCAAACACCTTCAACAAAAACAAAGCTCGTATACAACGTACCATCGTTTGCGTGAGGGAGCAAAAAACCAAACAATCAAACAAAATCTTGGAATCACCATTATGCGAATTGCTGTCTAATGAGCAACTAAAAATCATTACATGAAACAAACTCACTGAAGCTCAACCAACCAAACAATATATAAAAAGGTCATTTTCTAAGGTGAACTTTCTCTAAAAAATGGAAGATAAAGATTACACTATCCTGCAACGATCTTCATAGACAAATACATCATGTCCAACTATCAGATGGCCCTACTTCAGGTATTAGCGGAGGAAAATGATTTGGACAGCAACCGTCCAACTAAATGTTCTATAAAACCAAAACAAGGATTCTATTAAACAACAAAGAATGGATTGAATTCTCTGAAATTTCACAACCCCAGCAGCTGCACAACTGGGTACCATCATAACTTGGCAACCACTAATATTTGGCAGAATATATGAATAGGTGAACCAAACAGCACATGTAAGCACGCACAGACTCCTAAGTTCGAGTCAAAGCAGCAGTAGTAGGTTGTTCTGCATGCTACAATGGGAGCATCGGAAACCTTACCTTTAGACTGAGCATTAGTGGCAGTTGATTTAGTAGCAACAGGCAAAGGAGCAACAGCGGTGGTAGATGATGCAGGAGCAGTGTCTACCACTGAAACAGTGACTGGAGCTTGGATGGTAGCCACAGTAAAAGGAACGTCCACTAATGCCTTTTCAGTAACACCATTAACTGCAGAAACACCAACCTCGGTATTTGACAATGAAGTACAGATCATTTCTGTATGTGACTCCAAAGATCCGATTTGAGCAGACCCAAGGGTTTCATGACCTGATTCACTGTACAACACTGAAGATTGTGCACCACTTACTACTGGTGTGGGGAGGACTGCTCCATCTTGAAGGTCATAATACGCAGCGGGATCAATAGGGTTAACTACAGCAGGAGCAGCACCAGGATAAGTGCTAGGCATTGCTTCAAAATAAAGTGGTGGCTGGGGCACAGGAACATTAGGGGTTGGGTATTCTGCGGTTGCTTGACCATAATAATCAAAATTAGAACCTGGGTACGAAAAACTGTATTGTTCCATATAAGATGGTGGTTGTACTGTTTCGAAATAAATTGGTGGAGGTGGTGGATATAAGGGTTCAGAAGGGTCATCAGGCGGCGGTGGGGGAATGGGTTCGTTATCAGGAGGTGGGGGTGGAATCCAATCATCATCAGGAGGGGGTGGAATATCAAAAGCTTCTGGTGGCACAAAAGATTCCTGAATAGGCTGTTCTACTGGAGCACAACATTCAGTCGCTAATGAATCTCTGGCAATTGAACCACTTGCTGGAACTTCATCTTCAACTTCCATGTCGACGTCCATATCCACGTCTTCCGCAGTCTGGGGAGCTAATTCAGACAGTTGTGTAGCTTCATGAACTCCACTGTTCCCTTCGGTACCACTATCTGAGAGTGATGCAGGATAATCAATTGCATCAGCAGGGGAAACATTACCGTTGGAAGCTTCATGTTGTGAATCTTTTAGGACAGGTGATGAGGTAACGACATCAACAGAAGCAGAGCAAACTACTTTATTTTCTTTTCCACCTGCTTCAATCTCATCCCCCTCAATTTCCCTAGATTTATGTGGTGATTCAGCTTCCCGTGTTTGGCCATAGAAGGTTTGGGAAACTTGATTGTCAAAAGCACTTTCCAGCTCTTTAAGCTGCCTCTCACAGTGCACCCAGAAAGGTAGCAATGATGATCCAAAAGGCAAAAGTGACTTGATATCAGAGAGCCTAATCTCAACTTCCAAGATATACTTCGATATCCAGTCATGTACTTGCCCGTGGGTCCTGCAACAGAAACATATCAATTATCAACAGAAAGGAAGAAATAAAGATAAAACGTTAATTACAGGGAAACAGTCTATATGCATCAACAATATAGACTATTCCGCAATAGGAGATGAAGCAGAAGTCTTTACCCTTCCAGTGATTTTAATTTGTCCAACAAATTTTCGCTGTCCTTCAAAACTGAAGTACCAAGATCGTTATCTGTGTCGTATTCTTCATCAACCATTGGATTGCAGGGGTACTTCTCAGAATCAACACCTGTGCTACCCCCATTGCTCAAGAGTGCATCAGTCAACTCACTTTGCTTGGCATCATTACCCTGCCTTTTCTCCTCTGACCCATCAACTTTACTTGCATTATTCAGCTCTTTCATCTGGGCCACAGTTTCACATGTTTGTTGCGCCTCGTGTATTACACTGCCAGCCTGACCTATAGCCATAGATCCTTCCAATTCCACACCTTCAGAATTAGGAGCAGTTTTCTGCTCACCTGTCAATTCAGTTCCCTGCGCCAGCACATCAGGCACTACCCATGAAGTTTCCCCAGTCACAGTGTTCCAGTAGTAATACTGACTGCTCTGTTCATGCAACACTACCTTCCAACTTGAAACCAGATCCCCAGTCAATTGTACATCAGTTCCTGGAGCAGAGGTTTCTTCAACTGAAACCACTTCTTTAGAAGTGTCAACTGCGACAACGGAATCAATTTCTCTACTGTAAATGTCCTCCAGGTTCTGCGAAGCATCCAGTGAAATAGCGCCTGTTTCTAACTCATGTGGTTTATCCATTTCAGCATCAAGGTCTGTGCTTGGACTGTTTTTCACATCCTCAGTTTCCGCACTGGTGGGTTCCTTTACCTATTTCATTTGAAACATGGAAATAAAATTAGCATTTGAAACACATAATACCAATGTGGCTGCCTGGAAAGAATACAAACCCTTCAAGTTTACTACAGAACTTGGAACCTTAGTTGCAGGGAGCTTCCAATGTGGGTGCGCGCTCCTAAATAGGATGGGAGCATCCAAACTAATCTCAAGGAAGAAATTCAGACTTCTCTTTGCAAACATATGAAAGGAAGAAGAAAAAGAGAACAGAAGTATGATAGATTTAGGACTCTTGTCTCGCATTTGACTTATATATATGTGTTTAGTGCATAAATTTACCGTAAAAACAATATTGGGCCATCTTTTCTCACTCATGCTTACATATAATAAATACTTGTCTACACGCTCCTTTCAGCCAACTTAGGATCTTCTACATACCAAACCGCTCCCACTTCTTCTTCATGCAACTAAACTTGGAACTATTGCGTTATAAATTCAGGTATTACCAGCAGCGAAAAACCATTGTCTGCTGCAGATGAGGCACGCAGGTAGTTTGACACAGAACAAATATGGAGTTCACACGTGACAAAAGATTTGAGAACACACCACTACCCAAAATCTGGAACTTATCCCACAGTACGTAAAATTCTATAATACTTGATAGACCAAAGTTCAGAAAGACATCTGGAATAAAGCCTAAAGATTCTGAAGTTTCAAGTTTGAACTTAATTTTTGGGAAAATAACCAGACGGTACAAAGATGAATTCTAAAAGAAACCCATCTAAGCAAAATTTTACAGAGTTACAAAACCCACCTTAACTCCTTGGTTCAAGCTCATGGTAATTGGACTCTTTTTCTTAAGTTTATTTGAGATTACAATTCGTATCATTGCTCACGTTCTGGAAATTGCAAGCTCTCTCAGATCTTTGAGCGCCTTGCTCAAGCTGATCCTTAATTCATTCACGTATTAACTTACTTCCACAAGAATTTAAAACTAACGTCATGCTTATTAAGAAAATAGGTTGCTCAAACCTCCAATTTCTGATCCATGAATCATAAAACCATGCTCACGAGCAATATATTGCATGGAAAATACACCTTGCTCCCCAACAGCCAAGTGAGTAAACATGGGTAATCTAGAAATCACCTGTTCATCGTTATCAACAGTGCACTTCTCCTCAGTGGCATGGTCAAGTCTTTTACTTGATTCCTCATCTAGCTCGTCATCACTGTATTGCCCAAGTAACAACAAAGGATTTTCTGGTTGTTTACCTGAAACACAATATACTAAGATGTCAAATGCCTTAAAAAATCACTAACAGAATCCTACCTAGCGACAACCAACACATCTCAGCAAAATCAAATATAAATCCAAAAGGGACAACTTTGTAATACAGCAGTAGCTGTCGAAGTGCGGAAAAAAATAAAACAAAATAAACTATCAAAAGTCTGGAGGCCCATTTTTTTTTTTCTGAACAACTCATCCCAGGCACCTGTTAGACAATCATTAAGGGTCAGTGAAGCATAATAATACAAATAAAGCAAGAGAAATACGAACCGCGAAGGAAACTATTCCTGCCAAAATCTCCAAACCGCCGATGCCGCGAAAAAGGGCATATCAGGTCGGGAGTTTCATTCAATAATTCAGGACGTTATCTGATGACCAATTGAATGTTCCCAAGACCACGGGCACCTACATTCTGGAAAATGAATTTCTTTGGGGAGCAAACAATATGTCTTGTACAAAGTATAATATTCCACCAAAATAAGGCAGTGCACATCAAGTCCTCTCTACATAGACCAGTCCTTTTGAAGAAAACTGACGGAACCCACCTGAAGATGATGGTGAATTGGGTGACCCAGCAAGATGACTCGGATCCATATCCATGCCAAGTTCATCCTGGGCAGATGAACCACCAGAATCTCCTGAAAAGTCAACCAAAATATCCAATTAAGATGCAGTCAATCATACACTCAGCATTGATTCTTGTTAAAGCATCCAACTCAACCAAATGCCAACGAGTGTAGAGGCCGCCCAGGCTCATATACTAGTTTTGTAGGTTATAATTAACCAATGTAAGATAAACACTAACACTCCCCCGCATGTACAACTAGCCCACACGTGGAGAAGAACAACAGATCCATAACATTGGGATCTCAACTAACAACAAAAAAAGGTGCGCTTAAGGCCCAAACAATGAGGCAAACAATCAAGATAGTCTTCTCCAAAAGCCTAGCTCTGATACCATGTTAAAACTTCAAACTCAACCAATTAGCAATGAGTGGAGAGCCCGCCCAAGGTCATATACTAGTTTTGGAGGTTATAATTAAACAATGTGGGACAATCTCTAAAAATTCTGATGAATTTCCACCCAATAAAACATCAGTACTGCCAAAAAAGTTGAACCCAGTGTTGTTATTTCCAGCTTGATATTATCTTCTGACTACGTAAAACTTAAAATACTCACTACAACCTATAGACAACAAAGTACATAAACAAGAAATTCTCCATCTAGTGCCAAGAGAAGTCCTCGGTGCGTAAAAGTTTAAGAGCTTCAAAAATCTAACTAACCAAACAGAACGAAACCAAACAAAATCTTGTGTCCTAATCAGTTGGCATCAGGTACATGTATCCTTTTCCACAATTTTGCTTCATCAAGGCCCTCAAGGGCTAAGTTACAATAAGGTAATATTCTTTTCCACCACATCATCTCTAATCAATTTAGGCCACACCTCTCTAGCATTTCTATTAACAGAAATCCTCGCATTTCTTTACTATTGCACCTGTAAGTCTCCGTTGTAGACCATCTTATCCTATTTTCTCTAATCTTCACTTGTTGATACTCATACCAATTCTCCAATGTCTTTATTTCTACACTTCTCTGTCCTTGTCTCGCCACATATTCACATTTAGACCCTGTTAACCGCCAAATATTTTGTCGGCATATCAATGTTGGCCTTATAACAATCAAAAAGTCCAGGAACACAACTTTGGCTAAAACTGTGTCCAGAACAGTTTGATATATATATGAGCCAGAACAGTTTGATATATGTATGAGCCAGAACAGTTTGATATATATATGAGCCAGAACAGTTTGATATATGTATGAGCCAGAACAGTTTGATATATATATGAGCCCATGTGAACCGGACGGTTAAGGACTCTAAAGTTGTGTTTCTAGCATTGCTCTATAACAATTCGTCGACCTTATAGATGTGGTATACAATTCTCCTTTCAATTTTACAGGCACCTTCCAACAGATAATACCCTGAAGCACCCCATTCCCTCCCTTCAAAAACCTCAACTACATACAAAAATGATAGGAAGCCAAAAGAAAAGAAAAAAAACTGACACGGAAAAGATAAATTCCTTCTAATTTTGCTTATAATTTCAGCAAGCAACTCATAACGAATCAAAAAAACAGCCACACATAATCCTCGATAACAGATAAAATTCATACATATTTGGTCCAGAAGACTCGATAAAGACAAATTCTTTCGATTTCCTCGTAATTTCAGCAAATAAAACAAACAGCCAAACACAACCATAACGAAAAAGAAACAAAAAAAAAATCCATCTATATTGGTTGCAAAAGTTTCTAATTACATACCAGAGGGTTCCGCAAAGAGATCGAGCTTAACTCTACGACCGGCGCCAATCATGGCAGCGATTCGACGCTCCTTTCTTTTACCCATTTCTCAATCCAAATACTAATCTGAAGATTAATTGAAGGTCGAAGTAGAATTGAATTGTTCGAACTGGTCAGCCCCCCTAGGGTTTTATTCGCCGAAAGTGAAATTCTAGCTCCCCTACAAGTACGTCCATATACGTGAGAAATCGTCCTACTTTGGGTTTTTTTTTTTTTTTTTTTTTTTTTCTCCCTACGTGTACGTGGAAATCGTTTTACTTAACTACTCCATCCGTCGCAATTTGTTTGCTCACTGCTGTTATGTGTCTTTTTAAAACTTTTATAATTTTTAATTTATAATTTATTTTATATGTAATATGGATCTTATTTGATTTTTTTTTAACTGATCTTATTTGGTTGGTCTTAACTAGTTTTATAGACAAATTTTTCAAAAAAAACTTTAAAAACACTACAAATAAAAAGTTATAAACGTTTGAAAATGACACTGATATTCGTATGGGCAAACAAATTGGGACATAGAGAGTAATAAAAGATCTTGAATCGAATTGTTGTTAATTGTGTGGAGAGCAAATTCACTAATCAATGACACTTTAGTGAGTGGGCCTAAGTCCCCTTCCCTTTTGTGTATGATCCGATAAGGTTCGAATCCCACCTATTGCAGGACAAGTGATGGCCCTTTCCATTTGGTATATAAGTGGTTCAGTGGTGACGGTCTATTCTTCCGGACTATAGTTATGGCTCAAATTGGATATTTCCAGTGGATCGGGAGCCTATATGGCCACACCCGAGGAGTTGCTGCGACTCTTGATTGATGGATTATCTGACTTCATTCTCTTTCCGGATCGGACCCGAATTGGGCTGAGTTGTAAAGCTGGGCCGAACTCCTCAGTACAAGGCTTCTGTGGCTGTATCCAGTTAATTGGGCTAGGCTTATAAGGCCCTGGTCTTCCTAAATTTATTTCGATATTACATAGCAAACTTCCAAATTTACCCCTTTCACTTTTGAATAACTCGCATTTATGCTTTCTACTAAGGGGTAATTTTGGAAATCTCAAAGTAATGACTCTGTCCCTTTAAATCCCCGTACAACTTTTTGATGTCCCAAACAGTTTAAAGGTAGTGGGAAAAACTTGACAAGTTTACTTATTTATCGCCTTTTTGGAATTAAACACACATAAGAAAATGCAATGGTGATGTTTTGAAAGGTAATAAGAGAAACTTAAAGTATGACAACTGCAATGATAATGTTTCCTAAATAAGGTGAAATGTCCAAATGGAACAATAAATTGGGACGGAGGGAATAACAAACAAAATAGGACAGAAGGAATACGAGAAGAGTACAAAACAACTATCTATTCTTTCGCTTTATATGATTTTTTCTCAACTTCAGTTCAAATTTATACATACTGATTCATCTCATCGATATGAATGGTTAATCCAAAAATAATAACAGAAAACTCAACAAATAATCACAAAAAAAAAAAACAATAATACCGGAAAACGACCCGAGCCAAATATGAAGAACGGCCCTAAAGCTAGGCCCACATGGAATATGTGAACAAAAAGCAAAATGGGTTTGATATTGATCTTGACATTGGCATTACTATAGAAGTCATGGTCCAGTTTAACCCCCAAAACATATATATGGATCTGGTCCCACTTATTTTATTATGACAAGTTTAGTTTCCGTATGTTATTTGAATGCCAACTTTTCAACTTTACAAGAGTGGTGCCAGACTACAACAATGTCTTTATGGTCCACTTATAGGATGGAATAGGTTTTGTGAGATAATGAAGGATGGTGGATAAGAGGTAAATATGTTATAATAGAAATTAGTTAAGGATGAGAGATAAGCATATACTTAGATTGGGTAGTAGTTGATAACTTGATATGGGTGGATAAGAGTTGATAATGTGAGAAAGTACATTTTTGCCCTCATTAAATCATTGCACTGTGAATTAGAAAAAGGTTTGAGGGGTAATTTGGTCTTTCTACACACCTTGATAAGCTAATCCTAAGGTGGTAGGTTGTGTTAGATAAGATCCTTGGAGGGGGACAAGCTACCTTTTCATCATCCCTTATCCTCCTTACAAACACCTTTTTACTTTTGTTCAAAAACAAAACACCTTCTTACTTCTCTTATTCCTCCTTTATCCCCCTCCCTCTCTTAACCCTCAAACAAACGGGCCCTAAGATTACTATTCCTTTCTTTTTCTTTCCTAAGCCTCATTCTCCCCTTATTGATATATAATGACTTTTATTTCTAAATAGCGACAGTGCAACATGCTTGAATCCCTATGAATTACCAAATGCAAAAAAAACATATGCAGGAAACAAGTGAGAATAATATAAGACAATAAACAGTAAAGTGTTCAACAATATGCCATGAAAATTGTTCAAAAATGTGTCCAGAAATACCAACTAACAAATCAAAAGCAACTGATAACTCATGAAACAATAGCTCAACTATAACACACAAACAATAGCCATACATAAAACAACCAGTAGGTTTATCAAATAAATAGCAAAGCTATCACTCGTATGGTATACTGCGAATAGCGACAAAACCTCACCTTAGAAAATACATAGTATAAACCAAAAAATGTACCATATAATCTTTGCGATCAATTTAGCAAACTCATATAGCATATATAGATTGCAAGTGAATGGAAATATATATTAAATGAAGCTACCTTATGTTCCTAAGAGGGGTTATTGACGTAATATTACAGACTAAGAGCTAGAAAATATACGCAAATTCAATTATCTTTGATATAAAGTAATGTTGCTTTCACTGCCTTGTTGACTATAACTGGAAACACCAGTTGCATTCATGACCGTCCCTGATGAAAATGAAACTGGTAATTAAAGTAGAGGGGGAAATAGCCTTGAAAGGCAAAAAAAAAATACAAAATCTGTAACATAATCCATATCTGTGACAATTCATTAAATGGAAGAACAATATAAACAACGTACCCGCAAATGGAACTTGACTCATCTAGGAAAGTTTCCGCTATGAATCATGGAGATAAATAGATAGAAAAGCGAAGACCATAAAGATGGACAAAGATATCTAGCTAATCTATTTGATCTCTTTCCTCTGTTGCATACTTTTATATAAGATAGACTTAGGGATGGCAACGGGACGAATTGGGAACGGATTTGACCATCCCCGCCTCCAATCCCTGATCCCGCCCCGTTCGCCGAACGGGGAATCATCTCCACCCTCCATCCCCACTCCTAACGGGGATCGGGGATCCCTGCCCCTATCCAAAAGTCTTCAACCCCAAAAAGTTAAAAAAAATCCAAAAAAATACCCCTTAGGCTTTACCAACATATCTGATATCCAAACCACAAATAATGAAAACATATGAACAATGGATCTTTATGGGTAGAGAGCAATAGAATCAAATAACAAATGAAACCCACATCTAATACATTACATTACAAACTGGCAATGTGTGTGTGTGTGTGAGAGAGAGAGAGTGAGAGAGTAAAAAGATACATTTTCTTTGACTCTTAACGCCGATGATGGGAGGACAGTGGAACGCTGGAGAACTAGGGAGTAGGAAGCCGTTGCTTGATTATGCTTGAGAATGTGAAAAATGAAGTGTATTACTTTGTATAAACTAACCTATATAGTGGGGAAACCCTAGTAATTAACAATAATTCTAGGGGTCTAAATGTGAATAACATATTATATGTGTAATAAAAACTAGGTATGGGAATGGGTCGGGCCGTCAGGGAACAAATCAAGGGTATGTAGAACCGTCTCCAAGCCGATCCCCAAAAGAACCCCCTGAAACTCCAACCCGAACGGGGTGGGGACGGAACGGATAGGCCGGAATTGCCATCCCTAGATAGAAACCCAAAACCCCTCCCAACTTTTTTTCTCCTCTTTCAGTTGAACTTTTTATTATCAAAAAAAAAAGAAAAAGATTTCAAGCAATCGATTTAGCTCATACTTTTCTCTGTTTTCTCAGCTTAATTACCCTTTTTCCCAAAACTATGGTTTCTCTATCCCTCTAACATTGTCCAATTTTGTAGAAAGAGAAAGTGAAGATCTGAACTCTGTAGTTTATAACTCAGATTTTTTTGACTATATCGATGATTTGTGTGAGATATGCCTAGATATACCATTCCAATTAGTTGATTGTTGTGCTACCGGAGCATTGTAATTGAAACCCACAGAGAGAGAGAGAGAGAGAGAGAGAAATGTACCTGCTCAATTCAAGATTTTGGGCATGTTATGATTATAATCACACACGTCCAGGACATTTTATGGATCGCCGTTATAATTGTGCTTAGAGGACAGCCACAGATTCAGGAGCCATCGCCACAGTAAAGCGTCACATCAATGGTACTACATCGTCGTTTTCCTTCTCGCCAAATGAAGACAACGAACCTTTTGAGAAAATGGAATAGAAGGACGCTACAACAGTAATAGAAGTACTGCGTTGAAAGGGTTACTTCCACGAAGAACCCAACTAACAAAACAAATTACAAATTCGAAAAGACCAAACTAAGCCCACTACCAAAACACCAACCAACACAAAACCAATGGCATTTTCGCCCAAAAGGTAAAAAAAATGGCCAAGCACGATATATATATATATATATATATATATCCGGGACTCCACCTTCCCGATATTTTTTTGAAAATCCGAGTCGTCCAATGTGTTCAAAAGGTGTTTTCAAGGGTTCACGTGGAAAATCTTCAAAAAAAAAATACCGGGAAGGGCTTGATCCAAGCAGTTTTTCGCAAAATTGTAAATATACAGTTTTGCGAAAAACTGCTTTTGCGAAAAACTGATTGGATCAAGCCTTTCCCGGTATTTTTTTTTTGAAGATTTTCCACGTGGACCCTTGAAAACACCTTTTGAACACATTGGACGGCTCGGATTTCCCCAAAACAATTTTTAAAAGCATCAAAACACCGAAAAACCCTCAATCTGGGATCCTTGATAGGATCCGTGGCGTATATATATATATATATATATATATATAGGATCATGATCTATTGAGGACTCCCTCAAACAAGAATTTGGTGCGGACCTCACCATTTTTCGACTTTCCGGATCAAATTTTGACGATCCGAACCGCTCAATGTTTTTAAAATGCATTTTCCAAGGTCCACGCGGAAAATCTTCAAAAAAAAATACCCGGAAGGGCTTGATCCACACAGTTTTCGGTAAAACTGTACATATACCCTTAGATTTGCATTTTAAAAACATTGAGTGGTTCAGATCGTCAAAATTTGATCCGGAAATGCCAAGTCCGCACGGAATTTTGGTGAGGGATCCCTTAGGAGACCATTTTCCATATATATATATACAAGAAACTTCTAATAAGGACCCTTATATGAGGACCAAAGTGAGGACCTCATGCTTCCCGACCAAATTTCAACGATCCAAATCGTTAGATGTGTTCAAAATGTGTTTTTAAGGTCCACCGCGTGGATTCATCCAAAAAAATACCCGGAAGGGTTTCATCTGATCAATTTTTGTTAAAAAACGTATTCAGTTCGGAAAGTGAAAAAATTGCTTGGTTTGCATGAAATTTAAAATGAGGGAGCTTCTAGTAAGGGATCCCTTAAACTGCTTAAAGTGCGGATCTCACCTTTCCCGATTGAATTTTGATGATCTGAACCGTTCAATGTGTTTAGAATATGTTTTTAAGGGTCTCCGCGAGGAATCATAAAAAAAAAAGATCAAGAAGGGCTTGATCCGAGCAGTTTTTGATAAAACTGTACATATGTAGTTTTTATCAAAAATTGCTCGGATCAAGCCCTTCCCGATCATTTTTCTTTATGATTCCTCGGCGGGAACCTTTAAAAACACATTCTAAACACATTGGACGGTTCGGATCATCAAAATTCAATCGGGAAAGGTGAGGTCCTGACTTTAAGCAAAGTCAGGGATCCCTGACTAGAAGATTTCTATATATATATATATACAAGGTTTAGATTATTTGTTTCGCTTGAAAAGAATTTAGAAACAAATCAAGTTGCTCAAGTTCGAGCTCGTGAATCAAGGCAATTAGCCTACTGATTCTGTAGCAGAACTAAGTACTCTAAGGATGCAAGTTCAAATACAATGGAGAGGAGTTTAATATCCATATATTGTAATAGGTTAAGGTGGGGTTACGATAAAAATAAGTTCTTCTATCGTAGAGGGAAAAAAAAATTGAGCTCGTGTTGGCTTGATGGAAGTTGATATGCAAAAGTTCATTCAAGATTAACTCGTAACATGGATGAATCAAAAGTGAACATTCTTCTGAAACTCATTAAACTTTCAAGAGTTGTTCTAAGATGAGTTTCCCCTTTGCTAAAAGCACCAATGTGATTTTAGCAACTTACTTCTAGCAAAAGGAGTATGTGAGAGAAAATTGGCTTTAAACAACTTAGTTTTTATCTCTTTTATGGAAAAAGAACTTAGCTTTTAGCACTTTAATGGAAAATTAGATTTTAAGTAATGAAAAATAAATTGGCTTTTAGCAACTTAACTTTAACACTTTTATGAAAAATTGGCTCTAAGAATTTGATAGTAAAAACGGAAAACTTAGCCTAAAGTCAGTATTAACAATAACTCGAGAATTAGGAACAACCCCTCAAATTTGACCAAGTTACTACTCAACTCATCGTAGATGAGCACAGAGAGAAAACCTAGAGAGAGAAAGTAAGGATAAGGTTTTGCTGGGGAAGGGATGAGGCCGGCCGGCCTTCTCTCCTCTCCCCCCTTTTCTTGATCCACTCCTCTCCCCTAGCCCCCATCTCCTACCTCTCCTCTCCCAACCTCTACCTCTTCACTTCTCATCTTCCCGCTGCCGCCGCTGCTCCGCTTTTCATCTTCCCGCTGTCGTCGCTGCTCCGCCTTTCGTTTTGGACTGGGTCAGATCTGGGGACGAGTTGCTGAAGGGGTTTCCGGATTGGGCCCTCTGCTAATAAGCCGACGGTGTTCCGGTGCGGCGGATCTGTCGGCAGGTTACTCCACCGGAGGATTTTTTTTGTTTTTTATTTTATTTTTTGTTTTGGTTTAGCTGGTTACCCCTTTGATAGGTGGATTATCAGCCCCTTTTTGGGTGCTTGTTACTTCGATTTCATCTCGTGATTACTGTTAGGGTTTGAGTTGTTTTCCCTTGGGATCTCTACTAGCAGATTGTGGACAGGTTCCTAGCCCAGCCTAGTTGTTTGTCTGCCTCGGGCAGGGGTGCCACCGTCTAGATTTTGATAGTTTTGGTTCATTCATGTTTGTTTCTGATGAAATCTGTACTGCCCTCGGGCATTTTCCGTAATGGAATTGACTTGACATTTTCAAAAAAAAAAAACTACTCAACTCATCCATCGATACGATCAACTTATAACATTCCGAGAGCCTAAAAAAATTGTACTGTATTACTCGGTTCTTATAAAAAGTTGGTAAAATGCTTTTTTTTTTTTTTGATCAGTTGGTAAAAGGCTTTCGATATGTTATTCTTTTCCCTAGTTCTTGACTTTAGTGTCTAAGTTAATCTTATCTCCTGTCTGTTTCTTTCCTTTCTTTTCATTGAATTTCTTGCCATTTGATCGAAAGGGAATTAAAAAAACCAGCAGTATCGATTGCCGAGTGTTTTTGTATGTTTCACAGTTTCAGTATTATCAAAAGAGGTTCAAAACTTCAGTATGCATGTCGATATCAAAGGTGGTCCTCAAATAGAAATTATCTTTATCAAATTAGATGATGAGTGATATCAATTCTTATATAGGTGCTAATTCACACTGAATTTTGTTTCGATTTTAATTGGGTTCTTGATTAAGGAACTGCGACACGTCGTTTGTTATCTAAAATCTGTTTTATTCTTCTCTCTCCTCCTTCTTTAATTTATGTATCGGAGTGTCCTCCGGCAACTACGGTCGGGGTGGCATAACGGTCCGATATTTTATATAAAGTTTGATTTATTAAATTCGGTATTTACTCATTAGACTAAAATGCTTATACTCCTATCATTTTGTGACTACGTATATACATACATATACACATCAATCCATACTAATTTGACTGCCTTTTTCATCAACCAATGCCCAGCCAACAACTCCATTGGTAAGTTTCCATCAAACCAAAAGACCATGTTTTATCCCTAAACCCAATGTTGTATGTACCGAAACACTTGCCCTATAACTCTCACCCATCTCACACGAAAATGTACAAGACACAAGTCCATTTTCTGTTGCAATCACAGTAGAGATAAGGAGAGAGATAGAGAAAAGCTCCAATCATTTTAATGGAGTTTTAAGAGAGAGAAAATCAAGTGGGTTATCACTTTACACACCCTCCTGCTCTAATCCGACTAATTATCCACACTATCACATATCCCTTAACACCACAAATACACCCCCCAAACTGAGCTGGACTCCATCGTTTCCTGTCATCTTCTCCCGTGACATTTTTTTCGCCAAAACCTCTCATTTTGCGCAAAGTTTCTCAGAGGTGAGGTAGATTAACCATTAATTGTCCACTCTCTCTATGTATATTATGATGTATATATGTCATTTTTATTGTTGAGAAATGAAAGAAACAGGCCCATTGTAAAAGAGGTTCTTTGTTGAGTCATTATTCAAGAATAATAGAATGAGCTGGAGAGGTAACTGGAATAGTCGAGGATTAGAGAATGAGGAGAATATAGAGAATGAGGAGAATATAGTGCTAAGTTATATTGAGCCCAAAAGACCTTGTGGACTAATCCCAAGCCTCTTTGTGAATTGCTTGCACATTATCAATTGTTATAGTATTCTTTTAAATTATGTACTGTTCGATTTGCAAGTTATTTATGTTCATGGAATATTAGAAATGACAATTAGGTTCACTAGGTTGGTATACCGATATAAATGGTCACTTAGACGCTTTTAAGTTGAAGAAAATTGAAAAGTTATTAAGGTTGAGATATGATGAGAGCTGGGAGGTCATTCCACAGTTATGATAGTTGGTCAACCAAATGGATTATGATAGATATGAGGTGATTTGAATAAGGGTCAGTCGAAAATTGTTATTAATCGGATGGCCTAAGTTATGACGTTGTGTGATTACTCCTTATGAATTTAGACGATAAAAGGTGATTTGTATTATAGTATCACGTCACAAGGATTCGGTCAGTTCCTCGTGGGCCCAGTGCTTCAGCGAATCCCTGGGTAATTCACCCCTGTGCAACACTAATGAATCTGACCCAGTAAATTAAATAACTTAGAGCATCCTCATCAGTATTGCTATTTTGGCAAAATGGTTATTTTGTTGAGTTTAAGTGGAAAAAACACCCCAAAATCAGCCTCAACAAATGTTTGGCTAATTTGCAAAAATTGCAACTGCGCTACAGTAACTCGGTATTGGGGTAATGGCACTGTTCATGGGTTAGCCTTTGCCTTTTGTTTTTTTATTGTTTTCTTCGGTAGCTTTTCCAGGGTTTTGTGCGCCAGGAGAGAGGGAGGGATGTTGCGTCAGAAGAGAGAGAGGGAGGTGAACAGAAGAGAGGGTGGGGTTTATTACACGTGGCTAAGTGTGTGTGGTGGGGGGGGGGGGATATTTAAATGGCAAAGGTACCACTGCACTTTCCGATAGAGAAAGGGTGGGGTTTCTTTCTTTATACTTTTTTTTTTTTTAAGATTTGAGGGGAATAGTTTAATATAGTAAAGTTTGGATAGAGAGTATGATTTTTTGAGTTTTTGATAAAGTGATTTGCTAAATTGTAAAATCAGACTCAACAAATTTTTTGTAAATCTGCAAAAGCTATAACTTTGCTACAGTAACTCGGTAAATCCTTTGAGGCACTATTCACAAGTTAACGCAATTCTCTCTCTTGGCTTCCTGAATAGAGAGTCTGATTTTGTGAGTTTTTAAAAAAGTGACTTGTTAATTTATAAAAGGTGTTTTTGAGGTTAAATTTGGCCCAATTTTTGTTGAGCCTGATGAGGATGCTCTTAGGCCGTTTTCATCAAGTCTCCTGTTTAAGGCAAGCAAGGTAAAAGTTGAATAACTAATAGTCATAGTCTTTGAGGTTAAAATGGGGGATATTCTCGATAACTTAGATGAAATATAAGTTACAGATTAAATAATCAAATCATTTATCTGCTCCTTAATTTTGTATGTTTTATGTGCTTTATGCTATACTTGAATTGTGGCTAAATGAAATGCAAGGGTTAGTGGGTAAGGGCTATCTGTTGGGTGGATAATCATTCATTGTGCTATTATGGCCCTGACATTTTACGCTAGGTATTGAAGGAGGAAAGGTGGAGCGTACTACCACACAGAGGACTTCCCTTCTGAGTAGATACCAGCAGAAGAGTGGAATCTAAATTTGAATCTCTAGAGATCCATCACCTCCTTTATTTTGTGGGACAAATGTAATTTAATTTCCCAAACAAGTACTTTGTGATTGTAATCAAAATTATCATTTCTCTTAAGTTATGCTAAACTGAAATTTAAATAAGTAAATTCTTTTTATTATTAAATAAATATTTTTATGGTAATGATATAATAATACTACTAAAAATCGGGGCATTACACTAACAGTTGCTTCGTTTTGTAGGTCCTTGGAGTAAGAAGAGACGGTCTGAATTGATCAAGCAGTTGACGAACCATCACCCCACAGGCCTCCTCGAAACTAATCAAGTGTGAGTAAACTAGTTCAAACTCCGATGCTGAGTGAAATCAATTTTGGGGCTACTGATTTTCCGTTCTTAGCTAGTCAAATGATTTTTTGGTTAAAAGGGCTAAAAATCACATGTCACTCCCTCTTCACATACATGAACTTTTAACATTTTTTTTGGAAAACAGTTTGGCTAAAAATCCTTTTAAAAGGGAAAACCACTCCCCGCTTTTACTTCAAATGGGTTTCATGTTAAGGAACGTGAGATTAGCCTCCAAAGAAACAAATTGTGGTACTCTATAACTAGCATATAACCCGTGCTATGCACGGCGTAAAGCAACGATTATTTTAGAACTTAGTTAATTGTAATTACTAGTGTTGGGATAGAAGAGGAAATCATTAACATCACATAATTCCTAACAAAATCATCCGTTTTAGGAAACCAAAACCATTACAATATTTTTGGAGTTCATAAAATAAAAAATAGTACAAATTCAAAGGACACGTGTTGCGCTCACGGAGCTTCTCATGAAAACCTTCTCTCTTTCTTTTGAACAGCCGAGAGATGTGCTGGGTACCGCCAGTCCGCTATGTGATACCTAGCTGGCACCCATATTTTTCTCCTTTTTTTGTAGGTTGACTCTTTTTGTGGCATTGGCGTAACAATATTTTTATCTATTATAACAAACACAATCATAAATCAGAATTAACATACACGACTATCCATCATGTGAAAAAAATTACCCAATCATGTGCATTAATTACCCCAAATCAATAATTAAACAGCAATTCCCGTGCAAAAAAGGATTATGAACTGAGATTGATATAGGCCTAGCTTCCGTTTAGCGTAGTGCAAAGCACACGGTCTTGTTGGAAATGGGGGGCTGCTCAGCCGTTGGAAAACAGTTTGGCTAAAAGTCCTTTTAAAAGGGAAAACCACTCCCCACTTTTGTTTAGACTTCAAATGGGTTTCATGTTAAGGAACGTGAGATTAGCCTCCAAAGAAACAAATTGTGGTACTCTATCTATAATGATGAGTTGCTAATACCTGGCATATCAACCTGTATGGTAATTATGAATAATTAAGACAAGGAAAAAATCAAAAGCCATGGCAGTAATTGACAACCTGCCAAATTGCCAATGAAATGTGGCCCCACATCAATCAACATCATCATATTACTTGTACATTTAACTCTTAGGGGCTAAAAACTCCAATTCCCACCGATTTTTTTTTTTTTTTTTACTTTCAATGAGTTCGTTGTTAAAGAACGGCGACATAGCCTCTAGGATTTTTTTTATTTTTTTTTTGGTGACTTTCATTGAGTGCCTGGTTAGAGAACGGCAAGACGAGCCTCTATGAAACTAATTGAAATGTGAGTAAACTAGTCCAAACTCCAAAGACGTTGAGGTACTTAGAAAACTCATGATGGGTTGCTAATACGTGGCATATCAACATAACTCTCTGGTAATGTATGAATAATAATTTAAATGAAGCAAATTGAAAGCCATGGCAGTAATTGATAACATGCTGTAGCGGCCGGGTTCATAAGGGTCAGCAAAGGCCCCTCTCCGCACTACAAAGAGCTAAAAGGGTCACTGTCTCAGAATCTGCAAAATTGAATGCAGATCGACCCGTCTCGCCGGTGCCGAACGTACGATGCCCTCGGCGGAGGGCGCGGGTGTACAGTTCCAAACGAATATGGGTTTGTGTGATGTTCGTCGAACCAAGATGTGCCGAGGATGCGACACTCTCCGTTTATCCCTCGGATCGCTCTCGGGGACTCCGCCGATCGACGTGCCGAGCATCCGAGAGGCTGGGCCGCTCATGTGCCGAGTCGATTGGCTTCACCCCCACGGGGTCTCGAGTGTACCAGATTCGGTGGTAGCGTATCAGGCACGCTACACATCCCACGATGGAGCATTAAATGCGGCAGTCACCTACTCTGCCACCGCCGCCTGCAGGAGCACGTGGGTGATGGAGAATGTCTCGAGGTGATTTGACTACTCGAACCCACGTGCCGTGACGTCAGCCTAGACATGGGGTCTATGGCAGAGATAGAGGTCACATCAATTGTCATTCCGAGCACGAATGACAGGCACGTGGGGGGCACCGAGCGCGTGGGACGCACGCCCCCTGCCTATAAATACCCAACTACAACTACCACAATGGGTATCCCTCTCTCCTCATTTACTACCCTCATAACTCTACCGCTCTCTCTAGATCTCCGGTGTATTTCTTCCCTCCGGTGACTGACTTAACCGTCGGAGTGCCTTCCCGGACCACCACCGTCCGGGCTAGGCACTAACATGGTTGTCTACGTGTGCAGGTCACCCTCACCGGCGTGCAGCGAAGGCTCAGGCGTGTCCCACCCTTTCTACCACTATCCATTCCACTCCAGAAGGTTCAAAGAGCTCATTCCGGCGAATAGCACCTCCACACATGCCAAATTGCCAATGACATCTGGCCCTACATCAATCAACATCATATTACTTACGGTATAATTTTAATCGGATCCACGTCGATATTGATAATTACCAAAATTGCAGTTAGAGAATTCACAAAGGAAATTAATTTTGGTACTCTCAAAATTGATCATGGCATTCCTGTTTTGGAGTGCCAAAATCAAGTTCATAGAAAAATCAAGTTCATAGAAAGGATAAATTTATGGACTTGATTTTGGTGGGGAGTATTAAAATAAATTTGGAAAGTGTCAAAATCACTTTCTTACATAAACACTTGCCGAATCGTGAAAAAAATTAACCAAGGCAGTTGGTTTAGGTTACGACTTCAAATTACATTTTTATAGTACAAAAAAAGTTGGGTGCTGATTTTAGGGCTCCCTTTTTTTATGCAAGCACTCCAATATCTAATGAAGTTACAAAACTACCATTTTTAAGATATAAAAATTACTGGAGGCACTCCACCCACAAATTATCTCCTCATTTACTAAGGCACTCCAAATGGAAAAATGAACCAAAATCAAACATAAACATTACGTTCTAAACATTAACATTACGTTCCAAACATTAAACATCCACAACGTATATATTAGGTTCCAAACATTAAACATGCATCTATGTCAAATTGCATCACGCCACTTTTCAGAAGAAAAAAAAAAAAACATTGCGAGAATTCTCCAAAATAAAAGCACACAATTGAAAATGTTGATGCTGCAAAATCTTCATAATGTCTGCAACACAAGATCTTTGTATTTTCGTACTCATTATCTATCATTTTCCCCTCAAAATCTTCATAATGACCGCAAATCTACATTTTAAAACTCATAGTGAGATAAACAAAGCACATCACCAAAGTTAGAGAACTCTTGAGAGAAAAAGTAACAAAACTCTCAAGAGACTTTGCATGGACAAAAGAATGGTTCTACAATCATAGGCCAAAGACCACTTGTTCAAGTTGTCCTGATGCAGAATATGGAAACAATAACATAAAGACTCTACCAAGGAAACATTATATATAGAAGTAGGCAATTCAGTGACGTGCAGTAAAAAGAGTTAGCAACTATCTGCTTTTTTCTAATAAAAAAAATTATTTGCTTTTTTTTAGTGCCTGAAGTAAAGGAGAAGAGTAAAAGTTTTTTGGAGTGCCTGAAGTAAATCATGGAACTTGCAAAAGGGTAATTTTGGAAAACTACTGTAGTTTGGAGCCCCTGCATCAAAAATAGGAGTGCAAATATCAATTCCCAAAAAGTTACTTCTAGAAATTTGTTTCTCAAGTTTGGGAAGTAGGCAAAATTTTTTTGTACTAATTCAATTCTAATGAAGGTGTTTTTTAAAAGTTTTTTCACCCGAAAGTCTAAAGTTTTAAACTTACTCCTTTATTTTTACTAGAGGCATGATAGAGTCCAGGAAACAAAACCCAAAAAAGGCACATGAAAAAGCATGTGCCAGGTGCTTTTTCTGGATTTTGTTTCCTGTATCAAAACACTTTCATTTTCACTATGCTCGTTTAGGTCTTTTTGTCAAATTATTCATGTTTTGACCTAGTAAAAGTGCATAATCTTTTACTGTTGGCTTTATGGGGCCAGCATGTACCATGTACTCGAGGCGCCCCTTGCTAGTGTGGGGCAAGCGAATTGTGAGGATTAACCGCCTTCAGGGCTTTGCGCTGCCCTTTAAGATTAAGTTGCGCTTTCCTCTAATTACAATTGCTTTTAAACGAGTTGGGTTAGCACCTGATCCAACAAGAACAATGGAAGTTTAATGGAAATGTAGAATTTCTACGGTGGAAGAAAGACGAGGCTAAGCAAGTTGGTCAATGTAGTTTTCTGGTGGATCCCATTCCTTAAGGAAAATCAACAAAGGAGAAAATAAAGTAGAGGAAGTACTCTCTCTCTACCCTAGTGTTTCTCTCTTCTCTTTCAAACAACCTCCGCTTAAGGTTTTCATCTGGGGGGCGGGGGTGCCCCGCCGCACCTCCTCCTCCCCCCACTCTCCCTCCCTTCCTCTTCTCTCTCCATCTCTCTGTCCACCCCTTATCCCTCCATCCTTCCATTTTCTGATCTTTCTTTTCTCCTATACAAAATCGATAGGCACTAGAGCTTGGTGATGGATGGCGGCTTGGAGCAATGGTCTGGATCGACGTTATGGATCTCGACATTCGAGTTTTCCTGGACCGGTTTAACAACTGAGAAGCGGTCCGCTATAGGTTTCTCAGACAGCAACGGGGTTAGCATCGATTAAGGTCTCTTCCTCTTGTCTCTTTCGCTCTCCTGTCTATTTTTTTATCCCCCTTCTTGCTCATCGTTGTCTCGCGCATTATGGCCCAGTCTCCTGCTTCTCGTTTCAACCCTCTATGTGTTTCATCCGGCTAGTTTCTCTGTTGAGGTTACTGGTTTGGCCTAACGGCAAGGCTGGTACGATGGTGGTGGTTTTTTCGGCGTGGTCTCCCGCCATGTATGCTGCTGGGCATTCACGGTTTTTGCTTAACGACAATGGTGAGCTTCTGCGGCAGCTTCGGGTGTTTGTCGTTAGTTCATCGTCTCCATTTGGTTTGTCGGTGGTGGCGGGGTGGTTGTCGTGGCGTTTGTGTTGACTATGGTGGTTGTCTAGCAGTCGAAAGTGTGGCGGCTTGGTGTTTTGATGGTGCGTTTGTTTCAAGGATGAGGAGCTTAGGTTTTGGGATTTCTTGGGCTTGCCTTAGCCTTTTGGGCTAGGCTTTCTTGTGCTGTAACTGTTTTATCTGGGCATCTTAGGCCCACAGGGTGTGTGCTTCATTTGTTTATCTAGGCACTTTAGGCCCTCACGGTGTATGCTTCATTGTTTATCCGGGCACTTAAGGCTCTCAGGCTTTGGGTTTTTGCCCTCTGATGTACTTTCCAACTTTTGGTTGGATTCCCTTCCCCCTAATAAAATGTTTTTTGTTGCTAATAAAAAAAAAGAATGATAACCTCAAGGGATTGGTAAAATAGTTTTGCCTTAAAACTTAGGGGTTTGCTCACACCTAAGGTCTCAGGTTTGATTCCCTAACTCTTGGGGCCACTGAAGATTATGCTTGGTCGTTACCTCTAGGGCCCCGAATTTAGTCGAGGTGAATGCAAGCTGATAAGGATATCCAGTCATCAAAAAGATAAAAATAAAAAATAATATGTTGATTTGAGCTAACCTGAATGTATAGATCTTCTGGATATTGAACTTTATGTAGTTTATGTTATCTTCTCGATGACTCATGATGTATTCGAGACCTCTTCTATTTTTTCAGTTAATTTAATACTTATGTTCTATGAGTATCTATTATCAAATTAATGTAAAACAAATATTTCATTTTTCTAGTTTCGTCGAGTAAATAGACCGGACCCAACAAGAAAATAGCCATGAATTTAAGGGGGAAAAATTCAGTCTTTAACAAAAATTCATACTCCCTCTGTTTCACAATAATGATCCACTAAAAAAAATCGTGTCATTTTTCAAATCAACCAATAAAGTATTTCCGTGTACAATCTTTCGAATTTTTTCGCACCGAATTAAAGTACTCGAAGAAAATGAGACTATTATTTAGGAACGGAGGAAGTATTGGCCGTGTTTAGTTGATGGGACTTTTGTAAACCCAAAACTGATTGACCTTGTTCGGTTTGGGATTCAAGACTAGTTTTCTCTATTATTTCTTAATCATTACTTACATTTGTCTCCAATTATTACCCTCTATTTCTAATTATTACCTCCATTTATCTCTCTTATCATTACCCAAAAACCTTAAACCAAAGAAGATCCAGTTTTCATGAAAGATGAAAAGCTTCACCAAAAATTAAAAATTAAATTGACACCCCAATTACTATTTTTACTTTTCAAAGAAAAAACACAACCTAATTAATTACTCCTAAGAACAATGAAAAATAAAGGAAAATAGAAAATACTCTTGTCTTTCATGGCTTCATCTATATATATGTCTCGCTCCGTTGTTTGTCATCACATCAGCAGCTGCATAATAAACAAGTCTCTCTCACTAGCAGAGAGCATGAATCATTATCACCTTTAGTGGGCGCTGAATAATCTGAATTAAGTTAGGGTTTCTTCAAAGGTTAGCTTCGCCTGTTCATCTGCACATTATGAATCTACCAATTTACTGTTTTGGGGATCGAATTCTTCGCCAATTCAAATTATACAATTGCTAGATCCGTAATTCAATCATTCGTTTTGAATTGAATGCTTTGAATTTTTAACCGAATCGCTTTATGTGTTCTTATTTGTCTTTCTGTTTGTGGAATGAAGTTGTTGGTTTGTAGATTGGGCTCTCTTAGTATGCATCTCGCTGCTGGTAGTTTTGTATGTAAAGATCTTTGCTTTTTGATGATGGGTTATTCGCTTTATGTACGTGTTGTTTAGATTGGGTTTGAACAATAGTAATTCGGTTTGGTTCTTGGACGAAGCTGATGGCCAATTATGATAATTGATACATGCTTTATTGATAGCTAACCTCCAATTTTTATAGATATTCCTTAATGCTAATTCTGAAGTGCACATCTTCTAGATAGAATGGACGGTTTTCCATTTCTCGTTGCTATTGAAAGACTGATCATGTGCTGTGGGTTGATAACCCGCCATTAGACCGAAATGGGTTCTTTACAAAAAAAAGAATTTACTTCTACTAAAGAACGAATATTTACAAAAAAGGAATTTACTTTTACTAAGAAAGGGTCCATAACTTCTATTCAAGCAGTTTATGTACCTGCAGAAGATTTGACAGGCCATGGTTCTGCTACGAAATTTGCACGGTTCAAATCATCTGTACCGCAAATGCTTCTCTATCTATGTTCCCGTGCAATTTCACCAGATTGCACAAAAGACTCTGAATGGTAGGAATCTTTTTTGCGATCTTGAGTTGAAATTGCACGGGAACACAGGTACATCGGCAAATGGGTACAGGTGACCCATTGCGCATTGAACATTCTTTTTTGTCCTACTTTCCATGATTACTGCATTAAAGTGCATCCCACATTGTGTTTTGTTTCATTCGAAGTCTCCTCCTTCCCTGTTTGTGAATACTGTCATCGGATATATGCTTGTGCCACGGCGAAGCTTGTATTTACTATTTGGATGTTGTTTGATGTTTCTGCCAAATCTTATTGACAACAAATGGAGTATGGGTTGGGGCTCTTGAAGTATTGATTACCTCTCGGATGCTTTTCATCAAATTTCTAATTTCCCATTTATGAACTGTAACAGAAGTCTGATTGGATTTCTGACCACAGAAATAGGAAGGTGCATCCTGTCTGTACGATTCTCTGCTTTTGGGTTCAGTAACAGCAACCAGAAATGGTCATAAGGTTACTTCTATTTCATGGTGATCTCTTTTGCCATAGAACTGGCTATAAAATATTTTAATGTTTCCTTCTAAACAGGTATGGAGTGTTTTGATGTGCAAGCACTACCATGTTGCAGTGCCTAGACTGGGTTAAGCATTTGTGTGCTCCCATACTTGGCTGTTGTGATCTTGATAGACAATCGAGAGACCTCGAAGATCCTGAAGTTCTTGCGAGGGAGACAGTGTGTATGCTGCTGGTCCTTACTATCTTGACTTTATATTAGTGTTCTTTGAAATTCCAGTAATGCAAAGCAATGCGAGGATCACCATATCATCCATATTTACCAATTATGCTTGGTCTTGAGCATGTAGCGTATAAATTTTCAGAACCAAAAGAAATGATGGCATTACCCTTGTTCTTTGAAATTCCAGTAATGCAAAGCAATGCGAGGATCACCATATCATCCATATTTACCAATTATGCTTGGTCTTGAGCATGTAGCGTATAAATTTTCAGAACCAAAAGAAATGATGGCATTACCCTTGTTATGTTGTCTAACTAGCTTCACGGTTCACATTGTGCTGATGGATTTAATATATTTTGTATTTGTTTTTGGTTCTTTTATTTCCTCTAATGAAAGAGCAACTAAGATTGTGATTTTGCTACTTGGATGCAGTTAGTGTAAGTGAAATTGAGGCACTTTATGAGCTTTTCAAGAAGATTAGCAGTGCAGTAATTGATGACGGATTGATCAACAAGGTTCATCTACTCTGTGGAAATCCTTGTTACATTATTCTATATATTGAGATGAGAGATCAATGTTATTCTGCTCTGCCTATGCTTGAGTTTGATGCTGCTATTTAAGTTTGTTTTGTGCTAATTTCCTGTTGCCTGTTCATAATTTAACAATAGTTTCTTTAATACCGTCTTTGTGTCCCATATTGCAGGAAGAGTTTCAATTGGCATTGTTTAAGACAAACAAAAAGGAGAGCTTGTTTGCTGATCGGGTATTTTATTTCTTAACTGTTATTCTTTGTTTCTCTTGTCGAAGTTCACTCTTACTCGACATCTATGGAAGGATAAACTGGTTTTCACCATGTGTCATATAAGTAGCATGCTTACTCCATGTACATACGCCGATACACGCAGATATATGGAGGTGTTTTTATTTGTGTGTTCTTTTGTGCTTGATTACTCGACATTCTATGGAAGGATAAACTGGTTTTCACCATGTGTTATATAAGTGCTTACTCCATCTATAAACGCTGATACACGCAGATATATGGAGGTGTTTTTATTTGTGTGTTCTTTTGTCCTTGTATATTCTTGTTTTAAGAGTTACAGACTTGGAAATAGTTGTATAACTTGTCTACATTCATGAATTGTAGTGGAACCACTCTATTAGGCGAATATGCTAAATCTTCTTAAGCTACTCGTTTTGTTATTAATTGCAGGTATTTGACTTGTTTGACACAAAACATAACGGCATCCTAGGCTTTGAAGAATTTGCCCGTGCACTTTCTGTATTTCATCCAAATGCCCCTATTGATGATAAGATTGAGTGTATGCTTCAATTCTTCAATATTGCTTTGAAGATTAATCTGTTATTTGTTCATCTATTTGAGACTACCTTTTCATTGAACCCATAATCACGTTTTTCAGTTTCATTTCAACTCTATGACCTCAAGCAGCAAGGTTTCATCGAGAGGCAAGAGGTAACTAATTGTATTAGCAACCTAAACTAGTTGAACTCGGACTTTGGCTGTGTTCTTTTTTCTTTCTTTTTTTCCCCATATAATTTGAAGGCCTTAATGTGGATTGCTATGTTCGAGAGTAATACCATGAAAATGTGAATTTGATTAACTGTTGGCTCGGTAAAGACACAACTTCTCTATTGGTTATTTTGTTTGGTGAATTGTATGAAATTTATGACAGGTTTTGGGATTTCCTATTTACAGTATCCTTCACTAGTCATTTCTTAGCTTCCTGCATTTATGTCTTCTAGAATGATTTAAATGCATGATATTCCATATTTGAATTTCCAAGGGATACTAATATCTTTCCTGATTAGAAATCCGTAGAAGTCGAGGCACTGCTATAATCTTTTGCAGATTAAACTTGAGTAGATCCTCATGTGCCGAGACATGCTTGTTGTAATTTAAAATGTGTTTGTCTTGCTTTGTGCTTTGGAATACCTGCAACCCTTTGGACTCATCTGCAATCTAAAGAGCATTTGGAGCAACTGCTTGCATATTGTTGGCAGTTGAGGACTTCTAATCATTTATCAGTAAAGCTAATCCAAAAAGGAAGCCATCATAGTTAACCACAAACACAGAACCATGCGGTGATACAAGTTTGATTGTGATATTTGATGGTTGAATCTCTAGATGACTTCTAGCTGATCTTACATATGTCTGTATCTATAGTTTGTTTTTGGTGTTTTAGAATTTTAATTGACTTCCTCAATGTAGGTGAAGCAAATGGTAGTAGCAACCCTTGCAGAATCTGGTATGAACCTTTCAGATGATGTTATAGAGAGCATCATTGACAAGGTACTCCCCTAAACTTGAGTGGATTGAAATATACACCATTAATTATTTCAAGCTATCCGAATCCATTGTGACTAATCAGTGCGTTGTTACCCTCGTCTTTCTGTCTTTTCTTTGGTTCTTTTCTGCTCTTTCCTTTCCTTTTGAGTAGTCCCCATGAAAGCAAATTTATTTTGCTACACTCTAGACAGTCTTCTTTCTTTACGTCATTCTCCTCCCTTATGGTTAACATAACTCATCTCTGCAAAAACAACTAGCAGTCCATAGAATCTGAATTTTCATTTGCCACATCAAAACCATCTTTTGAGGATTATATTCCCAATTCAAGATCCCATTGTATTATATTCCTCAACCTCAAATAAATAGACATGTGGTGGTTTTTAAGCAACTCTTTGAATGCCAATATAAATATTGAAATGCGATCGATGCTGCAGACAGGGTGCGGGCATCTGGTATTTAGTTTGGACTTCAGAAAGTATGGGCCAAAGCATTAACACGGAAAATAAAGGTATTAGTATGCCTATTGACGTTTCACCATCCATATATCTCAACTTACAGAAAAGTAGCATTCGCACGACGCCTCACATTAGTTCTAAGTGATAACCGTAGTCCGTAGATGCACCAAACTCAGTTGTCGTAAATGATTGGCAAAGATTGTACAGTGTAGATATTCTGTCCTGTTAAGATATCAAATTCCTTGGTTAAATCGGTTATTGCAGGGAGTTCTAGCTTACATTTGTTCGTTATTTGCTTCTGCTAGAATCACATGAAATTTTTTTTGTTCTGTTTTGGGTTAATGTTTCAGACCTTTGAGGAAGCTGATACAAAACATGATGGGAAGATTGACAAGGAAGAGTGGAGAAGTCTTGTTCTGCGGCATCCATCCCTTTTGAAAAACATGACCCTTCAATACCTCAAGTAAGAATCTCATTCTCATAAATTTGTTACTATATTTGCTTCTATTTTGGCCCCAATGTTGAGGTGTTTTTTTTTTCTCTCTCTTTTGTGGACATGCAAAAGTGTTAGTAGTTGGTGTTAGTGAGACTTGACCCTTGGTCTTGTGCACGGGGGTATATGGTGTCTACCAACTTGGCTACCACCCCACTTGCCAATGTCGAGGTTGATAGGCCAAAAAGTGGATCGGTTGATTCATATCTTGAATGTTTCGGGGTGGGAAGGGTTTGAAACACTTACTCTATCAGATATGGTGTGGCAGGAACACCAAATAGATGTAATTTGATTATATAAAGAAAAGACATCCTATCCATAGTGTTGCTCACATTTGTGGATTTCAAAATTTTCTTGCCTTCGATATCGTAACACATCATGGAATATGTTCGCAACAAATGAGTCATAACTGAGGTGCTTCAATGTCTGAAAACTTCGACGGATTATCAAGTTGAGACCATGGTCTGGATAACATGTTAACAAACTTAAACTCTCTCTCTCTGAGGAGATTCTACTCGATAATGTACTAGTTATTGATACTAATGGTCATCACAATTAAGCTATTAAACAAAAATATTGAACGGACCATCCGAACACAGCACGTTGTAAACTGCTTATATTTGCTTAATTTCTTGATCAGGGACATCACCACTACATTCCCAAGCTTTGTATTTCATTCTCGGGTTGAAGATACATGATTCCAGTTCTGGATCGAGGTTTTGTGCATCCTCATTGCTATTGCTTTGGAAGTACTTTCAAAGGAAGAAGAGAAATGCAGCCTTTTTGTTTGTAGTAGGGGCCTGATGGTAGTTCTGGCATTGGATTCGTTATTTTTCACATCGATTGCTGGTTTTGTATTTTTTACCAAGATTTTTTTTTTTTTCCCGGTAAATCACCAAGATTGTTGATTGTGCATTTGTGTGATTTCAGGGGCTAAACCTTTTATTTGGTTGGCAATATTAAAGTCGCGCATTTGGAACGTGTGATTTTCCTGCATTTTTTGATTGTTTAGTTAGAAAGAAAGCTCTGGACTCACATCTCTAACTTTCGTCTGAAGTACTAGTTTTCTCTCAATACTCCTGCAAAAAAACACAACCTGCAAAAATACACAAGATTTTGTAGGGATTCAATTTTAGTAATACTAGTTTCCTCTATAGTTAAATTATTGCTTTTCAACTTCCCCGTAGATTTCTTTTATCAAATGAACACGTTGCAGTAACTCCTACCTTTTTTTTTTTAGTTGCTCTCATTATTTTGCAAGGGTTCCCATGACCACTCTGAGGCTGCAGCAAGTTGCAAGACTTGTGATGGTGTATTTGTTTACTACTGGAATGCATTTTTGCTGACATGAAACCTTTCCAGACATTCAGAACCTGTTTTTGATTAAAGCACCGACAACTTACCACACCTGAGAGGGAAAACCTCGTCGCCGGGATCCGGGATCTTGTATCATAATCCTGTAGCGCGGCACCCAAGACATTGATCTCGATAATCCATGGTTGAGATTTTATCTCGGCAATGGACATTTCGGTTCGTACAAATCCCAAGATTAAATCCGAGTCGTTCATTACCGACATCAACTGCTCAACAGTCCAGTGCCTGTGGATCCCTTATTGAGTAGTTAGAATAGACCTGGATATTGAGTTTAAAATCCTGTTCCACCATCTTCAACAAGTAGTGCATGAATTTCATGTGTTTAGGACTGCCAGGGTACAATACCAATCACCATTAATCCTTTAAAACCATTCCTTCTACAGGATTAAATCGCGTGCAACCATGTGAAGCAGAGGGAAAACTAGGAAGTTCATTAAAACCAGGACTTTGAAACAATAGCGATAAACATAAAGCAAGTGACCTGTACCCCTAGGCTCACCACTATGGTGAGTCCAAAGTGTTGGCACGAGCAATGCCAAGAAAACCACCACTTACAGGACAAAAGCGTTGGCACGAGCAATGCGAACACTTACCGGACACCGAATCAGAGTATCCATTCCATAGACAAGAAAAGAAACCGGCGATCAATCAAAACAAAATCATGCACACCACCCTCGCTACCGAGAAGGGCAAAAACTTTTGCGAGCATCAAAATGAAACTACAAGCTATAGGAAGCCAGAAAACTAGATAAAGAACTGCCATTACCCAAAAATCACCGAGCATTTGATAGTTCAATTGTATAATCCAATACCTTTTATCAGATAGCAACACAAAAACTAAAAGACCAGACAGAAATTTAAAGAAACTAATTAACCAGAATCATGATAGGCTACGGGGTTGTTGGTTTAGTCAACCTCTTCCATCTTGCTTCCCTCAGCATCAGCATCGGTTTCCTCCAGCGGCGGCATCTCCATGTCGGCATCCCCAGACTCCTCATCGATGCTCAGACCCAGTTTCAGCATCCTGTGGATCCTGTTTCCAAAAGTGTTTGGGTCGTCAAGGCTGAACCCCGACGTCAGCAAAGCAGTCTCGAAGAGCAACAGAACCAAATCCTTGACAGACTTGTCATTCTTGTCAGCATCGGCCCTCTTCCTCAGCTCCTCCATGATGGGATTCTCCGGGTTGATCTCCATGGTCTTCTTGCTCGACATGTAACCCGCCATGCTGGAGTCCCTCAAAGCCTGAGCCTTCATGATTCTTTCCATGTTGGCAGTCCATCCATATTCTCCAGTCACCAAACAGCAGGGAGAATCCACCACGCGATCAGACACCACAACCTTCTCTACTCTTTCACCCAAAACATCCTTCACCACCTTGCAAAGCCCCTCAAACTTCTCCTTCAAAGATTCCTGTTTCTTCTTCTCGTCTTCACTCTCCTCCAGCTTCAAACCTTCCTTTGTTGCAGAAACTAGCTTCTTGCCCTCAAACTCCTTCAATTGACCCACTGCATACTCGTCAATGGCATCAACCATGTAGAGGACTTCGTACCCTTTCTTTTTCAGCTTCTCAAGGAATGGTGAGTTTTCAACAGCCTTCTTGCTCTCACCAGTGATGTAGAAAATGTCGTTTTGGCCCTCCTTCATCCTGGTCACGTAGTCCTTAAGGCTGGTCATCTCATCGCCACTCTTGGTGGAGTGGTATCGAAGGAGTTCGGCAAGTTTGGTCTTGTTTTGAGAGTCCTCGTGAATTCCCAGCTTGAGATTCTTAGAGAAGGCCTCGTAGAACTTGTTGTAGTCTTCCTTGTTCTCGGCAATCTCAAAGAAGAGCTCAACACACTTCTTCACCAGGTTCTTGCGGATGACTTTAAGGATTTTGTTCTGCTGCAACATCTCTCTTGAGATGTTAAGAGGAAGGTCTTCGGAGTCCACAATTCCCTTCACAAAACTGAGGTACTCGGGGATCAACTCTTCACAGTTATCCATGATGAACACACGGCGAACATAGAGCTTGATGTTGTTTGGCTTCTTTTTTGTGTCAAAGAGATCAAAGGGTGCCCTCTTAGGGACAAAGAGAACAGCCTTGAACTCCAATTGACCTTCAACTGAGAAGTGCTTCACGGCCAAGTGCTCCTCCCAGTCATTGGTAAGGCTCTTGTAGAAAGCAGCATATTCTTCCTTTTGGATCTCCTCTGGCTTCCTCATCCAGATGGGCTTCTGCTTGTTCACCAATGACCACTCGTGAGACACCTCCTTGATCTTCTTCGTTTTCTTCTCTTCTTTCTCCTTCTCTTCATCGACATCCTCCACCTTTCCTTCCTCATCTTTCTTTTCTTCCTCATCCTCATCGTCAGAAATTTCCTTTTCTGTGGTCTTTTCGATCCATAGAGAGATGGGGTAACTGATGAACTCAGAGTGCTTCTTGATCAAGTCCTTGAGCCGGCGTTCCTCAAGGTACTCAAGCTGGTCTTCTTTAAGGTAGAGGGTTATCTTTGTACCCCTGCCAAGAGTCTCACCAGAGGTGTCTCTGGTGATTGTGAAAGAGCCACCAGCTTGAGACTCCCAAACGTACTGCTCATCATCATTGTGCTTTGAGGTCACAATGACTTTCTCAGCAACCAAGTAAGCTGAGTAGAATCCAACACCAAACTGCCCAATCATGCTCACATCGGCACCAGCAGAAAGGGCTTCCATGAAATCCTTGGTCCCAGACCTTGCTATTGTACCAAGATTGTTCACCAAATCTGGAGACAAAAGATTAGAGAAGAATAAGTAAACCACCATAATATAATGATCCAAAGATACCATACACATCAACAAAAAGCAACGTCTGCATACCAGCTTTTGTCATGCCAATGCCACTGTCAATGATGGTCAAAGTGTTGCTGGCCTTGTCAGGAATGATGTGGATGAAGAGCTCTGGTTGTCCATCTAGCTTGCTCTTGTCAGTCAAGCTCTCAAACCGAATTTTGTCCAGAGCCTGAATAGTACCAAAATTTACACATTAAAATCAGTATTTACAAAACAAAAGTTCTATAAAACCTACAGCAGCAAGACTGACACTGGACAATGAAAAACCAATTATTTATTAAACCACACTTTTAGCAGCACCACAAGGATTCCATTGCATATTCCAATGGAACTACAAAGTTATAACCGGCACTAACTGAACAAACAGCATGAAAACATCACTGCAAAAACATACAACTATTCAAACTATGATATCGCAGCAGTTGGATGATAAGGTTTCCTCTAATTTCTAGATTTCTTCTGTCCTTCGCGCTTCCAGTAATGAGAAATTTCCACATAAATGCCGTGCAGGTCCATGTTTAGGAAACAAAATGTCGTGTACTCTAATCCTAAAACGCATTACACCATATTCATTACTACTGTGAAGAACAATTAAGTTCACGAAATTCCAGAGACCACAAAGACTCAAAACAAAGTGTAAATCTTATGTGCTGAAAATAATCAAGCTGTATGCATGCATGAATAATAGTCATGACACATCAACACACAAAAAATTGTCTAATTAAAACAAAAAGAAGCTTACAATAAGTCAATTCCAGATAATGCAATTGGTGAATGGCATGGTTTCTACTTGCTAGACTCGTACTAATTTGTTTTCCCTTCAAAAGAGATTTAATTATATACAAAGTACAAACAGTATATATAATATGCATGCTAAAATCACAACATATTACAACGATGATAAAGAGAGCGTCAATCTAGTTGAACAATGGTGAAACTAGTCTTTCAAGATGGAATGAGAAGAATCATCACATAGTAAGCATATAAATTCATGTTCAAATATAATAAGCGGCAAATACAGGGGTGTCACGAGCCCTGCACAACTCTGAATATTGCCACAAGTTACAGTAGCTTGGAAAAGGCCCATGAGATTGGCTCCAGCCAAGTCCTTTGTGTGGAAAAAGAAAACCCCCAAAATTTCAAGTTCATCAATAACTTTTTGGTTGCACAAACTACATTCAAGGTTGGCAAAGTATATGAACAGAATATGCCTCTACCCCAAACCTAATTGACAGCAATGAATACCTAGGCGATCTATGTTTGCATACTGTTATCATCTGTATAGATGCACTTAGTAATAATATGTCTGAACATAAGATATAACCAACACAAATTAAGTAGCGATAAATTGCTTCGGCAGTCTGGACATAAAATTTGCCATCAATGGAGGTTTATGTGGTTTTTCCATTACAACACTCGTGGCAGATATAATCGTGTATCATTCTAATATAGTGGAACAAACGCGTGTATCTGTAATTATATAAACTGACCACATATAGTGTACTGATACAAACTGAAATCGAGCTCTATTCACAAAAACAATGAAAATCGGCACATAAAATTGCAATATGCAAATAATAAAGTACCAGTTTCTTTAACCATAAGACAGAAACTAGCTTGAAACTTTCAATTGTTATATGAGAAATCCTAATATACACTAAAACACGTGAAAGAACAACAGATGGTGAAAATTGGCAAAGAAAAGAAAAGGCATTGCAATATACCTACGTTTCATACGCTAAATTATGCTGAATCTGATGACCTAAACACCGTCTATATACTGTTCGATAGTAACTAGCGTGATACTTCGAATTATTGCAAGAAATATGATGACCTAAACACCGTCTATACATGTGCAAAACCTAATATACACCAAAACGCGTATAACATACAACAGGATCGTGAAGATCGGCACATAAAACAACAGGAAAAATAAATAAATCCACCAACTAAACAAGGAGACTACAGGAAGAAACTACAAAACGATCAAGTAAAAGTCAAACTAAATCCACAAGCACAAACAACGGGGGATACAAGAGAGATACCACGAGAGAGAGAGAGAGAGGCTTACATCGGAGGCGTTGCTGATGAGCTCACGGAGAAAGATCTCCTTGTTGCTGTAGAAAGTGTTGATGATGAGACTCAAGAGCTGATTGATCTCAGCTTGGAAAGCAAACGTCTCGGTTTCCGCCATCGCTGAAGAAGTGATCGAAAGAAGGCCACAGACGCACTCTCTTTCTCTCTCCTCGGATCGACGAAGGTATGGCGGAGAAACTAGGGTTTGGGGAAGCAAGATGGAGAAGCAGTAGAGTGGGAAGCGAGGCTTATATACAGTGTTGACTAGGGTTCTAGATCCTTCTGTGGAAAATTAAGGCAATTACATTACCCAAATAGTGTGTTAAATTAATCACAACTAGGATGTTGACGTGGGCCGCGCTCGCAAACAAGTGCAAGAACCTCCCTTGAGGTTTCTGCAATATCACTGACATCCCTTATTTTTTAAACTATTTTCAAGATTCCTCTATCCGTTAACTTTCAATCGTTAACTTTACTATGAAATGACAAATGGTCTTGCTAGCGTCTGCCCAATAAGCACACGTTAAGATTGAAAAAGTGTATTGAAATATGTGAAAAATGTATGAGAATATGTGAAAGTGTATTGAAAAGTGTAAAAGGTGTATTGGATTGTGTGTTTAATTTGTTTGTTTGTGTGCTTATTGTGTGTCTATTGGGCACACGTTAGCATTTTCCAATGACAAAAATGGCCTCGTTTTTGCCGGTTACCATCTTTGTCACCCTTCTCCATTTGAAGTATTATGCATATGTATTTATATACTCCTCCGTCCGTGTTTGTTGGTCTATTTTTGGTATTCGTGTCATGTTTTGAATTGTCCATATTTTTTTATTTATAATGGGTTTCATGATTGTGAAAATTTCATATAATATAACTAATTGAAATCTGTTAAATAACATCCATATTGCATATTCTTAGAGATTCGTATTGAAAAATATGTACAATTTTTTAAGTGGTATGAAGTAGTGAAAGTGGACAAACAAACACCGACATAGGTAGTATTTAATTTGATATTAATTTTAAAGAGTCGCATTTTGGATGACTTTTTCTTTATATAAAATTTATGTTCATTTGTCTTATTGAATGTTCTTTCATCTTTCAGACAATTTTTTATTTTTTGATTCATCTTGAATAAGAGGATTTGAAAAATTAATACGTATGAGTGTGTTCTTATGTATTATATTTGGACAAAAACGTAAGAGAATAAGAGACGTAAGGCAAGATTTATTTGCCAATTATTTAATAGTTCTCAACTTAATTATGAGCATGAAATACAAATTATCATGAAAAGGAAAAAAGGGGAAAAAAATACTATTATATCACTTATTTTTTTGTCATTAGTGTTTTTTGGTCCAATCAATAATATGTATTTTTTCCCCAACCTTTTCAAGTCCTCTATTTAAGTTATCAAAACAAAGGTAAATTTTTTACCAGAAGATAGAAAAAAAATCAATAAGACAAAATAAAATCTCAAAATTTCTTAAATAAAGTATTCCCAAATGAAACCCTTCAAATCAAATAACTAAACAAAAATGTGGTTGGGGTGGGGGTGCAAACATACATACATATGTGTGTATTAACTTTTTCAATCCCTCCTCAAGATGAATAAAAAAAAGTTTTAAAAAATTTGACCAAAAGATGAAAAAAATATTAAGACAAACAAAAATTCTTTGAAAAAGTCATAAAAAATAGGTCTTTTTAAAACAACTGAGTGAATATGATTGAACGGTGGGGATATAATATTTTGTATATATACAATGGGGAAGGGTGATAAAAAAGGTTAGTGGAAGAAGAGAGGGTATTTTCTTCTTTGTATAGTCAAACTAACCGTTATTGTATGAAAAGTTAATGGATGGGGGAAACTTGATAATAGTTTCAAAAGTAAAGGAGATCAATGATATTTCAGAAACCTCAAGGGAGGTTCTTGCATTTGTCAGAAACCTCAAGGGAGGCCAGTGACATTTACCCTTAATTGTTTGTCTCGATTGGAAAGAGAGGAAAATCGGGAGGAGCTGATTAAATTTGAAAAAAATCACTAAAAACGACATTTTTTTTATTCGCATCATTGATACGAATGGCATTATAAAAAAATTATGATGAATAGTTAGAAATAAGTAATTAAAAATTTAATAAAAAATTGGTCTTTATAAAAAAATTAATCTAATCCAAACGCATTCTTAGTGTTCAGCTTAATTTCATTATATTGTCTATCGTTTTTCATTTGGTTAGTTTTCTGTTAATTTCAGTATTATTTATTAAACTTGAAGAGAGTAATTCGTAAAGTATAAAAATACGAATCAAACTAAGGAAAAGAGAAAAAGAATCAAAATAAATATGTTAATTACTTTTAGATTATTTTTTGTTTCAATGTATTTTTAAGGGTTTTTTGTCATACTGTTTTTCTCTTTAGTTCATCTTGTCGAGATGAAGAATAGTAAAACAAAAACTTCACGAAAAAACTATCAAAAACAAAAAATTGTTGAATAAGAACAAAAAATAAAAATAATTACAAAGTTTATCCAAATCACCCATGAATGGAGGACTGGCTTCTATGCAGTCCATGAATTTCGATTGTTCAAGGCTAACTTTCAGTTCAAATTTTAAAAAGATTCTTTTTTGTCAGGAATATTCCTTCTGAAAAAGTTTTTTCTAACACAATCAAAATTATTTTTTAAACAACCGAGAGTATATTTTTTGTAGGTATTTTGACTAAATAATTGAATTAGTTTTTTTTTTCTTCTTTGTTCTTATTCGAATTTGGTTCACATTTATAGTTTTCCTTTAGTTTTTTGTGGATTATTATTTTATCTCAATGAGAGGAATTTTAAAATAATTTTTTTTAACTAATCTAAATTTTTTTAACAAAGACAAAAAAAAAAAAGATTGTTTTTGTTTTTAGTAAACGTTTTAAAGAGTTTGACCATAACTTTTTACTTTTTACATTCCTCTCATCGATGAATCAATAACCTAAAAAAAATTGACGGGAAACTCATAAATTAAAATAAATAAATAATATGACCCAATTTATTTAGCCAAAACACTCTTTATTTATAAATCAAAATGGAAGTATTGGTCAATCACAAAAAAAAAAGGAACAAAAGAAAAAGAAAAAAGAAAAAATAAAGTAAAGTAGGTCACCCGGGGAGAAACAAACAGCGATGGGAAACCGACTGGAGGCTAGAGCTTCTTCTTCACGAATGGCTGTTTGGTAAGGGAGTTGCGATGTTCCCACATAGGAATATACTATCCCACTCCCACCTAGTTGGGCGTGTTGGGCAGAATTGGAAATAATCGTGGAATAATTTATTTTCAAAATTATTTCGTGGCTAGTTCATGCGGTAGAACTCTTGAATACCACACATTGCATTCCGGGATCGAGTTTCATTCCCCTTTCCCCCCATAAAATAGATTAAAAATGATGAATGACCCAAAAAAAAAAAAAATCAGAATGGGGCTAGTTCTTTCACTCGTATGGTCTAAGTTTAGGCTCAGTTTTTTGGACTTTTGGACTTCTTGAGTAAATGAAAAATCGATACGTTTAGCATAAATACAAACATGTTTTTTGATTGTTTTATCCGTCACCACTTGGGCTTTTGCCACCTACACATTAGCTAAAGTGCTAAAGACAATTAAGTTATCCAAAAAAGGTAGCTTTACCAAAAAAAAAAAAAAAAATTTTGTAAAATAAAAAAGCCCCAAAAGTTAGTCCAAATTCACCCGCACTTTTAAATCTGAACAAATCTAAAATGATGAATAGGTATTTTTGTGGGATTAGCATTTCGGCAAGCTAGAATGTCAAACAAATCTAAATCGATGGCATAGATTCTGAAAGTAAAATTTGGATTCCCATTTTGTTGTTTTTCTTAAGGACACTTTCTGTTTTGTTTTTTTTGTCATTCGTCGTTCCTAAGCTATTACATGGGGGAGAGGGGAATGAGACTCGATCCCAGGATGCAGTGTAGAACATCCAAGAGCTCTACCGCATGAACTAGCCAGCATTTGTGGACGCTTTCTGGTTGGGTGTTGGGAATTTTTGGAGTACGTTTAATTATTTTTTCTAGGAAATTGTGGGAAAAAATTAGAGGGCTTTGAGAGGACTCGACTACTGGACCATGAGATAATTGGTCAACCAATTGGCTGGGCTGGTTGCAATCACATTTCTGTTGGGCCTAGCAACAAGGCTTTGATTGACAAAACATAAGTCGTGAACAACCCAACCCAATTACCCATGTACTAACACCAGAATTCCCATGGGCCATTTTTCTAGTTTGTGACTTACAAACGGGCCACATTTGATACCCATTAAATGTTAAGTGGGCCGCACTGAACATGAAAACTGTGCACCCATCAATTCAATAATTTCATTAGATATCTTGGTTGACAACTAAGTATTTCTTAGAGCATCGTTACATGGTGACTCGATCTCTTTCACCACATGATCACATGAAACTATACAATTAGTTATGGATCGAACGTAAATGTTGGGTGGTGTTACGGACATTGCGAATTGCGATCCCGAGGAGCATCGGATAGCTTTTTTCAGTTGACTCTAACCACACGTACGTGGCTATTTTGTCTCGTATACATATCAAACAAGCACTTGAGCTTCCAATCAACATACAAGCCTAACGAAGTGGTACTGCTGACTAAAGTATTCAGATCTATGGGGAATCGTGCCTCGCTAAGTTAAGAGTTCGAGTCTTGGATGAGACATATGTGGATGGGATTGGGGCATTGTAGTACCTAGGAGCATCCAATAGCTTATCTTGGTTTAGAACATCATTATCAGACAAAAAAGAAAAAACAAAACAAAATTTAACCTTAAAAATATTTTTTATAATTTAGTTAGTCACTTTTTAAAAAACTCACAAAATTAGACTCTCTATTCTAACTTTATCATATTAAACTATTATTTCTTTCTACTCCTACTCTCCCCAGAAAACATTACTTTAGTTAAATAATACAAAAGTAATAAAAAAGGGAGAGGTGCCTGAACAAAAAAAAAAGTGCACAAGGTTGGAAATTGAATTGCTATACAAATTACAGCGATAACGTATATATTAAAATAAAAAAAGTGCCCAAGCGTTTTTGGAAATTGAATTGCTAAGGCTCGGGGTTAAAGGGTTAATGTGATTTATAATTACTTATATTTTATTATGGTGAAAAGAATTATTACAATTAGAAAAACAAAATAAAGAGCTTTAATTAGCAAAGAGATTTTGACTCCCAATAGTGAATAGAAAATGGCACAAGGTTGTGCATTAGGTAAAGGCTATAAAGTCCAAGAGCATCTTCCCAACTCCAAATCCACTAGGATTCGTTTACTAATCTAATAATAAAAAAAAGTATATCTCTGGGATGCCAAAAACCTGGATTTAGGGAAAGATTAAGACAACAACGTTGTGATTATGGGACATTGAATGTGACCTTTAATATGGATGGGCTTTTAGACCAGGCCAAGTGTTGTTTTTTAAGGATTATGTAGCAATAATCCAATGGGGGCATTCTTTCATGCAAAGAGCAAACAACAAAAGTGCAAAGCTTATTAGATTGTTTGAATCAATTATTAACTTATGCACACCAGTATCCCCTGTACCAGAAACCCCATTTATCTCTGTTCTCGTGTGTTTTTAGCCCCGCAAGATTGTACAAAAGTATCTTATCTGTATAATAACATTGTGCAATCTTGCGGTTGAAAAATACGAGAACAGAGGGAAAGAGGGTTTTTCGGTACTGAAGATTTGACCTCCAATTTCAGAGGTATACAATTTTTCTAGATAATCTAGGCCTAATAGACCCACTAAACCAGAGACCAATTTCACTGTCCACCACTAGAGAGGAAATTAAAATCAGGTAAAACTCTGTATGAATTGGCTTATTATAAAAAAGTGAAAGATCAATTATTGTTATTAACAAGTCAAAATGCAGAAGGCAACGCCAAAACAATGTTCAAATGAATGGTACAAATAAACATAACCTTGATTTGTTTATATTCTATAAAAAAAATCAAACATTGTGTCTAGTTTTGAATCATACTCTATAAAAAATCATTTGTAGTTGGTTTAAGCATGGAGGAAATATTCATACAAATAAACATAAACATAAATACTTAAGTGACAAAATATGATAATGGAAGTTGCACTCCACTCATCATACAATAAAGCATTGTGTCTTCATATCTAATCCTCCCCACTCCCCCATCAAAACCTACTCCTTTTTCATGAATCATGAACATGGTGGATCACATCACATGCTTTGTGTTTGTACATTAAACAATAACCTTGATTTGTTGAAAAACCAATCATGCTTCTTGATGATTTTAATGTAAAGTTACAAGATGGGAAGGCTATGACCCACGGCAACTACATGGACGGAGCCTGGATATGTAGTTAGTGTGGTCAAATATTGCGTGACCCCACTTCTTTTTGTATCCCTCTGCCTTGTATTCCATCGCAAAAGTTAGGGTTCATGAATTTTTTTTCTTTCCGAAATGGTCCAAGAAAGTGAAATCAATGGTCCAAATTCATAATCTCACTATAGGGTTGTAGTGCAGAATCTGAGCGGTTGATCGCACAATCAATAGCTCGGATTTCATCTCGGCAAGTATACCAGTATTTAACAGAAATTTCAATTCTTCTGATTTGACTTAAAGAGAAAAGATAGAGAACTAGACAAATTAACCGGTGTATTATAGTTTCATGTGCATAATCAACAAGTATATATGCACTGATTGCTCTATATACTTGCTTTCAGTGTTTGTAGTCTAACGGTGCACGATTGTGGGCTGGCAAGGATATACCTCAAGATTCATGTTTTGAGATTCCTACCATATCAAAAGTCCTGGAAATCACAACATGTACATGGACCATAGATCTTAAGGGGACACACAAGATTCCTACCCGTGTGTGTGGAAAAAATCATTTGGTGTCCGGAACATTGTCCCCACCAACATACAGATACAGATACGGATACGGGACACGAACATGACACAATACAGATGCACATATACGTCATTTCTTTAGAACTTAAGATATGGACATGCCAAATAAAATTTATATTGTTGCATAATAGAGGTATCTTTTTTTTTTTGAACGGCAAAAAAGATTTTATTAATCTTTGAAAACAAACTGCAAAGATTAAAAGAAACCGAGTGAGCGACATCACAACCCAAGAGACATTCCAACTAGGTTGGCACCCCTCCAAGCGACAATCATATGCCACCTCGGACCAAAAGGGACATTATAAAGGTATCTTTATAAAAGATAAAAGCATCATTTCTGTCAAATGAACATAGAAACAACAAAAAAGTATTCATGAAGAAACCATTGTTTCAAATTTTGAACATTACGTTCAAACTTCTTAATGTGTCCTTCACCTGTCCTGGGAGAGTGCCAACGTGTCCTAGTAATATATACGCAATAAAAAATTTGACATGTATTCAGGTGTGTTTGTTGTGTCGTATCCGTATCTGATACGCGTCGGACATGAATACATGAGGCAAGTAGACGGGTCCGTGTTTCTTAGCTACCTAGTGAATCAGATTCATAATTCAAAACTATGTCCGGACGACTGAATAATTAATTTCCTCCAAATTAAGGATAGAATAAATGCATGAAATCACATGACCACTAGAAAAAGATATATGAAAGCACTGGATGCAAAATTGTTGAACATGTTAGTTGCTTTTATCACATTTATTATATATATGCTTTTGGTTTTTGGTTGGAGGCTTGGAGCCCTTTCATATAAGTCGTTTTTTGGGATAAACAAAGGAGCTCTTTTATCTTCCTAGTTTACTTTTTTAAATTTCTACATCTTAAACAAGGAGCTACCCTAGCACATTCCTCACTCCAATAATTCCTGTACCTTAATACATAAACTAATGTATCACCACTCTCTCTCTCTCTCTCTCTCTCTCTCTCTCTCTCTCTCTCTCTCTCTCTCTCTCTCTCTCTCTCTCTCTCTCTCTCTCTCATGGCAGAAATTATTTTTCTGACAAGAAAAGCATTAAGAATTTACACTAACATGGAGGGGGGTTTGTCATCATGGCAGCTGGTTCTGAAAGTACCATTCTCCTAATCTAGTTCTTCCGCAATTTAAGTTTATGGGGAAAAAGAAAAAAACCAGTAGTGTGCATGATTGCCATGTGCCATTAACAAACCCTTGATCATGCTGAGTGATTGGATTCTCATTGCTGATTTTGTGTTTGGGTGAAGAAGCCAGGGGTACTGGAATGTGCATAAAGCTCACACATGAGTGCATGACATGAGATGTCAATCCAATCAAAGTCTACAATATTGCATGTAGTTTAGATCCATTTCAGTGTACGGTAAATTTGCTACATCTTTTTTAGTGAATATTTGGAAAATATGTGCATAACCTCACACATGACATGAGATGTCAATGCAGTAGCTTTTGTTTCTTATATGTACGGAGCGAAAAAAAGGCATTGTCCCACTAACTTGTCTTTTTGGTTTTTCACCTTTTGCATATCATTCTCCTCGCATATATTAGCTAAAAAAGTCCAAAAAGTCAAGTTAGTGGAGCAAGTCCTAATTTAAATATAAAAAAGGTAAATATGAAAGCTTCATTTTAATGCATTTGACATGTTTTTTTAACAGTTGACTATTAATAAAACACCTGCTAAGGCACACATGGGTGAGTGTTTTGCGAATTCAATAGTGCTATAGAGTTAGATGTCCGGACACAAAGACCTGTCCGAAATCGTACGACGCACGCAGATTTCTATACGAGGGACCTACACACCGCTAACGAATCCAGACACATCTACCTCTCTTATACAAAAATTTTGTGGTGCCCTAGAGTGGTATTGGGGCACCGGTACCCACGTAAATATTGACCGTCAAATTAAAAAATGGGTAAATCTCAGGCATTTGATGAAAACCACCACAAGATGAGGTTGGATTTGTTCTTTTCCCGCGCAATTATACTTACTATGAACACATGTTTTACTTACCATAAACACAGGCTTACTTACCACAATTTATGACCTATATATATGCGTGTGATAAGTGTTTTTGTGGTAAGTGTGATATGTTATTGTAGTTTGTAGACCCAATGTTCATAGTAAGTAAAACTGGGATACCGGTGCCCCAATACCACCTTGGGCACCACAGCCGGAGCCCTCAAATATGTTTGGGACTCCACTACATTTCAAATGGACCTTTTTTTTCCAACCTTTCTGAAAACCCGGAAACTTAACAAGGTCTCCACTAAAAAGGAGTAAAAACGGAAAGAAGGTTTGGACCATTTTAGCTAGGATCACAAACTTTATATATTTTAGTGTAGTTTGTCTCTTCTTTTGGTGTTGGTGTTGTCTCTTTATTTCGCCAGCTTCACCCCAACTTATCTTTTTTCCCTCAATAGAACATTTATGTGAAATAGTACTTGAAAATGGCTTGTCAAGTTTCCATCAACCCCCATATAATTCCAAAAACTGTACAGCAAATTTCATGTGGGTTTTCTTTATATACATATATGAAATGAGAAAAAAAATTTAAAGTTTGGTGAAGATGAAAGGTTTCCATAACCTTACAATTGCAGCACATGGGGTCCATTTACTGGTGACATATATTTGGATTGTGAAAAATGACTAATGCATGGGTTTTTATGGTTTCTGTTGTGTCTCATTACCAGATCCATCAGTTACCAACATAGTATATAGCAGCACACCCTTTTTCACAGGTTGCAAAACAATGAAAAAGGTGCAGATAGCCCGGTGCACGAGGCTAACGGGATCTGAGAAGGTCTAGATGTACGCAATCTGGTCACATGTTGAATAACTTTTCTTTCTCATACCGAACTCATAAAACTAGCGCGGTAATAGAACAATCTTACCACTACGCTGCAACTCATGGTAGACACCATGGACACGTCAACACAGACACCATTTGACATTTAGAAGTCGTATAGTCGCATTCCTAATGTTACCGATCATACTATCCCTAACAACTTGATCGAATTGAGCTTTGTTATGAAATACTAGTAACCAAGGAAGATTCTTCAATAATAACTATGGAAAAAGCTTCAGATACTGATCTGAATACGTGTGTCTAGAGCTAACGTGTGTGGATCCCACGTGGATTAAACGGTTCTTAATGCATCTGTGTCCATAGCATTGCTCAATAACTATTGGCCCATGATATTTGGCTATTAGTATTGCCATAAAAAAATACATGAAAAATCATGAGATGGTAATGTAGATACACAGATTATAGTACTAGAAATTACTGAATCCACTCACAGCATTACTAACAGGGAAATCTACTGAATGGTGGGTCTTACTATGTACTCATAATATGCACCATCAACCTCAATGCAAATCCTGCAAAAATCCACCTCTGTGCAACAGAAGTTCTAAGATTCTTGCACAAAAGATCGACTAGACCCAAGGGTTAGTCTGGTTGGTTGGTGCATTTACTCTCCCTCACAATTGATCAGGGTTCGATATTTGAGATTAGGCTGTAAAAAAGTAATTTCTAGTTAATACCCTAGTCCCGGCATAGATGGCCTGCCATTGATCATATAGGAGAGTAGGGTTGCAAATGAACTGAGCTGCTCGCGGCTCGGCTCGTTTTTGAAATTGAGTTTTAGGCTCGTTTATTGGTAAAGCTCAGCTTGTTTACATAGGCGTGGATGACTTAAGAAGGCTCGTTAAGTAAATTACCTTGGTTCGGCTCGTTTACGAACGAGCCGAGCTCGATTTTTGGCTCGTTTACTGAACGATCCGAGCTCGAACTCTTGGCTCGGCTCGTTTACATCCCTACCGGAGAGGGAATCAGTTGAAATGCGTAAGCTACCCCGCACATCCCTAACCGTCGGAAAAAAAAGAAAAGAAAAAAGACTAGACCAGTATTTGAACCCAACTTCGTAGAAGGTGCTTTTTCAGTTTGAGATCAAGCCCATGAACTCATAAGTCATGGTAACAAGTTGATCGCACGAGGGGCTGAATGGCTGATCTATCTTCTAACATTTTTAAACATAACTTTTTCCTTTTGTATATAACATTATATTGTGATTTGAGAGTAAACTCTAATTAATTTTAGTTAGTAGGTTAATGTCCCTTCCACTCAAGGCCAACGTTCAGTTATTTTGTTAATTTTCAAATGCTTTTTACAACAAGGCAGCCCGACAGCCTGACCACACTTTGCATTTATTAAAATACCATTACAACTATTTTTTCTGATTATTCCTTCACATTCCATGTGCAGTTCACTACATTAAGATTCCACTCTTCACTCACTTCATTTTTTTTTCCCATTCTTTTAACACAGATTCAGATTGTCAAGGCCAAAATTCAGCATACTACTGATGGGTAAAATACGATGATTAATCTATGAAAATATGATATGTTCAGTTTGGGAGCATTATGTATGATTAATCTTAGAACACGTGTACTTTTTTTTAATATCAAACAGTACTCCCTCAGTCCCAAAAAGATGTTCGGTCCACAATGAGAACTTAGAAAATACATTTGGTTCATAAAATCCAAGCTACTAGATATCAATGATTTCTCTTAATTTTTAAAAAACAAGTATGACTTTGTTTGAATAAAAAACATATTCCTTTTAAGTTCTCGGTTTGATAGATCAAACCTTCTTCTTTAGACGTAGGGAGTACATTGATTTCTTGAGTGCCACCTCCAAGTTCAAATCCTAACTCCGCCACTGACTTAACGTAACAAACATTTTATCTTTTCATATATATTAATCAAATGTCAAACATGCCAGTATTTGGTTTAATCTCAATTCCCAAAGTAAACTACTATACAATCAAAACTCTGCTGTAACGTCTGTAATTCCTTACCTAAGATGAGCTCCCCTTATACTCCTTCTGACTGTCAACCCTTTTGTTAATTCTACTTGCTCAGAATACCTGTCTTCTGTAACTCAAGCAGCCACCACCCTCCTCATTTGTTGAAAATTCGAAAATGTTTTTTGTTTTTTCGGGTGCGAATTTCCAATGAAACTATAATGTTGCTGATGATTCTATACATCACCACTTAACGCGTGAAACAACTGTTTTTTTTCTTTTGCATTATCATTCGGAAGATGTGATAATGTAAGGAAAAGCGGCAACTCACCAGAAGCAAAACTCAAGCCCGGATAACAGATATCACTCCTGCTGAGAGAGCGCCTCAACTACTGGGCCAACTCCTTAGTCTCGGAAAACAGCTCTCCAAATAAGTTTTTACGTGTGATTCGGAAAAAAAAAGTAAAACATAAAACAGAAAGACATAAGCACAGGCCCTTGGTTTCTTTACAGTCTGAGTACTAATTAATCAGCAGCATGTTTGTTTTCTGACAGTGAATTCTATTGGAAACTAACCCAGAAAGCCAAAAAAACTAAAAATCCACCCTGCACATTATTGACAGCACAAACAAAGAAGAAAGGACCCACCCCCCACATATGCATTAATAAATCCAAAAAGAAAAAAGAAAAAAAAACCCATCTACATCACCACCACCTCTCACAATTAAAAGCAATCCCAAATATAATATTCCAAAAATAAATAAATATTCCCCAAAAATGGTGTCACTGGATCCAGATCTCCTGCTTTTCTCCTATAAACAAAACATGGGGTTTCCCCCCTCTTCAATCCCCAGAAAAAACAGACCAACTCTTCTCTGTTCTCCTTCCATCTGCAATGCCTCCACCCTTAACAAAACCTCCCTTTCTCTCTCCTCCCAACATCTTCTTTACCTTACTTCTTCTCTCAATAAACTTTCTTTTTCTCTCTCCTTGTTACTCCATTGATGTTCAAGGCCAAGTTCTTTTAACATGGAAAGCCAGCTTGAATTCCTCAACAGATGTTCTGAAATCATGGAGTTCCTCAGACAAAAGTCCTTGCAACTGGTTTGGGATTTCCTGCAATCCCAATGGAGAAGTAACCAATATAATCTTGAAATCAGTGGACTTACAAGGCCCTTTGCCAGCGAATTTCCAGCCACTCAAATCCTTGAACACTCTCACAATATCATCAGCCAATCTCACCGGACCAATTCCGAAGGAATTCGGTGATTATTCTGAGCTGATCACCATTGATATCAGTTCCAATTCCATCTCAGGTGAAATCCCAGTTGAAATCTGTAATCTTTTAAAGTTACAGACTTTGGCACTCAACACCAATTATCTTGAAGGGGAAATCCCTTCTGAGATCGGAAATTTATCGGGCCTGGTTTATTTTACGGTCTATGATAACCAGCTCAGTGGTGTGATTCCAATGGAGATTGGAAACTTGAAGAGTTTGGAGACTTTCCGAGCAGGTGGGAATCAGAATCTCAAGGGGGAAATTCCAATGGAAATTGGAAACTGCACCAACTTAACCATGTTAGGCCTAGCTGAAACCAGCATTTCAGGAAATCTTCCTGTTTCCATTGGAATGCTGAAGAATCTCCAAACACTGGCCATTTACACTGCACTTTTGTCTGGTCCAATCCCAGATGAAATTGGAAACTGCAGTGGATTGCAAAATCTCTACTTGTATCAGAATTTGCTTACCGGTCAAATACCCCCAAGTATTGGAGAGCTCAAAAGCCTTCAGAGTCTGCTTTTATGGCAGAACACCCTTGTTGGAACAATCCCAAGTGAGCTGGGAAACTGCAGAGAGCTGACAGTGGTGGATTTGTCTGAGAATCTGCTCGTTGGAGGGATACCGACGAGTTTCGGGTTACTTTCGGGTCTTCAGGAGCTTCAAATGAGTGTCAATCAGTTATCAGGTACTATCCCTACTGAACTCTCAAACTGCACAGCCTTGACTCAGTTGGAAATAGACAACAACAACATCTCAGGGGAAATTCCTTCCTCCCTGTTCGGCAAATTAAAGAGTTTAACTCTCTTCTTTGCCTGGCATAACAACCTCACAGGGAAAATCCCAGAGTCTTTGTCCCATTGTGAGAATCTTCAGGCTCTTGACCTTTCTTACAACAACCTGTTTGGTTCTATACCCAAACAGATTTTCGCGTTGCAAAATCTGACCAAACTGCTGTTGCTTTCCAACGATTTATCGGGCTTTATTCCACCCGATATTGGAAACTGCACAAACTTGTATAGGTTCAGAGTCAATGATAACCGGCTTTCGGGTACTATTCCATTGGAGGTTGGAAATTTGAAAAGTTTGAATTTCCTAGACATGGGTAATAACATGTTTGTGGGTCAGGTTCCTCCTCTCTCCGGATGTGGGAATCTTGAATTTCTTGATCTCCATTCTAATGGACTAACCAGTTTTTTGCCTGATTATCTGCCCAAAAGCCTACAGTTTATTGACATTTCAGACAATAGGCTTACTGGTCAGTTAAGTCCCGGTGTTGGTTCATTAACTGAATTAACAAAGCTAAATCTTGGAAAGAATCAACTTTCCGGGGGAATTCCAGGAGAGATCTTGTCTTGCAGCAAGCTTCAATTGTTAGACCTTGGTGACAATGGTTTCTCTGGTGAAATCCCCAAGGAATTGGGGAAAATCCCAGCTCTTGAAATCTCTCTCAACTTGAGCTGCAACCAGTTCACCGGTGAAATCCCGACCGAGTTCTCCGGTTTAACCAAACTAGGAATCCTTGACCTCTCCCACAATAACCTTTCTGGAAACTTAAACACCCTCACAAACCTACAAAACCTTGTTTCCCTCAATATTTCTTTCAACGAATTCTCTGGTGAATTGCCAAACACCCCCTTCTTTCGTAACCTCCCAATGAGCGACATTTCTGGAAACCGAGCCTTGTACATCTCCGGTGGGGTTAACACTCCTGCTGACAAAATGGGTACCAGTGGACGTGCCAAAATGATGCTGAAGTTGGTGATGACGATCCTTGTCAGCGCCAGTGCAGTACTACTCCTACTAACAGTTTACATGTTGGTTCGAGCCCGTGCAGCCAAAAGTGGAACCATGGAAAGTGGAATTTGGGAATTGACATTTTATCAGAAAATGGAATTCTCAATCGAAGACATAGTCCGCAACCTAGTATCATCGAATGTGATTGGAACTGGGAGCTCTGGGGTGGTGTATAAGGTAACAATTCCAAATGGACAAACATTGGCAGTGAAAAAAATGTGGTCATCTGAAGATTCAGGAGCATTCAGGTCGGAAATTCAGACACTAGGCTCAATAAGGCACCGGAACATCGTGCGCTTATTGGGTTGGGGTTCGAACCCGACCTTGAAATTGTTGTTCTACGACTACCTTCCTAATGGAAGCTTGAGCTCGCTCCTTCACGGTGGCGTTGGTGTCGGGAAGGGGGGAGGAGAAGAATGGGAGACTAGATATGATGTTGTCTTGGGTGTGGCTCATGCACTTGACTATATGCACCATGATTGTGTGCCTCCTCTATTGCATGGTGATGTCAAGGCCATGAATGTGTTGCTGGGTCCTCATTTTGAACCATACCTGGCTGATTTTGGACTAGCTCGGATTGTCAATGGTGGTAATGGTGATGATTGTTCAAAGCAGAGCCAGAAGCCACTTCTTGCTGGATCTTATGGATACATGGCTCCAGGTAAATTCTTCTGCTACCAACTCAGAACTATTTCACAGTTAAGTCTTAAGAATGCAGTGCTGCCAGTACAGTTGGCAGCACTGCATTCTGATCATTTTTTGGGGTATTATGTTTTCCTTGTTCAAAACCCGATTAAATTAGCTTATTGCTTTCAAGTTATTTCCTTTTGCTAATTCTGTGTGTGGGTATTGCAGAACTTGCTTCAATGCAACCGGTAACAGAGAAGAGCGATGTATATAGCTATGGTGTGGTTCTTATTGAGGTATTAACCGGAAGGCACCCGTTGGACCCGACTTTGCCCGGGGGTGCACACTTGGTCCAGTGGGTCCGTGACCACTTGCAAAGTAAGGGTGACCCTGCTGACATTCTTGATCCAAAGCTCAGGGGAATGGCTGACCCTCAGATGCACGAAATGCTCCAAACACTCGCAGTTTCGTTCCTCTGCGTCAGCGCAAGGGCTCCCGATCGTCCAACGATGAAAGACGTTGTCGTGATGCTCAAAGAGATTCGACACGTTGATCCGATAAAGTCGGAGACGGATTTACTGAAGGCCGGCGCTTTGCCGGCTCTCCCGCCGTCACCCCCGACTCGAAATGTGGTTTACCAAGGGTCTTCTAACTGCTCATTTGCCTTCTCTGATGATTCAGTCTAGTTGAGGTGTCTCAAGGAAGATGATAGAACCAATTTTTGTGCATAATCAGTTGGAGGATCCATTAGAGCAGGGCAGATACATGTTAGAGGAGGTGTTTTTACTGCAAATCTGGGAAAGAAGACTGTAATTTCTTTTGTATCATTTTGTAGATTGAATAAATAGTACTAGTGTGTTGAATTCTGAACAAAAGGTGTAAAAAAGTGAAGATAGTTTTACTGTTATGTAAGGATTTGGGATGGGGTTGAAACTGTCCTTTTTCTTAGGGGTTGAGTGTTTGTAAGGATATGCAGAAGCTGGACCAATGATTGGCTGTCTTGTATTTATATCATTAGTATCTATTGCAATGGAATGAGATTCATTTTCCAACTCTCTCTCTCTCTCTCTCTAGTAGGTCGTTGTATTGTCAGCCTAGTAACGGACAATAATTAAACAAACAGACAAAAAAACACACATTTCAGTGTACTTTTTACATCTTTAATACACTTTCACATAAATTTATACACTTTTCACGTATTTCATTAAACTTTTTAAATCTTAAAGACAGTCTCGTAGACTAATTTTAGAATTTTCCTTTTTGGCAGTAAACCGCAATCAAGAGAGAACATGTCTGGAATATTTTGTCCCGATGGAGTTTGGATGAAGCAAATTAACAATAAAACGGAATTGAAAAGATAGAAATGCATTTCTGCCATTGATACTGAAGCATCATTTGCTAAGGCATCGGCACATTGATTTGTATCGCGGTAGACGTGCTTGATGCTGATTTTTTCAAACCGCTTCATAAGGAAGCTACAATGATGAATTAAATTGCAAAGAGGATGGTTTTTAATATAGAAAATTCTAAAATCAGTCCACTAGGCTTTCGTTGAGATATAAAAAGTATATTAAAATGTGTAAAAAGTATATAGGAATGTGTGAAAATATATAAAAAAGTAAAAAAATTACACTGAAATGTGTATTTTTTTTTGTCTACCCAGTGAGCAGACAATAGAAGGACCCTTTCAAGATTTGAACTCGAGAAAATTTGGACAGCTGTTCGCGCATCCGTTTCTACTTCCAGACTAGTATATTATTTTCCATGAGAGTACAGTTGAGGCCATCCTCTCTCTTTCTCACTCTCACTCTCACTCTCATCCAGCCTTTCCAGCAGCAACCACATGGTCCCAAGGTCATCTCATCACATGTTCATGTGCTGTTTCCTGTGTGTGAACTTTCCAGTGAATGAGAAAACCTCTTCCAACACATATACTAATCTTTGATTAGAGGACATTTGCACGTCCTAAACATGTACAAGCACGACAAAAGCACTAATATAATATGCTGGAAAACAGCATGAATGTTTGCATAAACAAAATTAAGGTGATCAGATCCATACAATGAATCAAGGCAACGTAGATTGTGGGTAAAGTAAACCCATACAGTCTTTTATTTTTATCGGCAGAAGAAATTTCAAATATCAAGGGGATAACAACATAAAATTAGTCCAGTAAGAAAAAAGAAATGTATTGAGAGAACTTCGAACCGTAAACAATGACTTTTCTAGTGCTGCAACACGCAAAACCCATACAATAATACTTGTAAGAAAGTAATTTTTACATTTTGTCAAGTGGTAAGTGATTTAGTATTTACAGATATCAAGTTGGGAAGTCCAGCAACAGGTATGCACTCAGACCCAAATCACAAAATACAATGAGCTAATGTGGGTACCATCCAGTATTCGGTGATTTGATCGGAATCGTCTATTTTGTAGGGCTTGTCGAGTTAATCATCCATGACACAAGTCAGCTTTGTAGGGCTTGGCGAGTAAATCATCCACAAATAAAGTGCAATTGATCGGCCATCACTCGCCGCATGTGTATGCCACATGTTCCATACACGTGGCTACGGATGTCCGATCAATAGCCACATATTCAAGAAAGTGAAGAAACTCTATACAGACAAACGGTTCTAATAAACTTACTGGACCCGGAGAGGTCCCCGAACTCGGTCACTAACACCTCCCAAATCCCAAAAAACTCCACATGCAGGGACGGAGAGTCGAACACTCCACCTCTTAATGAGGTGCAAGGGCTAGGCCCACTAGCCTAATCAATTACATCACATATACAGTACACGAGCCGAAGACAACTCTGGTATCAGAGGACAATGTTGATCCGGGAAATAGCAGCCAACTGTTGACACCTTTCGTTTTCGCTTTTTCAAGTCACATGTCCTACAATTCGCTGTACCTCCTTGGCACTGGGTAGGAAGGAAAAGAAAGCAATTTTTCAGTGGAGGCCCAAACTGACTCCAACTTCTCGGCTGGGGGTGTCCCTCATGTGAAATGAATGCCTAATTGGTAATGATATTAAACATGACTGGTGTGCCTTAAGGGAGGCATTGAGATTCTAACTTCTTCACGACAAAACTAATGACACCCCAATTGAAGCCGCGATACTGAAGCCACCTAATAACCCTTGTTTTGCGCTTTTCTTTGGTGGCATCCCGACCCCGGAGCCACTGCTTTGAGGCCTGAGCAAGTAACTTATCCATTGAGATTTTAGACAAGCCGTGCGTTGATTCTTCCTCTTCATCAGAATCACCGTCCTTAAAAACATAGTTTATTGCCTTCTCTGCGTCAGCTTCCCTTACTCCTTTCCGGAGCAATGCCTGTTCCAACAATGCTCCATCATTTAGTCACGATCATTTTGCTCAATGGTAATTCTTAAAAAAATAACAAAACCAAGCCTTGTGTCCTGATCAATTGGGTAATCTAAAATGATAAACAACTTAATTCAGAACTCATTCCCCACCAAAACTCCAAAAGGAATGTTGCAAATACACACCAAACACTACACATAATCAACCTCAAAATACAAGATTTTTACTTTTTGTATGCTGCCTTGTTCAATAGGGCCTCTGCACAGGGGGGTGAGGAGAAGTGGTTACGTGTATAGAATTGTCAAAATAATCCCAAACAATTTTGTTCCCATATTCGTCTTTCTACGGATCAAATTATGGCCAAAGGGACAAAAGGTCATTGTATTCATCCCATTACAAAAAAGCGATCCCACATCAAAAGAGAAAGCTTTCACAGTTGATTCACTTGGCGGTTTTACCATGCTCTTTGTTTACCTAACAGAAACTCACATTAGATTTTTCCCTTCGCGAATTACCACTTAATTTAGTAAGCTACTGTCTTGTAGTCATGGATTAGCCTGAACCCAGGAAAATGACCATCCATGATAGCATTCTCCATATGGCAGTCAGACTATAATACTACATATAATGTCAGAAAACCTCAAATCTCAGATACGTGTAACACTTTCGAGATTATTGTGCATTACAACTTCCCAATTTTGAGAAGTGGAATCAGAACTATCTATCTCAACCCATAAGATCTATAAGCACACCCCGAAAATTGGTATCCACACAAACAATGCAAGAAAATAGCATTTCTATGAAAAATAGCAAGTGACAAGACAATTAAGCAGTAAGAAAATATGGATTTGTTACAACTCTAATTAAGAAATCAACAGACTTCCTGGGGAAGCACATTGAAAGGGTTTTATTCCTAAGACTTCAATGGAAGAAAATAGACCCAAAGAGGATAGCTTACTTGCTTAATCCGCCTTGGTCCCCAACTTGAAGAAGACCACCTGGACTGGGAAAATGTTTCGGCAAACAAGGAATCATTGATCAAACCCCTGCAACAAACTAAAAGGGTCAAAGATAAAAATGACTCAAAATATTAAAATTCCACTAACAGTTCTGGTAAGCTACGAAAGAACAATATGCAAATTTAGTGGAGCGTGACCAAAAAAGAAGTTAGAAAAAAGCTTTGTAGAGTTGAGTGTAGCGTCATCAAGAGTCATAACTAAGACAGAATTGTACCAGCTTACAAAGGATATTGGCCAAAGAAAAAACAGAAAATAGAAAGAAAGAAAGTATAATTTTAGAGAAAAACCATGCCATTACTCAGTCACATACCTGCTCTGGAAGTCCAATATCACTGCATCAACTGTATCAAGAGGAAATCTTTTCCCTTGCAGTTTCTTTCTCAGCTCCACAGCTGTATATGCTCTGCAATTAAAGGAAACATGGTTCAAACATTTCTATTCGGTTGAGTTCAAAACAGTGGAAAGAGTTTCAGGGCAAATACCACCTGATATTTAAAATCCTGAAACCTGGACAGAAGTCCAGAATGGACAGAACTCAGTCAGTAAAGCAAAAAAACAGCCAACGATGCAAAAGGTTTGAAAAAATTATGGGGAACTAACCAATATCAGAAACCAATAACTAGCTTCTCTCAGGATAAAACAATATCCGAGGTTCAATAGCAAAATAGATAATATTGAGCACCAGTAATATCACACTTCAAGATATGTAGATAACAACCAAACTCACAAATGTCTTGCAAAATGAATACCAACCTTGTTGCAAGTAATTCAATAGCCAAGTTCTCTGCATCTTGTTTAGTTTTACCAACTTGTAACACATCTTGACTGTGAAGATTCATCTCCTCATTCATATCGAATTCCTCCAGAACCTCCTCAAGCTCTTCAATGCATTCGGTCTCTAGAACTCCCTCATCAAAATCGATACCTTTCACCACTTCTGAAAAATTAAAAAAAAAAATTAATATGTTTAATATAGCTAACAAATGAATGTTGAAATTATAATGTGAAGAACATCATGGTAGTTTATATACTCAACTGACTCAATTGACAATAATAAAACTTAAAACTATGTCACCAGGTTGATCAGAAATTTACCTTGATTGACATCAGGGGTTGCGTAATGAGCAGGAGTTTGATATTGATTTCGTGACTTCTTCTCCAGAACAAAGCTCCTCTGTGAACTCTTCCCACCATTTGAAACCTCCAACCTCAATTCATTTTCGTCCAATTGATTAGTACTTGTGTTATCCTCGGGACCCTTCGTAATTGCAGAAGAAGTCCGAAGCTTTTCAGTCTGTGAACTCTTCCGGTCATTTGAAACCTCCAACCTCAATTCATTTTTGTCCAATCCATTAGTACTTGTGTTATCCTTGGGACCCTTCGTAATTGCAGAAGTCCGAAGCTTTTCAGTCTGTGAACTCTTCCGGTCATTTGAAACCTCCAACCTCAATTCATTTTTGTCCAATCCATTAGTACTTGTGTTATCCTTGGGACCCTTCGTAATTGCAGAAGTCCGAAGCTTTTCAGTCTGTGAACTCTTCCCGTCATTTGAAACCTCCAACCTCAATTCATTTTCGTCCAATCCATTAGTACTTGTGTTATCCTCGGGACCCTTTGTAACTGCAGAAGAAGTCCACAGCTTTTCAGTCTGTGAACTCTTCCAGTCATTTGAAACCTCCAACCTCAATTCATTTTTGTCCAATCCATTAGTACTTGTGTTATCCTTGGGACCCTTCGTAATTGCAGAAGTCCGAAGCTTTTCAGTCTGTGAACTCTTCCCATCATTTGAAACCTCCAACCACAATTCATTTTCATCCAATCCATTAGTACTTGTGGTATCCTCGGGACCCTTTGTAACTGCAGAAGAAGTCCGAAGCTTTTCAGTGTGTGAGCTCTTCCTGTCATTTGAAACCTCTAACCTCAATTCATTTTCATCCAACCCATTATTACTTGTGTTATCCTCGGGTGCCTTCATAATTGCAGAAGAAGTCCGAGGCTTTTCAGTCTGTGAACTCTTCCTGCCATTCGAAATCTCCAACCTCAACTCATTTTCTTCCAATCCATTAATATTGACTTTATCCTTCAGATCCTTCTTAGGTGTAGAAGAAGTCTGAAGCTTTTCAGTACTTCTAACTTTCTTCGGAATGTACTTAACTGGAAATGAAGAATTATTGGCTCCGCCACTTGAACAGCGAATGCCACTACTCTTCTTCATCCTAAAACAACAATATTTACAGCAACAGAAACAGGTCAAATACTCAAACAAAAAATCTCACATATAAGCACGCCAAGCAATATTTGATTTATTGGAATGAAGCTTGAATCAAATGATGATTTCTAGGGCTACAAACGAACCGAGCTGTTCGTGAGCAAATCGAGGCTCAGCTCGTTAGTAAAAGAGTCAAGCTTGAGTTAGTTGTAACTTGGGTCGATTATTAAAGCTCTGACTCATTTGTAAAGACTCGGCTCATTTGTAAACGAACTGAACTCGAAGACCTCCATAACATACGAGCCAAGCTCGAGTTGGATGCAGGACCTGGATCCCCAGAATTTGTATGCCGCGTTAGTGCTAGACTAGTTTTGAACAAGCCGAGCTCGAACAATTCAAATCTTGGCTCAGCTTGTTTGCGGCCCTAACTGTGATTTCTGCTCATTCCCGTCGTTTAGTTTACTAAAAAATGACAAACGCCATTCCAGCTAAGGAATGACTTCATTCCTTTCCAAAAACATTCCAGCAAATTCCAAAGCTCGAGCTCACTCTATCCGTGCCATGTTCATGCACTTCTCAATCTACGTTAATCACAAATTCTGAATCTTTTTGTTCTGTTTGGTTTCCATGAAGTCACAAGAATCGTTCAAGAGAACTTCCAGTTAAATTCAGTTCGTAATGGAATTAGTTGATTCCAAGATTTCATCAAAATTTCTGACATTTTCTTGGGAAAAGATTTCTCACCAGGGAATAAAGAGGACTCGACATTGAAGGCCGAGTGAAGCTCTGCAAAGGAGATTGCCGCCAAAAATCGACATTTTGCTGAACCCGTTTCGAGCCTGGAAAAACCCTAACCGACGTACGGTTTTTTCTAATCACGCATATAATAAAACGAGATAGAGAGAGATACGTGGAATGATCGGAGAGGGCTTCGCCGGCGTAAGATCTGGTCACCGGCGCTGGTGATGGAACAAGATGATGGGTTTTAAGAACTGGGAGAGGTGTGTGATGTAAAACCCTTGAATCTGAGACTGCGTGATACCAGCCTACAACTCTAATGTGCCGCTATTCTGGTCCAAACGGCGCCGTATAGTCGATTAGCAAGTACCCGTCTTAAGAGCAAAACAGCAACTAAGCCAAAATCTTGGCCACAATAGCTGGTGTACAGTACATATAGCCAATTTGTCACTCTCAACACTCCAACAATCTATCTATTTTACCTTACCTCTCATTAAAATAATATTTTTTCCTTTATATATATATATATATATACAAACTTCTAGTCCACACATCCCGAAAATAAGAAAAAATTGATTTTTTTTGTGTTGCAAATTATTTTTGGAAAATCCGAGCCATCCAATGTGCTCAGAAGATGTTTTCAAAATACATTTTTTGCGAAAACTGCTTGGATCAAGCCCTTCCCGGTATTTTTTTTTTTGAAGATTTCCCGCGTGGACCCTTGAAAACACCTTCTGAACACATTGGACGGCTCGGATCATCAAAAAAATATTTGGATCATGGAGGTCCGGAAACGGGAATCCCGTTTTAGAAGCCTACCCTATATATATATACTAATCCTCCATACCCATCGGCCGTCGACTCCATACCCATCGCCGTCGTTCGAATCCCAGATCCGGCGAGCCTCTCACTCCGTCGTCGTCGTTCGAATCCTCCACGCCGTCGTTCGTCAAATCCTCCATGCCCACGCCGTCGCCGTCGAATCCCAGATCGTCGAAACACTATGGATCGAAAGCTTCAACCACTGCCGCCGGTCGCCGTCAGTCGCCCTCGATCGCCGTTGCCGTCGTCCGCTCTCCAGTCGTCAGCTTCAATCACTGGCGTCGTCGTTGCTGTCGATCGGTAGGGAGCGAGAGAGAGAGACAGACAGACAGACAGAGAGAGAGAGAAAAATAATTTTAAAAAAAGGAGTTGTTGATGAACAGTGGTAGTGTAGAAATAGACAGGTACTGTTCAAAAATGGATGGAGGTGTTTTGGACTAGCTGTTGCACCTCCATTTTTGTCGTTAGCTTGTCTATTTTACCCAAAAATGGGTTTTAGACAAGCTGATGTTGTTGCTCTAACAAAGGAGTGTTCCAGGCATAGTTTTCCAAAAGATTTTAGCAACCCAGTTGCTAAAATTACCATGATTTTAGCAAATGAGTTCAGCAGGTGCTAAAATCATGGTTTTGAAATCAAAAAATGAAGTGGTTCCGTGTATCGTTTTTCGATTTTTTTGCACCAAATTAAAGTACTCCTCGTGTACTTTAATTCGGAAATAATACACGGAAACACTTAATTTTTTTATTTGAAATACCATAATTTTAGCACATGCTGAACTCATTTGCAAAAATCACCATGATTTAGTTGCTAAAATCTTTTGGAAAACTATGCCATAGAATAAGTTGGTTTTTTAAAAAAATTGGTTTTTCACGATTTTTTATGTGATGTATTGTTAGAGAATGATCTGTTTCGGTGTTTGAAAAAAACAGTTTTTTGTTAGTGGAACACCCCCTAAGTCGCTAGCAGGTAAACGTCTTTTGGTATGGCGAGCTTGCCACGCTAATATAACGCTATTCTGTCCCAAACGGCGTCGTATGCTCGATTGGCAAGTACTGTGTTCTAAAAAGACGCTAGCAGGTGACGTGTTGTGGTACGACGCTAGCAACCTGCCACTTTAATATACTGCTATTCCTGTCCAAACGGTGCCGTATAGTCGATTAGCAACTACCGTCTTCACATAAAGCGTTAGTAGGTAACGTCTTCTGGTATGACGCTACAGCCCGCCACTCTAATATACTGGTATTCTGTTGCAAGCAACGTAGCATGGTCGACCTCCCTCTCCTGCTCTCTCTCCCCTTCCGACCTCATTTCTACCGCCGGTGACCACTCTAGCGGCCCTCTCTCCGATCTTTTCGTGGTCTCTCTCTCTCTCTCTCTCTCTCTCTGTACTAGGTTTCTATTGGATTGATTTTTGTAAAATCTATTGTATTTAATTTGTTTACATAGTTCTTGAATATACGTCCATCACATTTTTCCCACCATTACCAAGGGTTGTGGTTAATTTCTCATTTTTGCCTTTTCTTGCACAATCTAATGTATACAGGAAACTGTCCACTGCCTGATTGATTGATATTGATGGTGTTATTAGCTTTTGTTTTAAGAACTAGTAGTATGTCTGTTTCTCGTCTTTCAATGTGTTAAACTAGAATTTGTCTTTCATTTGAAAAGAGTTATTTGTCCTGACAACTCGTTTTCAATGTATTAAACTAGAATTTGCCTTTCATTTGAAAAGAGTTATTTGTCCCGACAACTCGTTCAGCAGTGCTATACCCAAAATTCTTATCATAAAATTACCCAGAATTTGAAATTAGTGGCTCAGATTTAGACCACTAATTTCAGTTTCTGAGTAACTTTCTGGGTACTTGGCATTTTCCGGAGTATGATGGTTATGTGGAGGAGTTTGGCCATATGCAATCTGATAAGGGTCAGCTTTGTAGATGGGTGATATGCCATATGCCAATCTATTTAATGGTCCCCTTCATCTTTCATTATCCAACTCTTCCCAGTTGGTACAGCTCGAGTTGAGTATTAACACTATCAGTCGAAAAGCAAGAAATGATTTCGGAAACTTACAACATCTTCATTGGATAAACCTATCTACAAACAAATTTGAAACTAGGGGACTGATGGACTGGGATCTTTGACCAATTGTAGGGACTTGGGAGTGATAATTATAGAAGATAGCCAAGTTTGGAGGATATTACCAAACTCTGTGGTGGGCAATCTATCAATCTCTGTGTCTTACTTTGCACTAGGTCTAAATCAATTCTATGGATCTTCCTTCAACAATAGGAACCTTGTGAATCTGGAAACCATCTCTCTGGAGCAAAATAGACTAGAGGGGGCCATACCCTTGAATCTTGGCAACTGTCGAAATTTGTCATCGCTATTCCTTTATGAAAGTAACCTGAATGGTAGCCTACCAAGACAACTTTTGATGGTCTCTAATCTGTCAATTAGATTGGATCTAGCTAGTAACCTTCTGTCTGGATCCTTGCCACTTGAGGTTGGAAACCTAAGAAAATTAGTAGAAATCTATAATTTCGAGAATGATTTGTCTGGCGAAATTCCTAACACTTTTGGTAGCTGCAATAGCCTTGAAAAGCTATACATGCAGCGAAATTTCTTTCAAGGATTTATTTCTCCGTCCATGGAATCCTGAAATTTCTTTCAAGGATTTATTCCTCCGTCCATGGAATCCTTGAGAGGTATTCATTGGACCTTTCTCTCAACAACTTATCTGGTCAAATTCCTATATTCTCAAGGGACATTTGCCCTGAAGAATCTCAATTTGTCCTTGATCAATTTTGAAGGAGAGTTACAATGAATGGTGTTTTCGCAAATGCAAGTGCAATATCAGTAGCCAGAAATCATAGGCTTTGTGGCATTTTCAAATTTCGACAACCTCGATGCATCAACAAGATCTCTTTTCACAGACGTTAGGAATCACAGTAGCTTCGGTACTCATTGGAAGAAGAGAGGGATATTATTAGGGAGGAAAGAAACATGGGAGGGGAAGGGAAACAAGGGGTGGAAACCTCACTAGGGAGGAGAAAATCTGGGGCAAACTAGGGGAAGCTCTCAATGTAGAGGATTTTTACTTGTATATGATTCACTTATTACAGGATATTCATTCTTTGTTTAGGCAATTATTTGAGTAAATTGGCAAATATTTACCTCAAGTAAGGATGAAGCATTTGATTCTGATAGTTCAACACACAATTCGTTGATAACATGTTCATATCTGGTTCAATTAACAGAGGTGTAATTCAAGAATCACATGAGCAACACATAATTAAAGTGATCCAATCAAAAGGTCTTTGCAGTGAGAAGTTCTTAAAACTGTTGAATACAATCAAACTGACATTTTCTTCAAATTGAAAGTATAAAGAACTGTTAAAAGAGTCTCTCACTCAATCTTCCAAGCATATAAGAGATGGCAAAACTCTGTGCCATTTCCAGAATCTTCATCACCCAAAATTTTCCAATCTCCACTGCCATTACCTTCACTTTCTGTTACCCCTTGTTTGAAAATGAAAATACCCTGACCTGAATTAGGCCCAGTTGTATACAACCAATCATGCACATCCCAGAAAATCTGCACAGGTATATTTTCTACCACAAAAGATTCATTCCCTCTGAATCTCCAATGCAAATTCATAACCCGGATTACCATATCCCCGTCCACACTAATTGACATTTCTGGATCTCTAGGCCCAGATAAGGAAGTCTCAATGGTGATATCATGTTCCCTTTTCCCATGACCAAACATGGTCCTGGTGTAGAAACATTTCTTTCCAAACACACTCTCTTTCTTGTGCAATAACATAGGGTCTACCAATGATGGCCTTGATTTTGTTCTTTTGAAAGCCTCATTTTTCATATCACCTAGCAATAAAACCACCTCATCACCGGAAACGATTGCGATGTAGAAATCTGAACAAGGCTCGGGGCTTGTTGTGAATCTTGCAGAGCGAAAATCCCAGAAGACGTCCACGCGTTTCCCATCAACTTTGAATGATTTTAGGCCCTTTTTGCCCCAAAATTGCCATGTCTTGAGATCAATTTTGCAATTGTAATGATTTTCACCATAAGGGTTTTCTACCAAAATATTAAGGGTATGGCTCATGAGGTTCTTCAACCATGTTATCGTCACACTTCGGTTTAGATCAGATATTTTTGCGTCGTAGATGGAAGTGACAAAGTTCTGGGGAATTTTGCTAGTTGGGGAATCTGCTATTTGTTTCCCCTCAGAAGCCTGTGGGGGATGGGAATTTGGTATTGCAATGGCATTGGCCTTCAATAAAGTGCGATAAGAAAGGCTTGTCATTTGTTGTTTCTGCAGATGCTCATTTTGCATCGTCCGACGGGAAAGATTTCATCTTCTAAAAGAGGTCAAGAAAATTGACATTCACCTCTATTTGATTTGAATGTTTTGCCCAGTGCAGGGGGAAAACTACAACAGAGAAAAGGAAATCGTTCTTTTTACCTTTTAGATGAAAGTCTGTTCTTCATCAGAGGCACCTATATCGAACCCTTGAATGTGATTGAAGACACAAAAAAAGATCAAGCGCTTTGACTTTGTCCCCCGGGATATGAATGTTGAAGAATCAAAACCAAGCATAAGAATTTGCAGCGAAACCAATCCTGAGTTTGTATGTATGGAAATTATCATGGAATGAGGGTGAAATGGTTGGAGGGTTTTGATGTATTGACAGGAAATTTCTTGGGAAAAGTATGTTTTTCTGTTTTTTTGTTTCCCTTCCTGTTTCTTCTTTTTTCTATTGATTGATAGGTCGGTAGTTGTCTCTGAATCTCAGATGGTTCAAAGTGCGGCTAGTTGGCTAAATTTGGTGGTCTCACAACCACCTCTTCTAGCTGTACAAGGTTATTTATAGTAAAAATACAGATTCTGTTACTAAAAATGTTGCTTCACAACATGATACATTAAATGCTCAATCATTAACCAAAAAAATATTTTTGGGCAGAACAAAATATAAAGCATTCTGTATGTGAGTTTTTGCTCAAACTTTATCGATAAAATGCAAATTGAAATCTCTAGTCATGTCACTACAATCCACTCCATATTCGAAGAACATCAGAATGATTCCTCACTTGTTTCAAATAATCCAGAAGATTCATGTTAACGCTACTATTTCCACAGTTCATTTTACGCAAAGAAGCAGGATATGGGTCGTACAATAGGTACAAAAGGGGGAAAAAAATCAAGCGACATGTGATAATAGGGTAACACTTTTGGCTAGATGAGTGGCATCACGAACATATATTGGAAATTTAGATTTTAAATCACATAAGTATTCGGATCAATACTAATGGAATCGTTAAATAGAACTGGGGAAGGAGAAAGGTCTGAAATATCACCTCCTATGACTTCACCATGCTCTCAATCTCCGCAGAAAACAATGAACTCAAAGACCCAATATAGACGGTTACTGTACAAAATATTTAGTATGAAAAAAAGATGAAATCAAGCTTTGTCGCCGCATATGGGGAGTTACTCAAGGCAAAACCATAAATTTTCCACGAGGTGTAGATCGGCTCCTCCTGTATTCTGGCATAGCCAAGTTGCTGCCTTCCTTTGGAGGGCGTAATACACCATTTGAAACCTTCTGTTCGTTTTTCAAAGATAAGAAGGATTCCACCATCTGCCCTAGTTCTCTGCACAAATAGGAAATGTTACTCAAATAACACAAAACCATCTCATCTGTAATAAGAAAACTGCATGGCATAGTCGTAGACAGATAACCATTCAGGGTTATGTTCAAAGTTTCAGACATTAGGAGTCATGATGGTAATACTGTATTTGGTTTCTTTCTATTTCCTTTCATTTGCGTTTTTCTTGATTAAAGAAACAAGGTCAAAAAACGGTCTTCGTTTTCATATTTGATTTAACTTCAAAGTGAAACCAGTTTTGAAAATGGGAAACGTAAAGGACACTAAACAGGACAAAATTTCGGTATAATACCTTGTTTCAACAGTTTGAGAATTCCTCGTGGTCCGCTGCGGCTTTTTCACACTCAAGGTACTATATACCGGTGAAACATTAAACCCACTCTCATTTTCTGGCTCAGAGAAGTCACTCTTTCGAGCTTCCTCCATCTTTGCACCAGTGTCCACCTCAGAAAGCAATGTCACACCAGTATCAGACTTTGGAATTCTAGTCGGAAGTTGGCTTTTAGCTTTTACCTTACTCTCAGGCTTGCTTTTCCTAATTCCCCCCTGCCTCACATTAAGTGCTTGCTTAAACTGCTCCTCTTCGTGCTCTACATTAACTTTCTTGGATATGGACCTTTGAAAACTAAAAAATGCTTCAGAGATGTTTTCCTGTTTTGGTGCCTCTTGTGAACCCAAAAGTCCTCTTGCGTTGTTATCTACCGGAGGAATAACGGGCATTGTGGCGATGGATTTATTGATGGAAGCTCTAGGTGGAAGCTGAAGTTTAGAGATCGGTGTGTGATCAGTTGGGTCGGGTTTGACCCTACTTCTCATTAGTGCCCCTCTATCGGTTGATATTGATCTCCTCACTGGCGGGGATGGTGACCTTGGCTTGCCAGAGTTCACTAGTCTCTCTTCGGCAAGAAAAGGCATCCTTGGTATATTATCTTTGTCGGAAAATTTTGAGGGAAAGTGGGACCTCCTCTGCTTCCCTGAAGAACTGCTCCTTACCTGAAATTCAAGGTTTCATTGCATGAAAGAAATTAAAAGCGAACAGGAAATCATTCAAATCGTTACCCCTAGGATACAACTTTCACACAGATAACAAAGAAGATGGATCAATTTTTACTTCTGCAATAAAAAAGAGTGGATGAATCAAAGATCAGAATTACTACTTCAAACTGGACATTCATCTATATAAGAAAGTCAAACTAACGCAGATTCACATAACAAATGCAACTCAGCAAAGAACCCGTAATAAGGTGGAATTTAGAATTACTCAAATCTTGCCTTTCCCCAAATGCTAGAAACAGTAATTGCGAGAAATTGGATTGCTATACAGAAAATATCCCTGATTTTATTATCCTTATGTTATTTCACCATACCTCAGAATTTCTTGAATCATCGACAGGGCGCTGAGAGTTTTCCGGCTTCAAGCTGGCATTGACACCATATTTGGGCATAGGAAGAGGTGAAACTGCACGCATTCTTTGGGATTCTATGGTGCCTCGGGCATTTGCTTTTTTCAATTGCTCCAGTTCTGCTTCCTTTCTCTCCAAGGAAAGCTTGAGGTTCGAGATCTGAGTAAATAAAAAATGAAAAAAAAAAAAAAAACTTAATCCATGTTATAGAGAATCAGGAGTACAACTGAATGATGCCATTGACCAAGAGTAGACCTCGTCTTTGAGATCTCGGATTTCACCAGTTTCTTTATTAGATCGAGCAGCTCCAAGCTCGATCGAGGCAACCCTCTCTGCAAACTTGAGGGTACTAATTGTCTCTCCGATAGCATTAACCTCGGGGTTTATATGAACAAACATCAATGTCTTAGCATGCCCACCTACAAAGACAATGAGATAAGGTAGATATAATAGCAACATTGTGTAAGAGAAATCTGCATAAGATACAATTTACAAGAACATGTCCTCTAGAATAGACCATTTTTCCACGATAGAATGAATTTGAAAGACAAATAGGTAATTTGAGCAGCATTCACAAAAGATAATAGTTGAGAATTAGATTCATTCATGCAGATCAGATTATTGGGAGTTAACACACGACTTCAAAAATTCTAGACAAGTCTGGAAATTTCAAGAACGTTCTACAGAATATGTGAAACGAAACCCCTTTTCCAAGAGTTTTCAAGAAGCTTCTAGCAACTTTAGACATTGCAATGAAACGAAAAATCTTCAACAGAATCTGATAATGGAGAAGTAAGTGCATTCTTTGGAGGGAAAAAACATCCCATTACCTAAAGAATCTTGTAATACTTGAGTAAGCTTGCTATTTCGATACGGAATATGTGTATTCTTTTGTGCAAGTGCTGAAATTACATCTCCAAGGGCAGAGAGTGATCTGTTTATATGTTGTGCTTCCTTCAGTCTTTCACCAACAGCCTCAGACTTATCGACTCTCTCACTTCCAGCTAAATCCACTAAATGAAGGCAACCCTTTAGAATGGATCCAGAAACCAACTCTTTTCCTCGGACGTGAACGGTCAAAATACTGCAAATGCCCACAACAGAGAGTTGTGAAGAATCAGTGCACGATAATAAATTTTTAAGATAGCAAGTCGGCAATAATATTTAGATGAATGGATCTACCTATGAGAACGGCTGCTTCGCTCATTTAGAGCCGTAGCACCCACAGCACGGTTTTTATGGCCAATTTTCATCAAATCAAGAACATCTTCAGTGCATTTAACTGGAACCAAGGACGCATCAGGTACATTGAGGCCATTCAATTGAGAATTGTTTCGTATGTCTAATGTGCGAGTAGTTAAGGTCCAACGTAATAGACACTAGATGATTATTGAGCTTTGGAAAACAAGCAAGCTGATAATATTACTGACTACTCAAAAAGCTGAAGAAGCCGTTGACTAAGAAATGCAAACGTTATCGAAGTAAATTCAAAAAGGATATCGTCTATTTGATCCATCAATGACCAATAGATCTCTAACTTGTTCATTGTATATCTCAATCATCTGCACTCCAACTTCGTACTCTACAAAGTCCATCCTTGTCTTTGAAATATGAAATAAGTCACGTAACGCTCGATAGTTCACACCCCATGTCTCATTCGTAGTTAAGTCAGGACCACTCTGTAAAAGTGAACAATCCCAAAAAGTAACTCAATTAGTATAGGTGCATTCACATTATTCTCATCGAGATTTACAAACAAAATGTACAAGAATTGGCCAATCCCAAGATCGGATCCATGATGATGTCAGACACTTTTGCAGAACTTGTGAACTTAAGTCAAATACAACCCAAGAACAGGCCTCCTAACAAAAAAGCAATGTATGTGCTCCACAAACATTGTGGAAATATCATACAAGGATTCTCATGTTACAAAGTTATGCAAGTAAACTCAAAGTCATAATTACAACACCAATGGATCTCGTTTTTACCATTGTGTATGTTTTCCCTGAGCCAGTTTGCCCGTATGCAAAAATGCAAACATTATAACCATCAAGAACAGATCGTATCAATGGCTGAGTATCACCATAAATTTGCTCTGCACATGAAAAAGAGACACCGTCATGATGATATTGCACAAGTACGAAGCCAATGAGAGTAAAATAAGAAGTTGCATCTATGGCAAGTTATAAAGGCAAGTCTGCTTTTGCTTTTCTGATCTTAAGATAATGTTGATGTATATCTAGTGAGTTATTTTGGAGACATTGTACATGAAATGGACATGCTAATGCCAATGCAACAATTATTCAAAAGAGCATGGAAACTTCCCTTCCCCTGTTCTATAAACCCTGTCAGTTGTTTGACGGGGCACAAGTACGTGGTCGTAAAGAATTATCTCAAGAGGATAACTCTTACTAAATTCTCGTGTTTGAAGTCTGTGTTTTCACAACACAGTGCTATTGACCACTTAAAATAGCAGTTACCACTTAACGGAAGTTCAACTTAGTTTATAGTGAATTAAGTGCTTCAAACATATGAAAATTGATTTTTAGAAAAATAACTTACCCTGGGTCACGTTTGTAGCAAAAACTTTATTGAAATTGAACACCCTTCTTGCATCTTTACCCTGCTTAGAAGGATTGACAATCATAATATTTCCATTTTCCCCTATATAGTCCACAGTTGACTGCCCATCAAATTGGCCAGGTAGAAAGGGCCTAACTCTGCAGTAAACTCTAATTGTTCCTGCAAGACAGCAAAATCGACTTAATAAGCTCGTTTTTCTTAAAACTATGAAAACATTATCTTCAAAATTCAAGATAATCACCTTTTAGGTCTTGAACTTGGTTGTAGAGTAAGCGGTTTTCCTCCAAAACTTTGTGATAGGAAGAAGAGGCCTCTTCAAGGCCCTTAATATGATGTTCTAAGAAAATGAAGAGTGTAAGGTTACACAAAAGTTTAACCAAAACTTTAAATAAGCATTGAACAATTACTTCAGACTCAAAATAGCCAGGTATAAACACAATATGGAAAGTGCATATAGGTTTTCTCACCAAGCCTTGTACGTTCTTCCTGCCAGCCTTCTCGAACCTGCTTGACTTCTAATTTTGCCTCTTGAAAACATAATTTCAGCTCCTGAAAATGTCACACGCAAGGAAAGCAAAATAAGACAGACATATTTAAACAATTTTAATAGTTTACGATAGCATGTGCATGGAAATCTGGAAACATAGTCATTGTCAAATATTTCTGATAAGCATATACAGCATATCCAGGAGGTAAAAGACCCGCCACTCCCCCATCGACTCTGCCTTTTCATTTGGAGATTGCAGAACTTATTGGGGTCGCACATATCTCCATCAAACCTACTAGTGAACCAAAACTTGCCCTCTCCATATGATATTAACAATTTTTTAGAGTTATTACAGCTTGAAGTCTCTTACAAAAGCAAATCAAAGGATGGTCTGCAAATAGCACAGTAAAATCACTACATGAAGAAAAAAAGTACATCCAATTAAGTATTTGACAGCTATACCTCAAGCTGTTTGTGTTGAAGATCAAGCATATTGGCATTATCAGCAGAGACACCATTACTTTGCCAGACGACTTCACGTTTCCCACCGCATATACAGAATTTGGACAAATCACTTGATACCAAACTGGTTCTTTGAACAAGATATTTTGAAATGGCCTCCAGGAATTCACCTTTCGATAGAGGAACCCCATTGCCTTGCAATATTTTCTTCAGAAGCAGGCCAAGCTGTAGGAGTTAGTAAAACAAATTACATCTGATTGCAACTTTACACTTGTACAAAATCAAATCTGCAGGTAACTTTCAAAAACTACTAAATAACATTTAATGTCAGCCATTGCTGTGACCTGAATGCCTGCAGACACAAGCTGTGCTGAGAAATCCTTGACCACCTTCCTGAGGACAGTATCAATGACCTGCAATGTTCCACCACAAAAATAGTGTAAAGTTCCAGAAATGTTAATTTTAAGGAGAAAAAAATCCATAACCTAAATATGATACAAAATCATTACCTCATGAGCATCTAGACTGCAAGAGAGCATATACTTTGTAGAATAATTATGCCCAATACTTAGCATCGAGAATAGACAACTCTTTATAATTGTAAAAAATTTGCTCATCATCCTAACATATTTGTACACCGAAATTTGATTAACATTAGCCGACTTAGACATTATCTTGACCAGTTAACGGAAAATACCTACGTCTGATGGGCATGTGTAGCGATGATCATTAGCTTCTGCCATCACCGTGTTAAGTAATCCAAGTAAGTTTGAACCACTAACAACCTTTTATGATCCTAAGAAAATAGATTTCAGTTTCACAGTATAACATATATCTGGTTTATGCATACAAGATCAACATCCTAATGGTCTGGCATTGTATTCCCATTCTACAAGACACCATCCCATTTAGACAATGCACGTGTCCTCACTGGATTAATACAAAAAAGAGAAAAAGGAACTGGTCTTACCTACCATTGCATTCAAAGGAAAATCTTCAATTCCGTTACTTTCTGTGAGATAAGCTTGTAGCATTCCAAGCCCAAAAGCGTCAAAAAGGAAGGCCAGTGCATTAGCAGCTTTGGATTCTTCAACAGAGACCTCACTAGAAAGATGGAGAAAGTCCAATAACTGTTCATATTGGGATGCTTCGGATTCATCCACAGACTCATCAGTACTTTCACTTTCGACTAATGAAGATGGTGACCCCTTTGGACAAGATGTGATCCTCACGGTTCCACCGTACCTCCAAATCCCAATTCCACCGGCTTGCTTCCATTCGTAATAACCTTTCAGACAGAGAATGCAGTCCACGACCTTACTTGATGAGCCTCCCTGTAAAACCAAGTTCGCTAAATTCAAGAAAGGGTATTGCTGCAAGAAAAATATAACTACCAGGTGCCAAAACAAGGAATTCTCGTAATCATTTGTAGTAATGAGGGAAAAACTGTGCTTCAAAAGACTACAGGAGGCCCTCAAATAGTCACAATCTTTTGGGTAAACATATTGCATGAAGTAACTAGCTAAATTTTTCGGACCTAAACAAGCATCATTTCATATTTTTGTGCCTGCTGAGAGGGATATTGCTGTGAACGGAAAATACAAAACACAACTTTTGTCTCCTCCAAATGTAATGTCATAGACATGTGCATGAAGAAACAATAACTGGAGTCAGAAGATGTCCATCATGCCAGTAATTGGCGGTGTTGATTGTACCATAGAATCTGAAAAGCTATATGTGTTTTCCGTAGTACTTGAAGGGTGAGTAGACTTCTTACCAATATAGGACCCCTAGGCCCATTGGATTAGCCAGACTGATAATGAGGGAGCATATGATAATATACTATAGCAAGGGGTTACTAACGCCACATCCCCAATAGTTTTTATATGCCATGGTTCTTTGCATAGCTTGTCCAACGGATATCCTTTCACGAATAGTTGCATCAAAATGATGGCAAGGAACATGTAACCCTATACCCTTCTACTAACAACTGCATCCAAATGTGGATATGCAATCTTAGGGATAGCCGGGTAGGTAATCCAATCCAATGTTCAACCCACCAATCAAACGGCCATTTAGAAACAGTGAGAATACCCAATGTTTTAAAAGTCGCTAGGTGCTAGTTGGGCGGAAGGGGGATGCCTAGCGACTAGACGCTGACTAATCGGCCGCCTAGGCCAAATTTAGTTGGGGCGTTAGACCGCCTTGCGAGTAATCGGTCCTAGGCGAGGACTTTTAGAACACTGTATACCACATTGGTGATATTCGATGAATCAAATTTAAAAACAACCCCTTGACCTTAATTTCAGTTCGTTTCTGTTAGGACATACCTGAATGCTCAGTAACTAAGTTCCACATCTTATAAACAGAAGAAATGTTGGGTCTTTCGTAATGTTGGATGACTCACCCCTAAGTGGGTTTGAATTCATTCAATTTATGTCTGTTTTGTTGTGGTGTGAACGTGCATTTCCCCTACGTATTGGGCATTGCGCGTGCAATGGATGATCAATACAGACTACAAACTCCCAACAGCCTCAATCCCAATAAGCGAAATTTATTTTTTCTCATGAGTTGAATTAACATGGGCAGTGTTCGTTCACATAAAATTTAACTAACATCAATGAAATTCAAACGAAGGTACTAAAACCAGTAGAATAAAGTTCAAAACCTTTTCCAAATCAGAGGCTTCGAAAGTCAAGAGCTTCATGTTGCCAACAGCCACGAGGAAATTCCTCATGTTCTCGAAATACTGAATCGCAGACTGTGCCGCAGCCTCCGTCGCCTGAACATCGATTATCGGATTCTCCACCACCTATTTTTGTTTTTCCCCGAAAACCCATTGATCAAAATGTCAGATTTCGAAAAACCCAATTCGTTAAATTGATGAAAATTTATTAGGGGTAGAAGAAGTATTACTTTGGGGACAGCGCCAGGATTGATTTTGTTGAGGACGTTGCAGAGAATGAGGCCGTTGCGGAGAGAGAGGCAGAAGCCTTCTTCGGAGGGTTGTTTGGAGAGTAAATCGGAGGCACATTGGTCCATTTGGCGTAGCCATTCTGCTGCTTGGTACCTCCTCGAAGCTGAAACACAGTGAGTGAGAGAGTGTGATGACACAGAGGTATATACACTACTCTCACTTGAGAGGACTGCAGTAGTTATATATGTTCGAATATTATTCCAGTTTTGTCTTCGGAGTTGGTGGCATTATTTTTAAGAAAACCATTTTATGTTCTTTGAAGAAAGAAAGATGAAACTCATCTATTTTTCTAATTTTCTCCACGTAAAAATTCATGCAATATCCTATCTAAATAGAATTTCATTACTACATGAATAAATCGAGCCAGAATATATTTGTTGTAAGCTCATTAACCTCTCGAATTTACTTGAACAGGTTTCTAGTTATCTTGTTGTAAGCTTATTGAGCCACCTAAAAATCATGAAAATGAAACTGTTCCCAATTAACAAGTTCAACAAAGTCTCTCTACTCATCTCATGGAATTGGGGGCCCTGTAGTGAGCTCACTCACTACATGCGTGTAGTGAGCTTTCTCGACAGTCCGATCCGAGATCAATGGTCCTGATGAATTGGAATTAAAATAAATGGAATTAAAGTGTAAGACGATCCGGACCCGTTGATCTCGGATCGGACGGCCGAGAGAGCTCATTACATGGTGATCCCTCATCTAGGAGTCATGTAGCAGTGACACTTAGGTGTTCCACTAACAAAAAATTATTTTTTCCAAACACCGAGACAAATCATTCTCTCACAACACATCACATAAAAAATCGTGAAAAACCAGTTTATTAAAAAAAAAAAAAGGGTTAGTGGAACCCTTATACATCAAGAAATAGGCCATATAGAGTAGTACGTAGCAGAGTTTTTGGAGAAACTTTTCATATATCCTAACATTTTTTTTTTGAAAGAGATATCCTAACATTTTCGATATTGATTAGGTCAAGTCATGCAAGTAAGAACAAATTATCGTAACATAAATTTGTGGAGGATTACTCGCAAGTGATTCTTACGGTGATTTATTCACTCAAGTGTAAATCCCTTGTGGAAAAATGCTAAATTCAACCCAAAAGAATGTAGATAATGTGTAAAAAAATGTATTGATGTCTGTAAATATATAGATTATCTGTGAAATGTTTATTATCCGACGCCCACTAGACGAAGATTAGCAAGACCCATCTCTTATGATGTCCAAACAAAACTGTCTTGGCATACAGTTTAGGTAAGACAGCCCACCAAAGAGATGGGCTCGAGGTTATAGAAAATTCAGGAATCAGTGAGAAATTTCCAAACATCCCAACCAAATTTCTCTCTCCATTATATCAATGATTCAGCCGGCCAATATTAAAGTTTAGTAGCTTAACCAGGTTATCAAAAAATAATAATTTGGTTTCATATTTATTAGGTGCTAGTGATCTGCATGATCAAAATGGGGTCCCATTTCAAGTGCTCGAATTAAGATGTTACGAGGGCGTGTACCAAAAGAGGCCCACATTCTAGACCCACCACTTCAAGGGCAGACCCATATCAAAATCAAGTGGTGGGGTACCCCATCCCAAATTACTTTTGGAATAGTACTTCTGGAATGGACCTGCCTACCACAACTAACTGCGCAACATCATCTTCAATTCTTCATCATCATTTCCGGCTTAAGTTTTCCCCTTTTTGAACTTAATTCCCGCAATGCATCTCACCAACTCCTACTAATAACTTTACACTCCTTTTTTCCCCGACGGCGCCAGGAATGTCCGGGTCAGCGTACATATACACCTCAACTATTTCTATTAATGCTGAGATTAGGGGATTCACAAGAAAATATTTTCTTACGACCTGAACTCAAGATTTAAAATATGGTTAATTGTATGGAGAGCAAACATACCCGGAACTAACGAATAACTTTAGACAGCCCCGTTAGAAGGATGCTACTTATATACTACCACTAATTGGGGTGCTTTTGCTTAATTAAGTTGGAACACCCACTATTGAGGGTTGTGTTTAGGTGCTTTTGGCAAAAGTTAAGCACGACTAGTATAGTAAAAGTACAGTATTTTTGTAAGACAAATCTTTTTCAAGAAAATCATGAAGGTTGTCCTAGAATATTGGCAAGAGAAGTTTCACGAACAGATACCAATGTATTATGGAACAGTCTGAACTCCGATGGAAGTGGACACAGGGGAGGTGCTGCGCAGCGTGTTGTACGGTGACTTTCGTCGCCGTGCTAGCATCGTTTTCACGATCGGAGACGTTCACCGCGTAGAGCTCGTCGAGTACTACAACTCCACCAAAAATCAATTCGATCGGATATCGTTAAGTGCATTATCGGAACGCATCTAACTTGAAAAAAATTGGAACATCTAAAACTTGAAACATTGGATGAAAACCACTAAACCCATTTTTTTCAAGTTATTTTAGTTCTGATGAGGGACTTAACGATATTCAATCGAGTTGATTTTTGGTGGAGTTGTAGTACTCGACGAGCTCTACGAGGTGGATGTTTCCGATCGTTGAAATGATGCCGGCACGTCGCCGAAAGTCATCGCACAGGACGCTGTGCAGCACAAGGCTGCGCAGCACCTCCCCTATCGTAAGTAGATCCCACACAGTGCTAGTAAGACCCCCAACACATCGTACCATTATTACGTATGTGTTTCTAAAACATTTTCCTATTGGTTTTGGAACTTACTCGCATGGGTGTTTTTTGAATAAGTACAAAATATTTATATTTACTCGCACATTGTGAAGCATGACTATGAAGACGAATGCCAGTAGGTATTATCGAAAAAACAATGCTAACAACTTGTTGAATTATGTGAATTGCTGACCCTAACGGAAAATTGATACTTTGCCTCATAACTTTTGTTCTTTTCGGAAAGCCGTGTTATTTTATGAGTTCAAAAGTAAATAACTCTTAGCGTATAATTTCTAGTTTTTTTTTTTTTTAAACCAATTCATTTACAAGCCTATCCCATTTTCAGCAACTTTTTAAAACATCTTTGGCCAAGAAAATTTCCTTTTTTAAAACCAATTCATTGAAAGTAAACAATGTAGAGAAAAGCTTGAAATCAGAATTTCCCCAAAAGGAAAAAAAAATGCAGGAAACAAAATATAGATTTGACTTCAAAATATAAACAAACTAAATGCAGTGCTGCCACACTAATGTGACTTCAATTATTTTACTAAAATTCAACTTTGACTTAGATTATTTTATAAATTAAAAGTAATTACGAATTTAATTGTTTTAAGTGAGATTAATGTTGATAGTGTAATAATGATAGAATCAAATAAGTGAATTTTGCGGGGTTTCAAGGTATAATAATTACCTGCTTCTTCGGCTCTCCTCTGAGCCAGTTCATCGTCGTTGATGATCTCTTCACCATACGAAGAAGCATCACTGATACTACTGTTGTTGTTGTTGATAAGCGAATTCAAACCCTTCAATCCTCTCAAATTCTTGCTTGGTGGGCTGAACACTGAGTTGTAATTGCTTTCTTGCGGCATTTTTCCCGGCGATCACTGTTCCAAAAACCCATTAAGATGAGAGAGAGAGAGAGAGAGTGAGAGAGAGAGACAACTTATATGTCTCTGTTTTCAGCTCTGTTTTTTCAACGCAAAGTGATGAATTTTATCGGATGGGTAATGGGTTGTTCATTAATTTCTGTAGTATAAAACATTAATCAAGAAAAGAAAATCTCTGCTCTGTTTTTGTAGTTCAAATTGGTGAATTTCAATGGTTTGTTCAACAACTTACGAACTGTGCTTCAAAATTGAACAAGAATGCAGAAATCTTAACCAACCCGGAAAAGAAAAAATGCAACAAAAGATTACATTTGATGATGATGATGACGAAGGGGATGACAATTGACATGAAACAGAAGAGTGTAATCTCAGTGCTGGTTATTTGAATCTTACCTCTGCACAGATAAGAGGAAAGAAAAGTGGTGCCGGCGGCCGGCAGGAAAGTTGGGTCTTGAGAAATGAATTTTCCAGTGAATGGGAAAGAATGAGTAACGGTTGGATCGGATCTGAAACCTTCAAAATTGGGAGTTGAAACAAACGAGCTGCTTCTCGTGTGCTGTGAAATGGGCATTCAAAAAATACTCGCTACTGGACTCCCATTAAATGCAGGAGAGAGAGAGAGAGAGAGAGAGAGAGTAAAGAAGTTGCTTTATTTGGACCAAAAATAAAGATTTCACGGTGGATTGTAGTAAATGTTAGCGGTGGATTGAATTGGGGTCACCTGAAGATTTGACTTGAGACTTGAGAGTGCTTTTATTTTGAAAAAATTGAAAAAAGATTGCATTTTTAAAAGAAATATCTAGAGGTATTGTGACAACTATTCATCGACATTATGCAAATGCAACTAAGGCCTCGTCTCACCTTATCAAAATTTGTTGTTGTATCCCGTTCCACTAGCTTAGATTGTTGATTTTTCACGCTTTACGCGTTCTTCTTACCTACATTAATTAAAAAAACAAAAAAGAAAAAAGAAAAAAACTCAAGTTAGTTGAACTTGGCCTTAAATCTTTGATTAATCAGATTTTGCTCTCTTGTATGCATAAGATCACTTATTTTTCCTGTTTTAGCTGCACACAATGAATGATAATATCGGTGTTATTAATAGTATATTTCTTGCCTCTTCCATCAAAAAGCCGGGGGTATTACACTCCTACACATCTCTCTATTCTTTTTCATATTCTTGTGGGCTCCATTCAGAGCACACGTCAATGATTTGAATCACTCATCTCTTAGAATTGGGATTGAAGTTCATTTATGCAAAAAATATAAAAAAACAGTTTCATTAAACTTCAGTAAACACGTAAACCAACTACAGTTTGTTTTGCATAAAAAATGAAAGGTAAATGTTTTAGTAAAGTCAACCTCTTGATTTTGCAAATGTGATTTTTTTTTTTTTTTTGGGTTTGTGCTTATAGATTTTCGACGGAACAAATTTTTTACATTGATGGATTTCACTTCCAATGCCTACGAGATAAACGATTCAAATCATGGATATAGACTCGGAATTACAACCCAGAAAAGGGTTTGGAGGAGAATGGAGACCCTATTTAGAGGTTGTCCGGAAAGTGTCTTGTTTCCAAATTGACCTTAAAAATTGATTTCTTGCGTTTTACAATATATATCATTCTCTCGCAATAACATTAACTGAAAAAGTCAACTTAAATCAATTCCTAACTTAAGTCAATTTCAAGAACAATCTCGAAATCTCAAGACGAGTTGTTCCTACAATTAGAGTTTAGAAATTGAAACACCACGTGACAATGCTTTGACCTGTCTTGGCCGCCTCTCCACACTACACAGTGGTGAAATCAAACCAGGTTATGACAAGTGGCTTCTCGTATTGTGTGTGGGACCCCTTGAACGTTGGACTGGCCGGCAAGATATCACCAGAGTTATGAAAAACCGTACCCATTTGGACAATGTTGTTTATTGTACTTATGACCTTATTAATCCTTTAATTTATCACTTACTGTGCATATATTGGCTGCATAAACTAAAGGCAGGGCCAAAAGTTTAAGAATTAAAGAGAGGCGCAACCACGGCGTTGATCTCATAATCAAAAGAGTGGGCCTATTCTAATGGTTGAGATCAACAAATGTTTTATTTCTTCTTTTCTCCGAGGTAGCGTTAAAAAGTTAGTAACAGTAACAGTAGCAGTAGTAGCAGGCCGAACGTAATTTAATTTACATGAAAAGAATTCAGAGGAGTTGAAATTAGTTTTACATGAAAGATATAGTGTGTCACTTTGAATTTACACAAATGCATAATATCAGGAGAAAAAAAGTTAAATAATGTAATTTCAAATCTCAAGAGAATCTTTTATTTTCATTTTTATATCTTCCTGTTCTTACATGGTATATAATATAGATTTTAATATGTCGAGAACCAAAGTTCATTTCATGTTGCATATATAACTGATCACTTTGATTTTTTCATTCACATAATGATTGTCAAATATGGAATTAATTAGTAACAAAGACCAGTCATCAAAACTCATGCCATGATTTTAACGATCCGTCATGGGTTTTCTTTTTCAATTCCAGAATCAAAAGCATCTGGAGGACAGGAGGAGTATAATATATTCTCCCATATATAAATCTTGTCACAAAGAGCAGTGCAACGAACTTCAATATCCAGACACAGATTTGTCCCAAATTATTCATATCACACCCAATGCACGTGTAATTACCGCACAAAACAGATGAATATACATTTATGTTTTTTTTTTCTTCTGATAACTAGATGCCTGGATCAATTTACGCATACATTAACTAATTACGGAACTCTAAAATTAACGACCATACAAACTCTCCAATAGCCCAACACATTCATTTATACATCTGGGTGCAAAACATTACTACATGGTAGTAGTAATATAAAAGGCCTTAAAAGTAGTGTCCGTTAGTGTTTTGAAATGAAAAAGAGGCAATGACCAAGGTCAATTTCCGAACGTTGGATCCCTCAATTCAAATGATTGCAGATGTAAACTTTTGGAGGGTCTTTCCATGTTTGATACCCCATTGAGTGGACCCACTCATGGACAAGAATCCCTCCTCCTTCTTCTTTTTTTTCTTTTTTTCTTTCCCCTATTTCTTAATGTAAAATCATAATCCAGCGGTAATTAGGAAGCTTCATTACTACTTATATATTGATTGCCAAACTTAGTTTGAGAGGTGGAGACTTAACTTAGAAGCTTACAGTCTGCAGTGTCATTCCCTTTATTGGGGCTTTGGGCACACGCGATGTGTGCAAGAACATGTGATGCGTGTGTGCACGTCGAACATTAAAAAAAAATATTGGTGACAGTTAAAAGGGCAATGGGTAATTGTGTGGCAGTTAAAAGGGTAATTTGAAAATTTAAAATTGTGAGATAACCTAAAAAATTTACACGTTTTCGCCATGTTATATATATTTTTGGTGTGGGGTAATGAAGGGTGTTCCGGGCACGCACTATGGACTAATGCCTATAGCTCCCTCCCATATTGCATGAGGTTATTTAGCTGAGTTCAAATAAACCCAAGAATTTCACGAGTTTGAATTTATTTTTCAAGCTTGGCAGTAGTTTTATTTTTTTAAACGAGCTTGTAATGAGCTAAATATGAAATTGACTCATTTTATTGACCTGAGCTATTAATTTCATGAGTTCGAATTTATTTTTCAAGCTTGACAATAGTTTTAATTTTTTGAACGAGCTCGTAATGAGCTAAATATGAAATTGACTCATTTTATTGACCCGAGCTTGTTCTACACATGTTCCACTTCTCAACAATATATAGTCAGTCTCATTTGAATCTTTCATACAAGAGAAATAAAACACAAACCTTACCTCAATTGAATTGATTTTTAGTTTCACGGAGGTAAATGCATAATTGATCAAGTCTTAACTGGAGTAGCGAACGCATGCCGTCTGATAGTTTTTATAATTGTACAATTAAAATAAGGGGAATTTTTTCAAACTTGGGAGTGTCAATCGCCTCTTTCACTTTCGCCATTGATCCATGGTGATCAAAGGAGAATTTAAACTAATTTTGAAACAGCTCATAACGAGCCAACTATGAAATTGACCCCAGCTTGTTCTATATATGGTCTATACCTCAATTGCATTGGTTTTTAGTTTCACATAGGCGAATGCATATATAGTTGATCAAGTCTCAATTGGAGTAGCGAACGTGTGCCATATGTTAATTCCAATAATCGATACTATCACAATAAAAACAAATTTAGTTGTGTCAGTCGCCTCTTCACTTTCTCCTTTGATCCATTCTGATCAATTAGCTCCGAGTTTTTTTTACCATCACCACTTGTCCCCCCTTTAATGTTTTGGCTCAAATATATAATTATGCATGCATTATATATTCCATGCATAAAGGAAAGAACATAAAATTAAACAAAAACTCAGCCGTAATTGTGGGGTTAGCTTTTCTTTTTGTGGGATTTTCATATGTGATTGTGAAGAAAGGAATATACATCTTGACTTTAGGTAGGGAAAAGAGGGAGATATATTAAGGCAATGTTTTTTTTGCCTTTTTACACGATCAAGTTTAGGGGTTTAGCGAGTGGACATAAGAACTCAAGCAATAAGTGTTTGTCTTCCACGAGGTCACATGTTCGAATTTCATAGATGTCAAACATTCCAATCATTGTGGCTACGGGAAGATTTGTCCAGTCGTTAATTTCGGAGTCCGGAATAAGTTGAGGTGTGCAGATTTGTCCAATCGTTAACTTCAAGGCTCCGGAATAAATCGAGATGCGTATAAACGCCCGGACATCCAGTTAAATAAAAAAAAGTTTATGTGATTTTCTTCATAAGCAGACATGATTATTTTGGGTCCCCTCTTTATTATTACTATCGCATGCTGCCTCTTTCTCATGTGTGGACTTGAATTGATGGTGCCCAAATGGCAATTAGTGACCACCAAGCACAAACAATATTGCATCTGCCTAACTTTGGAACAAACAATTATTGGACAAAGTTAAAGCAGGTATATAAATAAGTGAGGATTAATAAATAATTGTCTTAGAATTTTTTTTTGGATTCTACAACGTTAAAAAAATGCTTACAACTAGTTATGTTGTTTCCTTTTTGCAAAGTCATTTTGATTCAGATACTATTTTTATACCCGTGAATAAAAGGATTGGGGGATGGAAATGCGCAAAATGCACTACACAGTGTAGTGCATCATCCGATCGTCCATTTCAACAATGAAAGGCTTGGATTTAATCCGAACAATAAATTTAATCCGACCGTTTATTGTTTGGATTTTTTCCAAACCATGCATTTTCTAAATGGACGACCGGATGTAGTGCACTACACCGTGTACTACGTTTTGCGCCATCGTGTACTACGTTTTGCGCATAGATGGTGTTGTTGGTGCCATAAGAAATCCATTTGTTCGGAGTTAGTAAGTACTTTGGCTCGCCGATAGAGCTCGGATTTTGATGTTCACAAGCTAAATCTTGGCATTGACACTAGATCTTGCAAATCAATCTGGATTTTTTTTTTTTTTTTTCACAACGATAGAAGAGAGATCAATTACATCACATATGAAGTACAAAGTACCAACCCGGGACACTACATGAATTGTGAGAGTCCACGAGACAACCAAGCCCAACAACTTAATCAATACAAGAAATAAACTCGTTACAGGGTAGAAACAAAGAAAGGAAAAGCCCCTGCACGCAGGCAGGGAGATTCGAACTCCTGATCTCCTAGTGAGATGCAAGAGCCCTGGCCAACCGAGCTAGCCCCGTTGGTTAAAAATCAATCTGGATTGCTTGCCCTTTTTTCCCAACTATGATAGTAGATTTTAATTAATTTTCTTGGTTTATTTTATCTGCGGTGTTGCTACTACTCATCAATCAGATAAGAAATTGAACTTGGTTTATTTTATCTGCGGTGTTGCTACTACTCACCAGGAAACCACCATGATCGATTTGTTGATCGGTCTCGAGCCATGATCGAAGAACAAAGCACTCCTCTCTCTCATTTCTCCCCTCTCCCTCCCGCTCCCCTCTTATACCGAAACTAATCAAAAACCCTAAACCCATAATCGAAAATCCTAACCCAGAAGATCAATCTTTCTTTCTCTCTCACGCCTCTGCTCTCTGTTGCATCCAGATCGAAACCTAGCGAAGAAAATCAGGGTTTGGGTTTGAAAATCTGGGTTTCAAAAAACCTGGCTTTCAAATCACAACAAAATCTTGGTTTCAACATCAAAAGCAGGTTTAGGTTTGAAAATCTGGGTTTCCAGAAATCTGGGTTTGGTTTTATAAGTGTTTCTGGCTACACTACATTTTCTGCCAAGAGAGAGAAAGAGAGACCTAGTGTGTTTGGTTCTCAGAAATGAAGCACAGAGAGAGGGGGGGAGAGAGATGGAATGGGTAATGGGATATATACACCCATGTGAGGGCATTTTGGGCTTCAATATTTTGTTTCAGTTATGTTTTTAACTTTTTCGTCCAATTTAAGCCTTCTTTTTAACAGATTTGGATGGAAGGGGTGTTGTTGCTTGATTTTGAAAGTTTGGGGGGTGATGTTGGCACGTTTGGTAGTTTAGAGGGTGATGTTGCAACAAAGTGATAGTTTAGAGGGTGTTCTTGCAAATTAGCCATCTCCAATTGCATTGGTTCCTCTTGAGCATATTGAGCATATGAGATACATGTACTTTTGGTTGAAATTAACCAACTCTGTGAAGCCTTTAATTGGTAGATATTGGGGCTGCATTAGAGGGATCATGTGTTTTTGTGTAAGGGTAATGTTGTATGGAGTATTGTTTGTTGTTTCATTGAAGGATTGGTGTATGGAATTTACCTTTGTGACTGAGGTTGGGAGGTCTTCAATGTTCTTGATTTTGTCTTCTGGAGGTTCTGACGTGTTGGAAACTGGATATATTGTTGTGGTTGCAATGCAAAGTTCTTTGATAGCGGCTGCATTGCGAATGCACCTCAGGATAAAAGATGGAGGCATTTTTTTAAAATTAAATTTGATTGCAGGTTTTCCCAACGAATAAAATCACAGGTAATATCAGGCAAAGAAACGCACATAGTTTAACATAAAGCAATGCAAGTCAATTTGAGCTCTTAGAGTTTATCCATTAGTGCTTTTAGAAAGTTAGAAGCTACCAAGGAAATTGATAACCTTTGGCAGCAAAAAAACAAAAAAAATCAATTTTTCAAGGTGCAAACCAGCTACCCAGATCAGTTCGAAGAGTGAGAGATGCTAGGTCCCAAACTGAAGCCTTTGCAATATTAGTATATTTGGGAAGTTCTTAGATGCAATATTGGCCATTGCCTAATACTTAATGAACATCATTTTCACATAAAGGTTTTAGTCCCACTGCCTAGCCTATGATTCTTTCTGGTCGTACCCAAAAGAGGCTAAATTAGATCAAATATGAAGTTTAACAACAGAGTTGGCCTGAACTTGCAGGTAGGGAAACAGCATCGTACCCAAAGATTGCAACCGATAAACCTTTTTTTGTATAGGTCAGACACGAACTTGCATGTGTTGTCCACTGGGGCAAGAGGATTGATGTCCGCGAGGGAACCTGAATGCACAACTCTGTATGCGCTAAAAGTGTATGTGCTAGGGGTGAAACAAAAATGATAGGTACACACCCTCTCAACCACTCCCTACCACACCCTCTCTCACATGTGTGGTGGGGCTCACCCGGTGGGTCCCAGTGGGGCCCACCACACATGTGAGAGAGGGTGTGGTAGGGAGTGGTTGAGAGGGTGTGTATCTATCATTGTTCGGGGTGAAAATCAGTCGGTTCGGTTTTTGAGGTGTCCGGGATCGAACCGATCTGTTCGGGGTGGTTTTGCTGGGAACCGATCCTGACCGGAAAAAATAATGGACCGATCGGTTCGGGGTGGTTCGGCTTTTTTCGGTTTTTTCAGTCCGGCGTTAAGATTGAGATGGACGGCTAGGATTTGTTATTTTTGGGGGGTCAAGATCGTTTTTTTGAGTTTTCGGTCCAAATAGGGGTGGTTTCGGGGACCAAATTGGCATGATTTCAGTTCGATTCGGTTCGGTCCGGTCCAAACCAATTTCCAGGAAACCGAGACTGAACCGATAATTTTTCGATTCGGTTCGGTCCAAACCGAAGTCAGCCGACACAGCTTTTCCCCGACCGAAAACCGAACCGGTCGGTCGTTTTTTTCGGTTTTTCTTTCACCCCTAGGATGTGCTAAAATGGGATGGGACTTACCGCGAGCTCCAAGAAAAAAGTTAGAATGCATCGCTAAGGTTTTTGTCATCATTTCAAAATCTCTCTCTCTCTCTCTCTCTCTCTCTCTCCTTTTTATAAAAGTGCCTAATCTCTAAAACCGTACGAAAGTGCCTAAACCCCCAAAACCCTATGAAAGTGCTTAAACTTCTAATACCCTAGGAAACCGTATGATACCCTAAGTGCCTAAATCCTAAAACCCTAATGAAAGTGCCTAAACCTGCAAAAACCCTCTGAAAGTGCTTAAAGTTCTAAAACTCTATGAAACCGTATGATACTCTAAGTGCCTATACCCAAAACCCCTAATGAAAGTGCCAAAATCCCAAAACCCTATGAAAGTGCCTAAACTTGAAACCCTAAGTGACGAAACCCAAAAAAAAGTGACTGACCATAATGGTAATTAAAAAATAATGACTAACCTTAATGGTTATAAATATTTATTTTCTTGCCTTTAATGGTAATTTTTCTTGCAATGAAATGTAGCATAAGGGCCTGGGCTTATTGAATTAATTCCCAAACCATATAGGCCATAAGCCCAAGTTTTAGGCCATGCTTCTCGAAGCCCAAACCTTCACTACGTATTCCACCTCAAACCCAAACCAAACGTCGTGTTACTTGTGTTGTGTAACGTGTGTGTAGTACTATAAATTCAGTCCGGCGATGCGTACGGATTGGTCGCATACGCATCGCGAACGAACCAATTTGGACCATCTGTGTCAATAAATTAACAGTTCGGATCTTAAAGACTCTTTTACCGATAATAGAGTTCTATTACGAATAAAAGAGTTTTTAAAATCCGAATCGTTAAAAATACTTTTGGACGGTCGAAATGCACCGTCTGTGCATGACACGTACACGGATGTGCATACATTTTTAGCTATAAATTATTCCACTAGAGAACGATATGTCAAGAATGGATATTCACTCCATAGCTATGGAGCTATCAACGCCACTGTCATCAAACCGGGCAATCGCCGACAACGAAGATGTCCTATCCGAGATCCTCATTCGCACCCCCGTTAAGTCTCTGGTTCGATTCAAAAGCGTGTCCAAACTCTGGCTCTCTCTCATCTCTCTCCTCCTCCTGTGGAACCCTAACCGCAGACTCTCCGGCTTCCTCATCCACAAGACTTGTGAATACTGTCTGGCTAAACTTACCTAGCCTCAGCCTCCAAAGGTAAAATAACTTTGGCTTTACCTAGTCTGGTGCATGCCACATTTTGTGGTTTGGGGGAGGTAAAATAGCTAAATGGAGTGGATAGAGAGCCTTTGTGCACTTGCTCTTAGGACCTATGCTGCCTGTTCTGAATGGTGCGTCCACTTCAACCCAGCCCATAAGGCCCATGCGGACTGGACGTCATCCCCACCTTCCTCCAGTATATCACTAGCAGTCGTGTTCTAGTTACTAGACTTGGGGGGAAACACCTACTTGTTCCCAAGGCACTGGCTTGCTTCAAGAGTTAAGCTTCGCTTTGTAACGAGGGTAATAACTTCTTCCGCTGAGGCGAATACAGGCTTCCTTATCCTTAGGTCGAGTTCTACTACTAGACCATGCTGCATCATCAAGATACCTAAACGAATGTTTTCTGTACACATCAATGCTCATAGAAACGGAATGTAAGATTGACTTGATGTGTCAGATTCACCTTTAACGGGAGACCTGCCCTTGCTTCGGAGTACTACTCCCCAAAGTTCTTTCAATGCTTTTCTTTTATTATTGTACTGATTTAATTTTGTAATCCTTGTAACCAATGTTGGTTTTGTTTGCCGATAAAAAAAATGTAAAGCAATTACTGCTGCGGGGCTTCACGAAGAATAGTGACTCATCCAATGCAAAACTTTCGAGTAGAAGGTGTTTGTAAATGCTAGTAATGTTGCTTATTTGCCTCATGATATACACTGAATTACGAAGAAATGGACAGCATTACATCAACTCCCTCTTTGGAACTTATGGAAATATTGTTTGGTTCTTAGGGAAAGGAAGAGAAAGGGAGAGAATTTTTTTTCAAAAAGAGCAATGCTAGAGGCACTAATTAGTGTACCAACTATTATACTAAATAAACACATGGCATTACCACATCAATGCACTATTCTATACATGGATAGATTCATCCACTAAAAGATTGCCACGTGGACAGTTAGTGTAATAGTTGGTACATTAGTTAGTGTTTGTAGCATTTCCCTTTAAAAAAATTCTCTTCCTTTGTTTGATTCTACAAAAGAAGAAGGAAAATTATTCAAATTCCTATTCAACTTTCCTCCCATTTTCTCTTCAATTTTCTCTCTAATTTCCTTCTTAATTATTTTCTCTTCTTTTCTCTTTCTTTCCCTAACTTTCAAACATAGAATGGAAAACTTTCTCCTCTTTATTTTCTTTTCCCTATTTTCCAAACTAAACCAAACTCAAATTACAATTTATGTTAAAGGACTTCGGTTTGGTTTGGGGAGTGGAGCACGAGCTCAAATTGTAAGCTTATTTACAGTGACTTGTGTGTAGCATCACAAAATTAAACAAGCCAAGCTCGAACTGGAGCTGGATTATTTGAACTCGACTCGAGCATGAGCTAGATTAATTTTGAATAAGCCGAGCTCGAACTCATCATAGCTGGCCCGTAACAATGGGCGAAGGGACAATAACAGGACAGTTCTTGGGCCTGGGAGCGGAAATTATGGGTCCAACTAAGAGCCCAACTTGTATATTCAGAACAGCTTGCAGGGAATCATGGGCCACAGGTGTTGGGCTCTGGACGTGCTGTCCATTAGTTGCGGGCCCGCATGCCCTCGGCCCTATCTACCGAGTCGGTCCAGTCGGGTCTGCCAAGACAAATATTTGTGAGAGAAATCAATTAGGAAAAAACACGGGCCGGTCCATAATTGGACCCCCACTTACAGCCAACTCCACGGTTTTGGAAAAAAGCACCTGGACCGGTCACTTTTCTTCCCGTACTGCGCTACAATCTCGGATTTTTTTTGTAGCGGAAGCAATCTTGTTCCATCTCTCTCTCTCTCTCTCTTTCTCTCTCTCCCCAAACCGTATGAAATTGCCTAAATCCTAGAGTACTCTATCAAAATGTCTAAACCACTAAAATCTTGTAATAGAAAAGTGAACCCTAAACCTAAACTTTAGAGTATCTATGAAAGTGCCTAAACCTAAACGCTAGGGTATCTATCATACGCAAGTGTCTAAAACCATAGGGTACCCTAAAAAAATGCCTAAAACTACTAAAACCTTATAATAGAAAAGTGCATCCTAAACTTAAACCCCCAAAAAAAATGGTTGACCTTAATGGAAATTTAAAAAAGTGATTAACCTTAATGGTAATAAATACTTTGTATTTGTTATCGGACCTTAATGGTAATTGTTCCAATCAATTATTCCCAAAGTCGGTAAACATGATGGAAATACATTTGGAAGGTCAACTTTATTTTTTTTATAAACAAACAATTTCTGTTCCTTAGGCTTGTTTGGAAAGTTTTTATTAAAGAAATATGATACCCAGATCGTGGAATTTATTTTTTTTCCCTTTTTTTAAAGCTTTGTTACATGAATCGTATTACTAAGTTCGTTGAAGAAAGTTATTTTGCAACATGAGATTTGTTCTCATTGATTTGTGATGTTACTCGATCCGGTCAAATGACCAACAATTGCCAGTTAAGTCCAATATTTTCTCCCCTTGATTTGGTCACGTGGTTGAATAACAGAATGTGCCCATGTGTTATTTTTCATGCTAAATAGTACCCTCAATTTCATGTATGTTTTGCTAGGAAAAAATAAAAATAAAACATGTAGGAGTATTACAATTCTAATTGGAGCTTGTTTATGACCTAAACTACACCAGCCGCCAGCGTGTTGCGCGGCTATGTTGATGCATGGGGTTGTTGATGATGGTTAAGAAATCATAGGGTCATCTCTGCCATAAACAATAATAAGCTATTGGACCCAGCTCACTTCTCTCTGCCATAAACAGCAATGACCCAGGCTGATCCTTCTCGGGTGATGATGATGCACAAATCGGAGACTCTTTATCTCATTTCACTTCAAGTCTCACAAATGGACAGACGTGAAATCTAATCTTGATAGATTTTTCCCGAAAAAGATCAAAACTGATTGGTTCAGGGACCCATATCACCTGTAATTCCTCTTCGTTGGTCAATTTCTTGGTTAGATCTCATCATTGTTAACCTTTAAGTTGGCAAACCGATGGAACCAACCGAAACAAACGGCATTGAGCATAATCGAATTGAACAGTTTTCTTCATTATTCGGTCGATGGTTGTTCCTGGTCTTTAGAAACTGATTGGTTCGATTCAGTTGGAAAAATTGACGAAAAACTGACCAAACCAAACCAATTTCATCCCTATTCCGGTTGAAGTTGCTACAAGGTGTTAATAGGTGATTGTGTTTGTAAGGGAGGTGAAATCGGTTGAACTCATAGTTCTAGGATGAATAAAAATATACGGAAATCAATAAAGGTGAAAAGTAGAATTACTCATTAATTTAGTGTGTAATGAAGGGGGTATGTTGTATTTGCTAGAAGCTTTGAGAGGAGATCGCTGTAATTTACTCCTACTTCCTCTCATCTAGTTTTTATAGAAGAATGGAATTTTTTTATAAAAAAAAACCCTGTCGTTTCGCCAAAATATCTCATAAACACCTGATCTTCAATAAACGTTAATTAAACACCCCACCTTCACACTCTGTAGTCAATCTCCCCCCTCACTCAATTTGTCGTCCAATTGATGATAGAGAGTCATACTGGCTCTTACATGGACACATGTGAGACCCCCCTACCTATTAGTTAGTCTCCACGTGAACATGACACTAATTTAAAACACCCCCTGACCTTTGTACAAAAAATTTCATAAACACCTGAACTTCATAAAACGTCAATCAAACCCCCCACCTTGACCCTCCGTAATCAATCCCCCCTCCCCCTTTCAACCTTTTTCGTTCAATGCTTAGGCCCCGATTGGCTGGGGGTTAAGGAGGGGGTATATAACACCCCCCCCGGTTATAATGTTATCCCCCCTGCCAAATTACCCATATAACCCTCCTTATACCCCCTCCCTTACCCCTCCCTCCCTCTCGTTACTGTTAACAAACCGAATTAAAATGAACCTTCGCTATTTTCTTCGGATAAAAAAATGAAGTACTTTCGCGTTTTTTTTTTACACCAAATTAAACTACTAATTGAGATCTTTAATTTGATACAAAAAAGTTTGAAATTTTTTATACTTTAAGAATTTGACATTGTTGACTTGCATTGCAATATCCTTCGGATCAAAGAATAAAGTACTTTCACATTAAATTTTTTTATTTTTTTGCACCAAATTGAACTACTAATTGAGATCTTTAATTTGATACAAAAAATTTATTTTTTTTTATACTTTAGAATTTGACATTGTTGGGGAATAACATAAAAGTTACTAATTAGTTATTATAAGTAAAAAACGCTTATTTAGAAGAAAAAACAAGCAAAAAATTAGGTGGTACGCAACATTAGTAAAATGAAAAGTTAAAAATATTAATTAAATACTTTAATTTTAGATATAATTAATAAAAGTAATTATTAATCATATTTATTGAAAAGTATAATTAATTTAATTAGTTTCGTATTTATGTATTTATTTTATCGTAATATTTAATATTACCCATGCACAAGGGTCAAGGGCAAATAAATCATTTGCCAGCTTTTTACATCATCCACCCAACTTTATCCCCCTTTATCACAAATTCATCCAAACCACGTACTATTTAATATTCCCTCCATAAACATCACATCAATGTGGGTCCACCATTACTAACTAATACCCTTTACTATCTTATACCCCTTACTATTTAATCCCACCGAAACCTATCCCGCATCCAATCGAGGCCTTAAGGGAGACCCCCAAAACAATGTCGTTTTGTGGGTTTGCTATGGGCTTCCACATTTGTTCGTTACATGTCGTCTTGTGGAGCTAACTTCAGTGTCCCACACAAACGATCTAAACCGTTCAATAATTTTAAAATAATTAATCAAGTGGTCTTGTATAAATGATGCCATTGGATATGTATAAGTGATCGATCCAATTAATTTAGAATCAAGACCCTACAATCTGAAAATATGTAAGGAGAGAGTCAATGGGTCCCACATGTGTATGTAAACGGCCAAGTAGGACTAATTGTAACGGCAAATTGAGTGAGGGGGGATTGATAATAGTGTGTGAAGGCGAGGGGTTTAATTGACGTTTATTGAAAGTTAGGTGTCTATGAGACATTTTGGCGAAACGACAGTTTTTTTTTTTTTTGAAATTTTCCCATAGAAGAAGGAAAGAAGCAGACAAAAGAAAAAGTAAAAAAAAAAAAACAAACAAAAACGTAACTCTAATATTGAACTCAATCGAACAAGCGGAAGGAAGATCCTTCCAGACGAAGGAAAGGGAAGCACAAAGTCGCTCCTAAAAGCTCTCCAAAGCTCTACAAGTCGCAAAAAGCCTTATTTAGCTTTGAGATACGTAAAATTTCGTCCTGTTTCGCCCTAACGAGGAAGAGCCCTACGGCCATCCGCCGACCGCCGACCAACACAGCTCCTGGTAAGGTAAACACCCTCAATCTTATGTAATGTATGTATGTATCAATTTATGGAAGAAGCTGTAGTGGAACTCATGTCTATTAGAACAGTTTATTTTTATTGTGCTATTTATTTATTTTTTTTTGCATTTTAGCGATTGATGATGATAAACCTTAGTTAACAATTATTGTTGGATGCAAGAGAAGCCGTAGATTTTTTATACTTCGAGAGTTTAATAAGAAAGAAAAGCCTTGATTTCGTTTGCATGCACTCACGGGCTTTCATACTTTCCAAGGAGCTTACAGTTGTTGGATTTTTTCAATGTTACCAGTGGCGCTCAAGAACTACAGTGCTGTTTACCTCTATCGGGCCTTATAATCACTACCAGGGATAGCATTTGCTATTTAGATACATGAATGGCAGCAACTGAGGACAATAGTATTATCCTCGGATTAGATGACGAAGTGGAAGGAAAGCGGATAGGCTCGGATGACTACTGCTTCATTGAGACCGGGGAAGCTGTCCCTATCAAGCCTGTAGATGATGCTAAATTCGATCCACAAAACCCTCCATCTAAGCCCCTGTCCGTCTCTGAACGTTTAGGTCTCATATTTGTTTCCCATTCCACTGGTACGTTCTCTCTCTCATGATTGATTCTCATCATGTTCTATATATCGGCCATTGATTCTTATGATCCCAACTACTCTGAATCTGTGTTTGACATATTGCTTCATTTGACGTGTTCTCTGTTTATCATTTGTTAGGGTTTTGTGTAGCAAGGACCAAGGACATTATAGACTCATCCAAAGAGATTGCTGAGAAAGGGAGTGGTTTGTCAATAAAAGAGTTAAGTGTTGTGGATGTCCCTATTGGGCAGGTGTACATATTAGCTTTGTCAGCGGACTCTTCCAGTCTTGCTGCATGTATTGATGGCAACATTCATTTCTTCTCTGTCCCCTCACTCCTCAATAAGGTAGGTATGGGTTCATTTCCAATTTGCATCACACACTTGCCTCCTATTATGTAGAGATTGTTTTGCACTTTCAAGTGATTTACAACACAATAAAGGTTGTATTACTTGAAGTTTTCTGATGATATTGCTACACTTAATTAGTTATAGTTCTGAATTTTTGAATGAATCATCAGGTATCATATCTTTTATCACAGTGAGTTGTATTGTTATTCCTTTGTCAGATACCTGAGCTTGTCCATTTAGTTTCCACACGTCGACACAAGATTTTGGAGTTCATCGCAACCTTTTCTTTACTTCATTTGCTAGTGTTCTCAAACATAGTTACAGACTGAGTAGGTTTATTTCTGATTTTGAAATAGCAGTATCGCTGTATGCCTTGTGATTGTTTTAAAATCATTATCATGTGTTTTGTGTACATGCTTGGTAGAGGGCTTCCAGAATCTACTGATTAAGCTAACCCCCTGCCCTCCCCTACGCCTAAAATGACCATTGACAGAAAGGTGATGTTACAGACATTCGTCCTGAAAATATATTTTTGCCTGATTATCTTTCCAATATCTTTGTTTCGTGCCTCTTTTCTTATCACATTAACCAAATATGACAAATCAGCTGCGACTAATGAACAAATAAAGGAGTAAAACTCATGTATAATTAGTACGTGTATAAGAAACGAATCAAGCCACCAGCAGGTAGCTCTATGATCGGTTCGGTAAGGGCTCGTTCGAGTTTGTTTCCATTAATCTAATAAACAAGCTTGAGCCAGAATTTTATGCTCGTTTTGTTATCGAGGTGATCTCAAGTTAGCCGAGATTTTGGCTCTAGTGGGCTCCTGAACAAAATGTATTAATATATTTTTTTAGGGGTATATACTTTACACTACTTTAATAAATTTTCTTAGAAGACTTGAGCTCGAGCTTGACTCGTTTATATTGGCTTGACTCAAGTTCGAGTTTCAGACATACTAACAAGCTCAAGCCTGAGTTTACCTAATTTTGAACGAGATGCGATTGAACTCTTTAAAAATATCGGTTTGGCTCGGCTCAAAGTCACCGTCATCCATCTCCAGCATTGTAGTCATCTCATTTGGACAATTACTCCTGTGTGTAGATACCCTATTCCCATTCATGCATGTTCTTGGGTCTGGCAACTGTACCTATTGAGAAATAGATGTCTAAGCTTGGTCCTTTTTGTAGAGATTTAGTAACTCTGACATACAAATTAAGGTTTACTTGGTTAGTGCAATTTTAGTTGAAGCTGCACTATCACTATGTTAGAGAGTACTTTTATATGTCATGGTAGGGTCTTCCCATAGTTCATCATGCAGATACATCACATAAAAGGAATGTAACTTGTTTGTGCTGAATAGGTTGAAAATGATTCTTGATCGACAACAATTAGTTTCGTCATGCTGTTTATCTTTCAAGCCATATTACTACGAATTTTGATTTTTTTTTTGGTTTAATAAGCTCCAATACATTCTCCAGCCTAGTCTTCTCTTCTGGTGTCGGAACATTTCAGACACAATTGCCCCTGGACATGTGTATAACACGCTAGGACACCGGTGCGCTTGATGAAGAAGAACCGCTGTTGCTACTACTGCGTTTTCGTTTCATCTTTGTCCCGTAACAAAGATGTCTAGATCAATCTAAATGCTACGGCGGATGTGCTACTGGAGGTGCTGGGATTTTGAAGATCAGATATAAGATGAAAGAGTGTTGTTTGTTGGGACTTAATGGATGGAATAATATTGGGCGTAGGCTTACATGTGATATTTGGCATGGGTAATCAAATAGATGGGTTTTCCTGCATTAGTCATTCTCTGGGTAGGGCAGAAAGATAGGTTAAAATGGGCCCAAGTTTATTTGACGGCTCATGTATTAGAACTTTTATATTGAACTCAAATCTTTACAGCTATTTTTCTTATTTGTGCTAAGATTAATTAAATTAAATTACATATTTTCTTCTTTCTCATTATGTATGATGAAATACATAAATGATAAGTTATGAAAACTATTTTTCTACAATTTTTTTTTATAAGATAAATATGAGAAAATGTATTATATTCATCTTTATTCCCTACATGTTTCATGTATCTTTTTATAATGATGTGTTTGCATGGCCATTTCATGTCTCGTGTCCGTATTTGTGATTCTTGGGTTTTGGTACAAGAACGAGTATGATTGGGGAACATGGTATGTCAAATCCTTGGTTTATGTTATATTGGGGGTGTAACATCACATTCTTCTTTCACGCGTAACCAAATCCTAGGAGTATGATTAACTTTTTTCATTACATCTGGTTTCAATTTATTTGTAAGTAAACCTTGTGAGATCGCTTTGGATCGTCCAATTCCCTATTTCGGAATTAAAGCGTACAATATTCTGTAACGTGAGGCCAAAAGATAATTCATTGGGTATTAGTGTTCTTTGGTAACACAACTTTCAAGTTGTGGTGCACAAGTGCATAAAACTCGTAATACATTATTGTTTTACATTACGTGACTTTCTAATAAGTTCCATCTTTCTGCTTGTAACAGGACCAAAGCCCGTTTTTCTCTTGCTCACTCAACAACTCAAGCCATGTAAAAGACATGCAATGGACTAAAAAGTTGGGAAATTACTATGCTGTTCTTTCAAATCAGGGGAATTTATATTATGGAGCTGGACAAGATCCTCTTAAAATTGTAATGGACAATGTTGATGCTTGTAAGTTCTACTATTTTATCAACCCTTGTGAATTTCTGATGGGAATTCGCTCCTTTATCATTTATTACTCTGTTGAGCCCTTGAATATGTTCTCTACCCATCCTCTGCTTTCAATAAGTCCTGGCAGCACACTTCATTAGAATGCTTATCTTACATTACCATTGGCCTTCTTCCTTTATACAACATGTAACTTTAGGTTACTAAGAAGCAACACGCGAGTAAGATGAGTGCCAGTGAAATAAAAATGTTGAGGTGGACGTGTGGTAAGACTTTGCGAGATAGAATTAGAAACAATACCATTTGCAGAATGGTAGGGGTAGCATCGATAGAAGATAAGATGAGAAAAAATAGATCAATGTGGTTTGTAAATGTAGATCGACTGATGTGGTAGTTAAGACGAGTGATATGGTTACGATTGAGGGTAACACCAAGGGAACAAGTAGACCAAAATTGGCATTAGAGCTGGTAGTTCGAAAGGATCTAGATTTTTTGGATATCATGGAACAAGATGCCCTCGACAGATCTCAATGAAAAAACTGATCCCAGTTGATTGGGAATTAAGGCATAGTGTTTTTGCCTTGGGCTGGCCTAGGCAAGTATGTGTTTTTGATCAATTATTATAGCTTAGAAACTGTTATACTTTGTTTAGCTTTATTTTGTGTCTGTTTATTTATGCTGTGCAGTTGATTGGAGTGTGAAAGGAAATTTGGTCGCTGTCGCACGAAAGAATACTCTTAGCATTATGTCATCAAAATTGAAGGAAAAAGTCAGCATATCATTGTCATTTGAGTCATGGATTGGTGATTCCGAGTTGAATTCCACTGTAAAAGGTACATCAGTCGACTTGTAACTTAGTATTACTGTAAGAGTTGATTTTCATTTGTTTGATGGGACCTCACCTTTCTTGTCTTTCCTTTTTACCCCCAAAAATGGGGTCTTACAAGCCATCAGTGCCCCGATAATGCTAGAACTCATTTATGTTGTTCCCTAATTGACTTTTAACCCTGTTCGTGTTTATGTAACCACTCCACTTTTATAATGTTGGTTTGGGTTACATATTGTATATTGCATAGTGTATACATGTGTAATGTATATTATATTAAAGCTACACTAACGTCTTAAATTTGCATAATTACGTATTTAACACCTGATTAATCCCACATAGCCACCTAATTCTTCTAGTAATCCTTCCCAGCCACCTAGCCGATTAGTTGCTGACTAATCCCGCTTAGTGACCAACTAATCGTCCTGCCGACTAATTCGGCGCCTAGGCCCCAAGTCAAGGCAGCAGACACCTCCTAGGCCGATTTTTCGAACGGAGCTAACACCTACATACCAACACATGCACCCACTCACACTTCGCATGGACCAAAACCCTAGCCTCTTACCCTTTTTTGGTTTTTTGTCTCATTATTGAATTTTAATAGATATTATTATACTGGATATAAAAACGTACTTAAGATGCTTGGTAGGATATTACAATATTCCCTGCTTTGAAAAGTTTATCTCAACATTCCATGTCATTCTATTTACTAAATGGATACTACTATTTACCGCAACATCCCATGTCATTCTCGGTCTTCCCTTCCCCATTTGAGTTAAAATAAGAAACGCTGAAATTTTTTAACTCGCTGTGTCTTTATCCCCTCTTTTAGCGTTTTTCTTACTTTTTGAGGATAAAACATTGGAGATAGAGAAAGAGGAGCTCTGGTCTGTGTAGATACAGATACGAATAAAGATAAACCAGAATGAAAAAGGGATACGGGTACGGGGTAGGACATATTTGTTGGAAATTCCTTTCTTATATTAAGTATTGAAATGCATATTGCAAGTTTACAATTGTATTTTTCTAATGCAAAGTAATTAACTATTGCAGTTCAGCTCTACTTTCTAATAGTTACTCACTCACTCCCTCCATTCCAGAAAGATTATCCAGTCAGCAACATGAGAATTTAAAAAATTGCATCTTTGTCAAGAAAAATTCAAATTTTTTTTTTGATAAATTAATAAAATTAATTGATATCTAATAATTAGCAGTATAAAGTTTGAATTTTTTCTTGACAAAATGCATTATTTTTAGGTTCTTGTCAATCTTTTTGGGATGGAGGTAGTAGTATTGTTTTATGTATATCTCAAGAACGGCGAGAACCTATTTTATAGACCTATACATGATGCTAAACAATTGCATTTTAGGACCCTTAATTTTTAATTTTCAGTTGGTCCTACAAAAGTTTCATTTCATTATCTTATACAATGTCTTTCTCATAGAATGACATGATAGCCCCCAATTCCCCCTAGTTTTATTTTTAGTTTTTGGCGAACCAGTACTATGTGCACAAATGTTGTATACAAGTTTAATTGCTTGTTTAATTGTTGGAATTGACATTGGCAAGGATAAGCAAAATGTAATCTGAACAAGTGACTGACGGAAGATAGTTACGAATAGCCAAAGGGCCTTGATGATTTTGAATGGGTTAAAGTACCGATAGACTATAAAGTACTTGCAACTGATTTCCATTGCAGTGTAACTATGTGTTGTTTCTTGGTTTTCATCCCACTCATTCATACAAAGCAAATAAATCCAAGATTTTCCGGAGATTAGATGGTTACGAATAATTGAAGGGCCTTGATGATTTTGAGTGGGGTAAAGGACCTATAAAGTAATTGAGAATAATTAAAGTTGCAGGGTAACTCTAATGCTCTTTCTTGGGTTTTCATCCTGACACTGGTTCAAGAAAATCCAAGGTTACCCTCCGGAGATTTGTTCAAGACGAGGACTATGAGTTCTTGGTTTTGTTTTTCACCACCTCATCACCAAGTTAGAGTCAACTGTACTTTGTGGAACCCTTAAGGTTAATTTTTTTGTTTTTGTTTTCTAGAGTCAAATTTTTTGCCAGATCGAAGCCATTTTCGTTGTTATCAAATAAAATCTATTCAGTGGTATTCCTGAGTTCCATGTTTAGGTGATAAATTTCCCTTTAGGGTGTATTGTAATCCTGATTGTACTAGTTGATAGGATGGATATATATGATTGTATCTCTGTACATGGTAGCAATAGTCAGTTCATTGTTTGGCCTGAAGTGGTGGACTTATTTTTCTATACCAGTGGAGAAGACTGTCATCTTGTCAGGAATTGGGATACTTTGTTCTATTGTCTTCCCAATTACTGCATCGCTTATTGAAAGTTAAATTGTCTTGTGGAACTAAAACATTGCTCCCATCAGTGGATTCTATCAGGTGGGTACGTCCAGATTCTATAATACTAGGATGCTTTCAATTGACTTCAGATGGAAAGGAGGAAAATTACCTGGTTCAAGTTATCACAAGCAAAGATGGAAAATTCACTGATGTTAGTACATGATCTCTTCATATTAAGTTTAATGAAATTTTTATCTTGCAAATTAAATATTTTTTTTTATTGGTTGCCATAATGTTACTACTTCTGGCCGATGTCATTTGGAGTTTGATTTTTTCTTTCGTCTCGATTTTGGTAAGTTATTCTACAAAAACATGTTCCATGTCGTTGAGAATGGCAACTGACCGTTGTTCAAAACTTGCTCTTAATTAAAATTATACAATGCGTTGCCTCATAAAGTGAGGCATAAGCTTAATTTTGATGACAATCAATTCACTTGGCAAGATTTAGACAAAAGACTGCAAATAGGTAAGTGTTATTCCGGGTGGCTATTATCCAATTTTTTTACCTTGATCTTAGTTTGAATACTTCTGCATGTCTATTAATTGCTCGAGATTCTTCGTGCGTGAAAAAAATGATCATATTTACAATACTTAAGGCTTTGTCTTTGACTCTTTATAGGTTTTAACTTTTTTAACCTAAGGAGATATGTAGCCGTTTTGGGAAATTTAAAATTCATTTGACTTTCAATATATATTTTTTTGTCAAGTATGAAAATTCTGAAAATGGCAGCTGTTTTTTGTCATAGGAGTGTAACCACAAGCAGGCTCCAGAGATGCCTATACTTCTAATCTTTGGAATTTCCACTCTTTGAACTTTAGGATGCCTCACCAAATGCAAGTGCATGTTGTGCATCAAAAAGTCATATTTGATTTGGTGAAAAGTCATATTTGATTTGGTGAAAAGTCATTACTACCCATGGCCGTTTGAAAACACCTTATTGACATAGTTTGTATGTTATTTTGATGGGCTACATAAACTACTTGTTGCATCTCATATGCGATGTGTATCTCATTTGGCCCTTTGAAGGCGAGTGATATAGGTAAATATAAGAAAACATTAATTGCAACGACCTGGCCTCTCGTAGTACAATAATGTCTGCTTTAGGCTGCACCTGCACTGTTTTAAATTGCACTCTACTATGTAGGTTCAAGCTCAGACTTATAGAAACGTTCATTCACTTGCAAGGGATATTGTGCGGGTTCATGGCCTAGTATCTAATCTAACCTCACCTCATTTCATCATTCTTGGCCTTAAGCCTGAGTAACTCTAGGCATTTGGATCGCCACAAATAATTAGTGTTAGAGCTGTTTTCCAATAAGAAATGGCATTTTACCTCTGGCATACATGCTTGGGTGGGACCAGGGGGACGAGTTTGAGTTGCTTGAGAAGGTTCTACTCGAGGATGTGTGGCCCTTGAAGGGAATACATTTTGGTGTTTCTGATACAAAAGCCTAGACTTTTGGGCTTGGAACAAGAAAGACGAAGTTAGGTGAATGTTAGATGTCCACAAACATGTCTCATATCACTTGGCTTGGTCTGTGAAAGTTCGTGTATATAAGTGTGAGCTTGAATGTACATAGTACAATGTGTTTTGAATTTGTGCACGGGGTTTAAGGAGGACAATATTGTACTATTCAATGCCTGATCATATGTTAATCTTGTAATTAGCCAAAATCCGAATCTTTGAAGGTGGCATGGATTAGGCTAATGGAACTCAAGAACGTCTAGTGGCATCCAACCATTCAGTGGCATAACCTTGTGTGCTCATTTTGAATAATGGATAGGGATGAAATGAGGGAAGAAAACAAAAGATTAACAGGTTTATGAGTTCGTTTGGGTGTTAGATGAAGTGGTTGGAGGAGGGATTTTGCTTGGATTTGGAGCTATTTGGCTCCTCGCAACTTAGAGAGTAATATTCTATAAATTTCCAGTCACCAGCCTTTTAAGGGTTTCATTTCAGATGACTACGGTCTATGGCTGGTTTACGGATAACAGAATGAGGATTTTGGGGCTCCAAAAGGAGTTGGGGGTAAAATCTGGTCTATGCTTGCAGAGATGATGGATGTGGAAGAACATAGTGACTACCTGATAATGTGATGTCGTCAAAACCACAATTTCTTTGAGAAAACCTTAGGGGATTAGACTCAATAGACTTGTACAAGGTGCTAAATTGATTAAACCCTAGTGTTTGGAAAGACAAAATAGCCAATTCTAAATTTCCATGCCTTGTTCTTGAATGGATTTTATCTCATAAAATCTAGTTTTGATAAAATCTAACGTTCTCAACGGATTTTAGCAAAACTAGATTTTATCAACACTAGATTTTATGTCATTACAAAACACCTTTATCAACCCTAGATTTAATCCATTGGGAAAACAATGTCATTTTGTCACATCTCTAAACAAAACTACATTTTATCAAAATTAGATTTTCTCTCATAAAATCCATTCAAGAACAAGGCTAATACTTAAAAGGGCCTGACAAATCTAATACAACCTCTATTTGTTAATCCTCGACCCTACTTATTTAAGGGTTTACTATCATCTATTGGTAGTAGAAAGAACAATAAGTACCGCAGTTACTTTTTCCTGACCTTTAACTGTGATTGTACCTGCAATGGTTTAGTACCTACTAATTATAATTGCTATTATTTTGCCTAAGAATAATTAGTCATGAACATAATGGTTGAGGTCTAGGTTGTAGGATCACATAATGGTGGAATTCAACCAAATATTGGACATTTGCTTAAGAGATCTCCAATATAAAGAGGTTTCTGGAATTTTGGTAACAGCCGTATGCAATTGAAGGTATGCATAGAACTCTTCAATAAGCTAGAATATTTGCAATTATCACGATTCTATTGATCGTGTGAAATCTTTCTTGTAGACTTCTTCCAAGCCAATTGTGCTATCATTCAGTGATGTGTTTGAAGCTTTCATTGATGATATAGTGCCGTTTGGAAGTGGACCATACATGTCCTTGAGCTATTTAAATACATGGTATGCAAACCATTTCTTTCATACTTGAGAAGTTGTTATTGTTTTAAATTATTGATGATTGATTTTTTTGGGATGCATACATGAAACTAGAGGCTTTATGATGACGGGTACACATAGATTATTAATTGGTTCAAGCATGCTCCGACTAAATGATATCCTTAATTGATTTTGTTTCAGCTTTTATTGAAATAGCGGAGATGAATTTCTTAAGCAGGGGTGATTATGCCATACCGTAAAGTACTTAGCTGCGTAAATGTATTTTGAAATGGAAATCGTGCAACAATAGCATGCACACCACTATTGCGATCAACTCGTGGACAAGGGGATTTATGTGATAAGTCTCTCTTCAAGGGAAAAGCTATGGACACAATCCAACCCAACCCAAACCGAGCCTTAAGTCTCAATCACTTTTTTTTTTTGATAAGTAAATAATTATATTAAAAAGAGCATAAAGGGATGCTACCCATGTACAAAAGAAAGGCCACCAACAAAAAGGCCCTATACACCATCATGAGAAAATAAGAGATCAAACCAGTCAAAAAATTGGTCAAGAGAAGGATAATAATCTCCCTTGTCCCAACTATACAAGCTATTCACCAAAAAACTTTTGATCCTAAATAAAGGCTTTTCCACTCCTTCAAAACATCTTTGATTTCTCTCTCGCCAAATCATCCACATAACGCAAAGAGGAATCAAGTTCCAAACACGCTTCCTCCTTACCCCCACTCTTGTACCTCTCCAAGCAATTAGAAGTTCCATAACATTTCTAGACATAGTCCATTGAATACCAAACCAAGACAACACCGAAGTCCATAACTCCCATGCCAAAGGGCAATGAACGAGAAGGTGATCAACTGTCTCCGCATTCCTCTTGCACATACAACACCGATTAACAATGATAATCCGCCTTCGAATCAAATTATCGATAGTAAGGATCTTACCTTGGGATGCACACCAAACAAAAAAACCCACCTTCAGAGGAGCACCAGTCTTCCAAATTGCTTTCCAAGGAAAGACAGCTCTACTGTCGCGACATAAGGCTTGAAAAAAAGATTTCACCTCAAATTTCCTAGATTTAGAAAGTTTCCAACAAATTTCATCCTCCCCTTCTCCGATCCTTTGAATTCCATACACCCTAGAGAACAAAGCCATCAAGGCCTCTACCTCTCGATCAAGCACTCCCCTTCGCAGGCGGATATCTCAAACTATATTTCCTTCAAAACTTTGAAGGTAATCAGCAACTGATGCATCCTTATCACAAGCCAATCGATAGATGCTTGGAAAACCATCTCGCAAACTCACATCCCCACACCAGATATGCTCCCAAAACTTCACCCTTCTTCCATTGCCAACCCTCAGATGGATAAACTGCACAAAAATCCCCCAAACATTCATAATACCCCTCCAAAGAGCCACCCCATGCGGCAATCGCACCGAGAGGGAGGACCAACCTCCCCAACTACTACCATACTTTGCTACAATCACCCTTCTCCACCATTTCTCCCTTTCACAAGCAAATCTCCAGAGCCATTTACCCAACAAAGCTTGATTGAAAAGCTTTAGCCTTCTCACTCCCAAACCTCCCTTTCTAATGGGCGCACAAACCGTGTCCCAGTCAACAAAATAGAATTTGAACTCTTCCCCCACACCTCCCCAAAGAAAGTCTCTTTGTATTTTTTCGAGCCTCTTAACAACCGCAACCGGGATAACAAACAAGGACATAAAATACGTAGGCAAACTTGAAAGTGTACTTTTGATTAACGTTAATCTACCTCCTTTTGAAATATAACAACGCTTCCACCCTGCCAATCTCTTCTGAAATCTAACCACCACTTTGTCCCATACAGCCGTGGATTTAAAGGAAGAACCCAAGGGCAAACCCAAATACAAAGCCGGTAGCCTTGCCACTTTGCATCCCAATAACTGAGCCAAACCATTAATATCATCAACCGCTCCTACAGGAATCATCTCCGACTTCCCCAAATTTACTTTGAGGCCTGACGCTGCTTCAAAGCACAAAAGAACACACCTCAGGTAACCCACTTGAGTTGGATCTGCATTGCAGAACAAAAGAGTATCATCGGCATATAAGATGTGAGAGATCATCAACCCCGCTCCGTTCTCACTTCCAACCTCAAAGCCTTGTAAAAACCCACCTTGTACGGCATTCCAGATTAATCGACTAAACACCTCCATGACAAGAATAAAAAGAAGCGACGAAATTGGATCACCCTGCCGAAGTCCTCTAGAAGTGTGAAAGAAACCCGCAGGAGTTCCATTAACTAAAACTGACATTCTGACAGAAGAGATGCAAAAGTTCATCCATTTCCTCCACACCTCTCCAAATCCCATCCGATGCATGATATACGTCAAAAAGTCCCAATTAACATAATCATACGCCTTCTCAATATCCAACTTACAAATAATCCCAGGAATACCACTCTTCAATCTAGAATCCACACACTCATTTGCAACTAGAATTGCATCCAAAATTTGTCTCCCTTCCACAAAAGCATTTTGAGATTCTGAGACCACCTTCCCCACCACGTTTTTCAAACGAATAGCCAAAACTTTAGCCAACAACTTATACGCTCCCCCAAGTAAACTGATAGGTCTAAAATCCCGAATGTCTTTTGCTCCTCCCTTTTTTGGAATCAAAGCCACAAAAGACGCATTTAAGCTCTTTTCAAAATCCCCAAACTTCCAAAAATGATGGAACATACCCATTACTTCCTCTCTCACCACCCCCCAACACTGTTGAAAAAAAGCCAAAGACATGCCATCAGGTCCTGGTGCTTTATCCCCATTCAAAGATTTAAGAGCTACCACCACTTCCTCCTCATCAAACGGCCTTTCTAACCATGAGGCTTCCTCCCCAGAAATGGAGTCAAATTCTATACCATCTACACGAGGACGCCAAATCACCTCCTCCCGAAACAAACTCTCATAGAAGTTGGCAATCCCAACGCTAATCTCCTCTTCCTTCACCAACAAATCCTCACCTATTTTAATCTTTCCAATAAAGTTGTTTCTACGATTGCAATTTGCCATTTTATGAAAAAAGCGAGTATTCCTATCCCCCTCTTTTAGCCACAAATTTCTGGACTTTTGTCTCCAACTAATCTCTTCGAACTTAGCAATCTTACCGAACTCTTCTTTGGCATTATCTCGTAAAAGCTTTTCCTCCTCAGTTAGATCTCACACTTGCTCCTCCAAGTCCCAATGGCTAATAACATCAATTACTTTGCCTTTTTGAAACTCCAACCTCCCGAAGATCTCAATGTTCCATTTACGCACATCCTCTTTCAGCATTTTCAACTTTTTAGCAAGGACAAAGCTCGGCTTACCTATCACTGAGTAATTCTTCCACCATTCACCAACCCTCTCCACGAAACCCTCGGTCAACAGCCACATATTCTCGAATCTAAAAGGCATGCGTCCTTGTCGAATCCCTCCACTATCCAGCAAAATAGGCATGTGATCCGAAATAGGCCTAGGTAGAGAAAACTGAGCCACATCCGAAAAATGCTCTTCCCAAGCAGTAGAGAACAAAAACCTGTCAATGCGAGACATGCACTTATTCCGGTGAGCTCCAAACCACGTGAAGTTACTCCCATTAAGAGGTGGGTTGACCAACCCCAAATCATTGATAAAATCAGAAAATCTCCTCATATTACGAGTAATTGCATTACTACCCGATCTCTCATAAGGAAACCGAACAACATTAAAATCACCCCCCACACACCACGGCGCATCCCATCTATAAGCCATTGCCGAAATTTCCTCCCATAATTCCCCTTTATGGCGATCAATCACTGGGCCATACACTCCTGTGAACACCCATTGAAAACCATCCGTTACGTTTTTGAACAAACAGGACACCGAAAACATACCCATCTCCTCGTCAATCTTCTCCACCACCCTACTATCCCACAAAACCCACACCCCCCCGGCTGCCCCTATCGCATCCAGATGAACCCACTCCACCCACCTATTCCCCCATATCTCCCTCGCCCCCACCCTAGACACCTCACTTAATTTAGTTTCCTGAAGACATACCACATGTGCCTTCCATTCCTTAAGTAGAGACTTTACTACTGCCTTCTTATCCTTCGCATTTAAACCCCGCACATTCCAACTGATAATTTTAATCTTCATAGAAAGGTAAAAGATTAACTCCTTCAACACCTTCACTACACCTCTCTCCATCCCTCTTGCGCCCCTCATAATCACTTGTTGTTAGCTACATGAATCTTTTTTCTCCATTGAGCTCCATCGAGGGCTTCGTTTCCCATAATATTAAAAAAAAAAAAATAATCTAGGCCTTTTCAAACTACTGCCTCTAAAGTTCATTTCGGGCTACCCCTCCCCTTAGTGCTACTATTGACAGCAACCATAATTGCTCCTCCTAACTTACGCTACCCTTACCATTGTGAGCAAGTTTTCGTTTCTTATTCTATCTTTCGAAGTTTTACCCCACATCTATTTTTTTATTCTCATTTCAGCTACACTCATCATACTCGCATGTTGTGTATAGTAACCAAAACACTCCGTGCCGTATAACATGACTGGCCTTACAACAGTACGACAGTTGGCATCTCATGTTTTCCTTAAGAGATCACCGCCGGTCTTAAAATCTAGCATACTCCACGGATCATCGTTACTTATTCACTCTGTTTTTGTCTTCCCAAAGATTTCTTTCTACAGCTAACAATTGCAGCTCAAGATTCTTTTCTGGATGCATTAATTTAGTCAAACATGGATACATAGATATTTTTTTCAGGTATTTTGCATCTTTGATGGCAGAAGTTTTACACCTTCCTGTTTATTGTCTTTTGCTGTCGCCACATGCTCAAATCTCTGTCTCGGAATCATTGGCTCTATTTACTTTTTCCTATATTTTAGCTTGTGTCCTATTCGTTTTGTTGTTGTATTTTTAAATTTGTGATAAGTAAATCCTAATTGTTTTGTTATAGTTTAAATTATGTGATATGCATTTTTTCCTTACGGTGTAACTATTTTTTATCCTGCGATGCAAGTTGAGTTGCAACTTAGAGCAAGTACTTGTAATACTTAACCTGTTCAATGTGCACATATGGTATCTAGCTAATGCACTGTGTTTTCTCATGACAGTGAGCTTGCAATTACTGCTAACCGAAAGAGTACAGATCAGCACATTGTATTGTTTGGTTGGTCACTGGATGATAAAAAGGAAGCTGCTGTTATTGACATTCTGAGAGACACCCTGTGTCCAAAGATTGCCCTTCAAGGTGTTAAAACCTGTTATTATATTGGTCATCTGTATGCTGAGTATGTTGATTGATGCTGACTTTTTCAAACGACATTGATGGATGCTGCCACAATTTTAGTTCATCAAATTCAGATTGTGCAGGCCTATGGCACTCACAGTCGGTTAAACTTTCTAGCTTTCCAAGATGTCCTGATCATCTTCTGTTTGTAGTAGGCTTTTTTTAATCATTATTTACTTTAGTGTGGACATAATTATTTATAACAGCTTACTTGAGGGGTAACTCCTGTCTCTTGCAAAAGAGGAGTTGCAAGAATTATGGCCTTCTCTGCCCCTTTTCTTTATTATATGAAGGAAGAAAACTACAAAAATATTAGCTTTTAGAAAAATTTGAAAGGTTGACAATGAGGGAGGGAGGTCTTCTATTTTGGGGTAGCATTTCCCGAAGATGGGTGCCTGGTTGTAATAAAGATGCTCTATAGCCTACCGAAGTGCTTTATCTGTTCACAAGCTATTGAAGTGGCCAGGAGTGTGGCCTGCTAAAGCCCCTCGGCGATATCTATGGACGTGAAGACCCTTAGGATGGATGATCTCACCGTATTAAGCACATTACCCCTAATTGGGGTAACATATGGGAGAAGGCAGTTGAATTGCTGGATCAGTTTCTTTGTTATTTCGGCCTTGTGATTGGGACATGTTTTTTTGTCCACGTATGGAGTTTCTTTGGTATCTCTAAGGGGCTGACTAAGCTCTGGAATTGATGGAAGGCGGGACTCTGGATTTGGCCAGAGGAGAAGGACGTGAAATGGAATTTGATTCTTTTTTGCTTTAAATGGTTGATTAAAGAATGGGAGGGGCTTATTTTCAAGTGAATTAGCTAGTTTTTTTTTTTTAGTCCTTTTTAGTAGTTTGCTGATCTGCATTCTATAGACTAGAAAGTGTTCGCCTGATTATTATGTAGTCCAGTTTCATTAAGGTTATCCATCTGGTAATTTCTTTCATGTCGGATGATTCTGCCTCAAAAATTACTCTGGATGCACTTCCACTTTCAAAACCGCAAAATGCATGTCAGACGGGATTCCTTTTTCATACTCATTACAACTCGTTTTCTGTTTTTTTTGACGCTAAGTGACTTTTTTTTGAAACTTCCATTGACTACATACCTCTAGACCATTGCTTCAATTTCGTGAGCTCATGTTTTCTCTACAACATCCACCTTTTTTTCAGAAAATGGTGACGATAATATCGTCCTGGGCCTCTGCGTGGACAGGATTTCCCAGGATGAGAAAGTTGAAGTCCAGCTTGGAGCTGAATATAAGGAACTTTCACCTTTTTGCTTTCTTCTGTGTCTTTCTTTAGACGGAAAGCTTTTTATGTACCAAGTTGCCAGGTACTCCATGAGATTGTTTATACTCTTTCTGCCTCTAATTGCTTTCTTCGTTACCTCTTGGCCTCTAAGTTTTGTTACACTAGTCTAATTTTTTTTTCCATGGTATAACCTGTACTTCGCAGAAAAAAAATAGTAATGACAATGTCTGAGGTAGTGAATCAATTTCTTCTAAAGTGTCACAGGACCTTCAGTTCCATCTGACAACATCTCTCTGCTTTCTGATGAGGAAGATGATACTCCTACACTGGTATCTTCGGAAGATGGAAAGCCTAATGGTTTGGTTGCAAAAGGTGTACAAGTGGGTTCAGATTTTCAACCTCAGGAAGTAGACAATAAGGAACTTCTCATGAAAGAAGGAAATGGGATTCCTGTGACAAATGCGCCAATGCTTCAAGTGAATTCAGAGAGACTTGAAACCTTTGGGCGGCAGAAGCTTCTTGAAACTAAGGTGAATCAAGATACAGATGGTCTACAATCACTGCTTTCTGCCCCGCAAAGCCCATATTTTGGACATTCATCTGTGAAGACTTCGTATTTGGGGGGACTTGGACCTGTGCCTAGAGATTTCAGCAAGGAAAAAACTCAAAAGCTTCCTGAAGATGGATCTAGTCCTGTTTCTTTTTCAGGAAAATTTCCGTCTCATGTGTCTAGCCAGTCCATTTCCACAACTCTTCCCAGAGCTGTTGACTTAGGTAAGGAGCTACCTGAAAAGCTTAAATCAGCTAGCCCAAAGGGTGCTTCATCAAGTCCAACATCGAATGCAAAACATACTTTTCCTGTAACCTCGGATGGAGGATTTTCAGTTGTACCTCCTGGTTCTGTTCAGAGTAATCGATCTGATAACTCTGGAACAAATTCGAGTAACGCCCATTTTCCTGGAGTACCATTTGGAAACTTTTCCTATGCAAAACAAGCTGCTGGCTCATCAACGTCATTCTCTTCTTCTGAAAAAGCAGCCTACAACGGTGGACAGAGCACTTCAACTGTGGCTGGAACTGCCCAACCATTGCCTGCCAATCGTAGTTCTGTATTGTCATCTCAACAGAACTTCTACAAAGACAAATATCAGCCTAAGATAGAGAACTCCAGAGCTGTCTACCCAACAAGGCCACTTAATCCTGAGCCTCACCTGTCAAAACAATTTGGCAATGTAAGATTGTTTTCTTTTTTAGCATTTTGTCCAGCATGTATTTTCCAGGTGTCGCCATGTGTTGTCTTGGTATTTGTCCTGTTTGCAGCTCTATTCAGTTTCATCTTCAAAATGATTTTTAGGAATTTTGTTCTTTTCTGGCTCATGCTTCTGTGGTCACTGCAAGAGTTATTATTTCTGAGATGACTCCTATAGGGTTGAGGGGTCTACAAAGTTACAAGAACACTGATTTGTAAGAAAATAGGAGACTCATTCCGAAGGCAAACTAGGTTGCAAGCATGACAACATGGCTTTGAGACTGAGCATGGTCTCTTCCCGGTCCACCTATCTCAGCACCCTGACTAATCGGTAGGAGATTGGGAATGACCTCTAATTTAAAAGCATGGTTGTATATTGCTTAGATACTTTCATTGGAAGTAGTCAATACAGCTTACTAGCACCAGCCTGAAGTACTCTTTAGTGCAATGAGTATGTTCCGTGCGGTGGAACCATGGCATCGGTTGTTGCACGTAAGTTTTTCTTTAGCATACAGTCATCCAACCATCGTCTGAAAAACTTGTCAAAAATTCAAACTTTTGGGTATCAAATTGAGGTTAAAGGCGTACTTAGCAGACGTAGTTGTATCATATGGATGTTTTTATTTTCATTGCTCTTATTAGCGAACAACTTCCAGGTTGGAGAAATGATCAAAGAACTTGAAACCCTTTTGGAATGTATAGAAGGAGCGGGTGGTTTCAGGGATGCCTGCACTGTTCTCTATGAAAGCTCCGTTTTAGAGCTTGAGGAAGGGATGGGGACACTTTTCAACAGATGCAAACTGTGGATGGTTAGTTCTTTGGATCAATTTTTTGTATCTTCTCATGCTTTCGTATGGACTAGGTCATTGTTGCTGTTCATGGTTAAGCATTCTACTTTCTTTTGTCTTGTCAAATTCTGATTTTTAATACTTATACTAGCATTCTACTTGCTGTGTGTGTGTGTGTGTGTGTGATGGTGCAGCCCTTAAATCGTTGGGTCTGAATAATCCTCTTTGAAAGCCTCAGGTCAGGACATGTATGAATAATTCTTTTTAGCCCAATAATTGGGCTTGGTAGTTAAGTTTTTCGTTTTTACTTTTTATATTAGGATAGAATTTGTTTTGTTTGGATTTATTTCGTTTGAAGATAGGGATAGATGTAATCAATCCATGTTGCTATGTTATGTTGATCCTTTATAATAGGTTGTTAGTCTATGAATAAGATGATCAAGATTGTAATCATCAGGCTTTGATTGATATAGATTGAGAGTTGTTTGAAATTAGGGCTTTGGCCCTTGTGTGTTTTCCTTATCTTCTCTCTCTCTCTCTCTCTCCCTCCTCGAATTGAAATTCAATCGAGGTGGAATACAAAACACAAATTGGAGGCTTGTCATAATGTTTGTCTGTCGGGAGTAAACCCAAACTCCACCGAATTTTAGTTCTTTTTAGTCAGTAGACCGTTTGCCTCTTCTTGGAAGTAGTAAAATGGTATCCTTTTATTTTTGTAATATTGGCTCAACCTCTATACAAGAAGGTTGGGGTGATCAATGGTGTCCCCCATCTAGCAAAATATCCTTTTGATGTTCCGGCATGTGTATTGTTTGACTCTCCTCGAACATTCCAAAACTATGGGTTTTCTCACTTGTTTCCAAATATTCATGGGATTTTTTCTCTCTAAAAACCTTAATGAAGTGGTTGAATTGGCGCTTTGTTGGCTATTCTTAATGAGTTTTCCTTGAGACTTGATGCCAGTGACAAAGGGGGCAGTCCCTTCATTATTTGTAGTCCTCAATTACTGCGAGATTGACGAAAATTATTTCTCCTTGGTTTCGTATTGAGAAAGAGATTGCATTTGTTAAGTTACCACTAGTCCCAAAAGCTTAAGCTGTTAGGAAATGTGCCCAACAATGTATATCAAGCTATCCCCTCCCTCATGGGCAACCCCGTCTTGCATGTAGAGATGCAAATTTTCATAGATAGAGGTGAACAAAATACAAGGGGGAGAAGGAGCATGCAAACAGGGAATGAACCAGAGAGACTTGAACCAAGACCTCCCCCAACCAGAGCTCTGTTACCATGTTAAGTTACAAGTAGTCCCAAAAGCTTAAGCGGTTGGAAAAGGGCCCAACAATGTATATCAAATTATGTAACAGTGTTCTTAAAGGTAGGTGTTAAAGTGTCCAACTCAAAACCAATTGGCAATGAACGGAGAGGCTGCTAGGCTCATATACTAGTTTTGGAGGTAATAATTAACCAATGTTGCACAAACTAACACTCCCCCGCACGAGCGAACCTGAGGTAAACAAAGGATCCATGCATAGGGATCATAATAAACAAGGTGTGCTTTGTCCAAACGCCTCCAAAAGCCTGGCTTTGATACCAAGTTAAATTGAAAAGTATGTTCTTAGGGTTTAAAGGAGGGGAAAGAAAGAGAAGAAGAGAGGAAGAACTATAAATTAGGGTAAAATATTCTGAGGCATTAATTAGCTCCCTCTCCTCACTTGTTCTTATATTATTATGCAAAAAGAAGAGTTCATGACCAAAATACCCTAGCTACCACTAATATGACTAAAATAGATATTGGGAGTAGGGTTTGTATGTAGAAGTTGGTTACATGGATCATGGCTGGTAAAATATTTCGGGACCAAATTGCAATGTTAGTCCTTAATTGTGTGTGATTGTTATGTGTAGAGGGAAACGGAGAATGGCTGGATCATTTTTGCATTGTTAGCTCTGACTTTTGTGGCATCGGTTATTTCACTTGGCAACGATTTGTTGGGTGGTTCTGGCTTCTTGCTTCCCAATGTTCGTGACTTGGGCCCAATTTCCCTAAAAAGGTCACTTGACTATTTTGGGTTTTTTTTCTTTCTTTATTCAATTTTTTTTCGTGTTTTTTAGTTTTGTGCCAAACTTTCATGGGTTATTGATTTGTCTCAATGAGCGGAATCGGAGAAGTAAAAAATTATGTCCAAATCAAGTTACTTTTGGGCTTTGGGGATTGCAGTTCAACAATTCGTGTGGTTATTTATTGGTTCAATTATTTGGCGGTCAGTGCAATGCTTGAATTTTTTTTAGATAAGATAGAGGGTGGTCAAAACTCTTGATGGAATATAGTTTGCTATTGATCATCTTCAATTTGTAGATATTCGAAAAGAGAGAGGGCGGTTTATGGTAAATGTAGTTAGAGGCTCTGTTTAATTCCGTATTATCCTCTTTGGAGGTCTTCCTGTCCTCCAATTGTTTAAGTGTTCCTGTCAACCAAATTCTAATATTACTGTCTAACTGGATTTCTGTCTTGAGGTTTGCAGATTTAATTTTGTTTAACCTGTAACCAATGCTGACAAATCTTCTTGAACTGTTGAGTATGGACTCCATGGGAACAGATCTAGTTTTTTAATCTTCTGCTAAACTCTTTTTGTCAGTCCTCATGGTGTTGGTGATATCCCCTGTATTGCTTGTGCTACATAATGTTGAATATTTTGTGTGAATGTGTCAGCCAATTCCTTGGAAGTACATACTTCTCTATCATACACTTACACGTTTATGTTAATGTATACATAAATGTATGTGTATGCATGGACTACTTATGTTTGATTCTCAATATCTTGACTTTGTAGAATACAATGGATGAGCGGCTGCGGAGGATCCAACTTATTTATGATAACACCATGCAAGGTACTTGCTTAGTTACATGTTATTATACAATACAAAGGAAAGGCTGACATGTTTTTTCCTACTTTGAAAACAATAAGACTGCATAAATAAAAGAGAGAGTGTGCAGGTCCAATTTTGTTGTGCTCTTTGTATATTTCCTGTCCCCTCTCAGTTTGCTTTGGTCTGCAAGTAATTTTCCCTCAAATTCATACTTTGGTTTCTTATTTTCCTTATTTGTATCAATGATAATTTTTGTGGCAAGCGTCACTTGATTATGTACTTGAAGCGCATTTGGTTGCATATGAGCTTGGATGTTTTGCCCGCTCGTATTGTTTCTTCTTAAAATTTAGGTGAGTTCAAGACTCATCATAGGCTGAAAGACTTATAACTCATAGCTGATAGAAAAATTTTAGACCGAGAGCATCTAAAGAGGTAAAAAATAAAAAAGTCAAATTTATAGAAATTACTTACTAAGCGATCCAAACAAGGCCTATATTGATGCTCTTACTGCACAGGCACTTCCCCATTACTAACAAGGTTGGACATGAACATGAGATGTTAATCTCCAACCTCCATTGAATTTGTCCTTTCTTAAATAAAAATAAATAAATTTGATGTGTGACATTCTTGTTACCTCATTTGAAGAAGAAATATACAAGAAAGACAAGCCTTTTGTCATGCCAAAATCAGGCGTTTGGTGTGGAGGGCAGCTTAACTAGTTTTTGGTGGTGTATATTGTTATATTGTAGGAGAGCAATATGCATTATTCTTGTAGGAGGAATAGCTATTGAGAAGTCACAATATCACTTGTCGAGCTATCTAGACTATGGAGGTAGCTCCTCCAATGTACCCTTTTGGACCCCTAGAATGGGATAAAGGGTTAGAGAAATAGGTGGACTTCGCTTGATACCTAGTGAGCTCGCCTGAGAAAAGAACTTGCACAGGTAATACCTGTGTTAGTGCCTAGCCCGGACGGTGGTGGTCCGAGAAGGCACTCCGACGGTCTAGTGAGTCACCGGAGGTGGAAGATATGACCTGAAATATAGTGAGAAAGTCTTGGTTTTTAGAGAGAGAGAGAGAGAGTAGAGAGACGGATCCCGGATTAGGTGAGCAAATCTCCCTTTTATAGACAAAAGGAAACTTGCTTGCTAAGTTATCCATGATCCTCACGCGCTCCGGCCGTACCTGACACAACACGCGGGCAAGTCATGAGTGCCTCAGGCATCCCCGCCGCTTCGGCTGACGTCATGTCCTAACACGCCCGACAAGTCAACAATTCTGGGAATCCTCCCCGATCCGTCATGCGGTTTGTCAGACGCCACTAGCATGCCTCTCAGACACCACCTGACGCCACTTCAATCACATCTGTCACCGGTCACATCAGTCACATTTCCACATCAAAGGGCCTTCGGCGCTCTAGGCGCCTGATCTAACGAAAAACCCCATGTCCTCTCGCGTGGCATCCGAAGGATTAATGCCAAAGCCCACCGGGTTGGTGTAGGCGAAGTATCCTGTCACTAAGGGCGTCACTCAGAAGTTTGCCGAATCCCATCAGCTCGGCAAATCTCCCTGCGATGAGACTGCGGCTGCTATTTCTTCAGATGGCCCGACGGCTGAAAGAATTGTCCCGGATAGGCCCTCGGCTCAATTAACGCGGCCGTCCTTTCGGCAGAGGTCGCTTAACCGAGGCTGCAACTACGCCGGAGTGAACAGTCCCGCCGAGCATGCCCCCCTTGCAGGGTTTTTGGCAGCAAGCCAAGGCGGGCTCTTAGTCATTTCTAACCAACCTTCAGTTGGAGGGCAGGGACCATAGGCCCGTTGACCCTCCGCGGTCCCTGGCCACTACATAGACTTTCTGCTAATATGAGGACATTTGTTTCAGTTTTTTTCTTTGATTTTTTGAAAGAGATGAAAGATGATTTTATTTTGTTGGAATTTATCCCACATCGGTTAATTATAAACTCGAAAGCTAGTATATGAGCCTAAGCGGCCTCTCCACTCATTGCCAATTGATTTTGAGTTGGATGCTTTAATATGGTATCAGAGCAGGCAATAGATCCTGTGTTCGAACCTCACCGTCTACCCATTTATTAAATATTTGCACGTGTTTAGCCTGCTTATGGATGAGAGCCTGGCTACACGTGAGGGGGCGTGTTGAGAATATAAAAAATATAGTTACCCCTCTCTCTAACAGCTTAAGCTTTTAGATGAGTTGGTGGTTAATGGAAGTTCCATTTCTATTTTGGAGGCACAAAAACCTCAACGCCAAATACTAGGCTCCTACCTTCACGGATTAGTGGGACGGTGGAGCTTGAATGAGGCCACGCAATTGTGCCATGTGGCTGTAACCACTCCCCTATCATTGTGCTGAAAAGTTGTACGACAAAGATTACATCACAGAGTACAGGAATGAACCAAAACTACCAAAATCTAAGACCAAGCTACTGAAAAGCACACAGGCTCCAAGCTCATAGACAGAGACACATCTGTCGAGACAGACCAACACTAGGTGCCGGCGCAGAGTTCATCCTCGATTTAGTAGTAGAGAATCCCAAGGACACCGAGCTTAAACCATTAAGCATGAAACACGGATGAAATCTGTAACAGAATACTCCCCGCGCAGGGAGCATAGCAAAGCACCCGAAAAGGGGCTAATCGAACCACCAAAAGGGGTAATCAAACAAACAAAGAAAAGAAAATAAAGGGAAAAAACTCCGGGCAAAAATCTGATGCCGAAATCGCCGCACCGGTACCGACACCTTATTCACCGGAGTGGCCAAATCTCAGCACCTCCCTTTAGACAAGCTTTCGGAGGATTTTGGACAAGACTTTCTTGGTTATTACCCCGTTGTTTGTGCCATAAGTGCACCTTGTTTCGTTGTGATCCCAATGTTGCGGATCCGTTGTTTAACTCTCCACGTGCGGGTCAGGGGTCGCACGTGCGGGGGAGTGTTAGAGCTTGTCCCACATTGGTTAATTATAACCTCCGAGTCTAGTATATGAGCCTGGGCGGCCTCTCCACTCATTGCCAATTGGTTTTGAGTTGGATGCTTTAACATGGTATCAGAGCTAGGTTTTCGGAGGCTTTTCCCCTTTGTTTGTGCCATAGTTGCACTTTGTTTCCTTGTGATCCATATGTTCTGGATCCTTTGTTGATCTCTCCACGTGCGAGTCAAGGGTCGCACGTGCGGGGGAGTGTTGGAATTTATCCCACATCGGTTAATTATAAACTCGAAAGCTAGTATATGAGCCTAAGCGGCCTCTCCACTCATTGCCAATTGATTTTGAGTTGGATGCTTTAACATATTTCAGTCTCTCTCTCAGTGGCTCACTGAACAAACCCCATGCCTGCGCACATACCTGCAATCATCCCTGATGACTGAGCTCGTTTATCACAGATAGAAGTTTTTGTTAGATGACTACAAAATACATAGATGTGGCAAGATTTATTTTAAGGTGTCTTACTTCTATTCTCTAATGTTTATATTCATGTAATTGTAGTTGCATTTCAGTTGTAGTAGTGAAGGCATTTTCCTAGCTTCCAAATCATCAGTTACTGTGTGACCGTATCTCATTTGGTGTTTAATGAGTTTATGAGTTCGGTCATGCTTGTGTTTAAGTTGGGTAATATCTTTTTAAGCCACCATTGGATACTGTGATTGGTTTCCAGTTTTAGCAAGGAAAGTTCATATGAAAGGCATTATCAAGCAAGCTACTGATGGGCAATATTTGGATCTTTGGTATCGCCAGAAGTTGAGTTCTGAACTAGAGCTGAAGCAGCAGCATATATCAAAAGTAAATCAGGTTGACTATCTGTTATATTCTACTGGTATTGCTATTTGCTGAATGCTGAATATGGTTCAATGCATCACTCTATCCTCTCCTCTCCCTGTTCCAGGAACTAACTAATCAACTGATTGAATTAGAAAGACATTTGAATACTCTCGAGCTTAAAAAATTTGGCGAAAATGATGGCATTGAGACGAGTCAAAGAGCTTTTCCTGGTAGATATGGGCCTTCGAGGTATGCAAAATTATAACTAGTACCTGTTATTTCGTACACATACCAATCATTTTAGTTTGACATGCTAGCATGACAACTTTGTATCATATTTGACTGATAAAGGAGTTGGGCTTTCTTTGTATCATGTTTGGTGCAATTAGCCCACCGGGGAACTTACTGTCCGCTGGATGCACCATTAATTCTGTTTAAGTTCACTAACAGAGGCTAGTGAAATTATGACTTCATCTAATCATAAAGTATTCCCCTGCAGAAATGTCCAGTCCTTGCATAGTTTACAGAATACAATGATTTCACAGTTAGCCGCCGCAGAGCAACTTTCTGAATGTCTCACAAAACAGATGGCTGTTTTAAGTATTGAGCCATCACCTGTGAAAACACAGAATGTGAGAAGAGAGTTGTTTGAAGAAATTGGAATCCCTTATTACAGTGCCTCTTTTAGCTCTCCAGAGGGAAAAGTAGCTGGTGATACACACTCAAACAAAAAACTCTCAACGTCTTCATGCTCTGATGCTGGTAAAGGTCAGTCCAGGAGAAATCAACCAAGTGCTGCTAGGGGCTCTGAATCAGAGACCGCAAGGAGGAGGCGTGATTCCCTCGATTGGGTAACATTTCTTGAAATGCACCTGTCATTTTTTAGACATTTGGTAATTGTGCCCTGGCGTTCCTTTGTACTCATCACAAAGTAAAAAGCTGGGGTGTTTTTCCGTGAATTGTGTTTGCATTTGCTTACTCTGATTGTAGTTTGGTTGTGTGTTACAAACATCTAGTGTGACCATGACTGAGTGCGGGTTGGTGCCAGTGGGAGGCAGAAAATTTGGTCTTCGGTAAAATCTAGAGCCTCCTGACTACCAAACCAAACTGAGCCTTATGTCCCAATGACTTGGGGGGTCAACTACATGAATCCTTTCTCTCCAATGAGCTCTGTCAAGAGTTACTTGTTCACTCAAACCCATAATACTCATATCTTTGCGCACAACCGCATCTAAAGTCAATTTAGGTCTTCCCCTCTCCCTAGTGTTACTACCCAAAGCTATCATATCTGCTCTCTTAACTACTGCATCTACAGGTCTACAGTAGACATGCTCAAACCACTTTAGCTTATTTTCCCCCAACTTCTCCTCTATAGATGCTACACCTACCATCTCACGAATCGTTTCATTTCTAACCCTGTCTCGTCTAGTCTTACCACTCATCCACCTCAACATTCTCATTTCCGCTACACTCATCTTGCTTACCTGTTGTTTCTTAACAGACCAACATTCTGTCTCATAAAGCATGTTGGTGTTATGGCAGTTCTATAGAATTTTCCATTCATTTGTGTGGGTAACCTTCTTGTCACATAGTACACCAGTAGCGCTTCTGACTACCGTTGTAGAAAAAATGTTTCTTACAAAAAATATGCACACAAAAACTTATATTGAACATCAAAATCTACTTGAAAGATATTCAATTAAGAGATTAGTAGATGTAATCAAACCCCTTGCACAAAACCACATATCATCTCTTGTGATTTTGAGGAGCAATTGAGATATCTTCACTCTCTCATCTATTGTGAGGTGGTGTTAGGGCCCAAGGTTACCATTCGAATTGGGTGTATAATGAACTATTCTAGCTGGAAAAGGTTAGGGTGTTGAGGGGCTAGTATATGTTCAGGTTTAGTGGTATACTTTCTTTATAGTTTGTCTAGGGCCGCTTTCTTTATGGGTCTTCTTTCAAGGCCACTTCCATTAACGATAGTATTATGGTAAGGTTTTTGAGGAGTTTGGCCAGTGAGGTTGGCACCGTCTCTCATTAGGTGGTGAACTTATCCTCACTAAAACTACTGTCTAGTTTGCCTGCCTATGCCATGTGACTAGAGGTGGCAAATGGGTGGGTTGGGTTGGGTTTGAATAGGTTGATATGGGTTATGGGTTGAATATGGGCGGATTGAATATGGACTAATAGTATGTGGGTTGAATATGGGTGAAGTCAAATCCAACCCAACCTAACCCAACCCATTTTTTTTGTTTTCCCCCTGTTTATGAGGCACATTGGGTTGAAATGATTAATTCCCACGAATAACATAACTTGCTGCCACATTTGTGCTTTACAAGAGGGAGGGGATGTGGTGGGACTATGCGAGGATAATTAGTGGTCTAGTAGGTTAGTTCTGCTTCAATGGAAACGGGGAGAGGTCTAGTAGGTTAGTTCAGCTTCAATGGAAACGGGGAGAGGTGGGGGGAGACGTGACTATTTTATTTTTGGGTTCAACTTCAACCCATTTTGAACCCATGTAAACCTATCTAAATGTGGGTTAGTATGGGTTCACCCATTTATAACCCACATTATAATATGGGTGGGTTGGGTTGGGTTTTAAGTGGACGGATTTAGGTTGGGTTATGGGTTGGGTTGGAAATTGCCACCTCTACATGTGACCATGTCTATTTCCATTTTTCGAGCAAGGTAGATGACAAATTGGAGAGAATATAGAGAAACTTTTTCTGTAAATTTATTTTCTTAATAAGTGTTCTAAAAGTCAAGCTAGTCGGTGCCTCAACGAGGCGATTAGGGGGTAGTTGGCTGGTTAGTCGCTCTGCGAAAAAGTCGGTATTTAGTCGGCGACTAGTCGCCGAGTCGGAGTAGTCGACAAGTCGAAAAAAGTCAGCAAGTCGGAAAAAGTCAGATCAAATCGGAAAAAAGTCAGATCAAGTCGGGGTTAAGACAAAATTTGTGAATTTTAGGGGGCCATAGTGTAATTTTGTGATGGGTAAATACCGACCGAAATCCCCATTCTTCGATTGCCTCTTCTCACTGCCTCAGGTTAGCTGCTCGTCTCTCTCTCTCTCTCTCTCTCTCTCTCTCTCTCTCTCTCTCCCCTTTCTTTGACTGATCTTCTCTCTCTCTCCCCTTCTACCCATTTCTCTCTTTTTCTTTCGTCGTGTCTTCAACTTGGTGTTTTTAACTTTGTATCTGTTTTTTTTTTTTTTTGTTAAAGTGACATATTTGCTTGTTGTAGGGGGTGTGTTCCACAAAAAAGAGGGCAAGCTGGTAGGATGATAAAAAAGGAATAAGTGTAGGATTAAAAATCAGTGTAAAAAAAATTAACTATTTGGTTTTACTTAGTTTTCATTTTTTTTTTTACGATCTGCGCTACTTATGTTATTCTACTTACTCAAAACTTGGGAAGGGAGGGAGGAGAATATATATTTTTTATTAAAAAAAAGAAAAATCCAACTAGCCGATTAGTCCCCTAGTCCCTAGTCGGTACCCGACCAACTTGGGACCGACTAACGTCTTTTAGAACATTTCACTTTTCTATCAGTTGGTTTACTGGAACACACTGTGTGGGATAAGGAAAGTGGTTCATAATTTGCCATTTTGTACTGTCCTACGGAATTTAAGTTGTTATTGAGGCTGTGTTGTGCCACGGGCAGCGAAGAAATACATACTCCCCTGAAGCTAACAAAGATGAACAGTATACATGGTTCGGCAATTGTCTACTTTTGGGGAGGATAAATTACGTTCTCTCATTCAAACCCTAATACTAATAGGACCAACCCAACCTAACTCTCTCTCTCTCTCTCTCTCGTGCGTGTGTTTGGTGCGCCAGGTTGCCACTTCTAAGCTTTACAAATAGTACATACTTGAAGGCAAATGAGGGCTAACGTTAAGGATCGAGTTAGGAAATTGGCCTAAAAATGTATAAGCTATTGAACATCCTCACGTGAAATTTTGATAGACTGAGCGAAACAGAATACGGAGGAGAGGGAGGGAGGGAATAGTAAGACGAGATTGAAATAAGGCCGAAGATGATCAAAACACAAAATCAGTGGCTGTTTCGGGGCTGTGAATAATAGACATGAATAGTGAAAGAGAAGAAGAAGATAGATCTAGCCCTCAAATACCTAGGTTAACAAAGGCATCATACCAAAGGAAAAGGATTGCATCACACAATCTTCAAAGTAGCTCTTGTAGTTGATTATTCATTCAGTCATAATTCGAGCTCCTGAGATTACATCAATTTATATAGACTCCATTACATGTGTGAATGCTAATAACTACTACTATTTCCAAGAGGTCTAGGTAGAATGTATGTGTGTGAATGCAATCAACCATTCCTATTCCCAAGAGGTCCAGGTAGAACATGAATGAACCTCATACATGGAAGGTCACAAAGCCTTTAAATGTTCTAAAAGATGGATGACCCTAATAGATGAAGAGTCACAAAGCCTTTAAACTAGTGCATGCCTAATCAAATCCCAAGTGGGCCCTATGTCATCCAACATGTGCCAAATTAAGGTTTGTGCCTTAGAACCATCCTGGCCATGCCTTTTCTACACTTTTAATGGACGCTGCCATTTTCCTTACGATACTTCTCACAACTAGAGCTCTCATACCATGTTAAGTTACCAGTAGTCCTAAAAGCTTAAGCTGTTAGGAAATGGGCACAACAATGTATATTAAGCTATTCAGCAATACACAAAGGGAAAAGAAACCTATCCTTTCCTCATCTCTCCCAACACAAAGGAAAAAGAGACCTTCTGGACCTTGTTCCTTCATAAAAACAGTCCAGGGCCTCAAGACAAGGTGAAAAATTGGAAGCAAACACTTCCAAATACTAATACTACTTTCGAAATTGTCAATTCGAACAGTGTACATGCCGTAATAGGCAATAGGAGAAACGTTTTATGACCACCAATCTAACCATTATTTCTTGTGAAGCTTTTGCACCGGATAATATGGAAAGTTTACTAACTCAGTCCTCCATCACTCTTCCAACGCAGCCCTTATGCTGGCTTGGAAGTACTTAAATGAACAATGCGGAGTTGAAGAGCCTTAGCCTTGCACGTAAGAGGTCCAATGATTAAGAACTTGACTCTTGCTGATAAAAACGATTGGTTGCTCCTCCATCTTTCTACTACTGGATTTTGAACCGTTTTCAATGCTGACAGCAAAAGGTCTAACAAAACACCAAAGAGCATGGTAATGACACCCAAAGAAAATTGTCGATCCAATTATTGGCACTTTCTCCTGTGAATTTTTGATAAGGTTTTCTTTTGAGAGGGCCATTACACGTCACCATTTGTGTACTTTGTAACGAGAAAATGCTCTTTTCATCTTGAGATTGGAATTTAATCCAATGCCGTTGGAGGAAAAGTTGCGCTGTTTCTATGCTTCATTATGCGATTTCATTAATATAAGTAATGCTAGAGGTAAATTACGTACATAGATCCAAGGGTATTTGTGTGATCTTTTCTTGTTGCCATTTGTTTTGTATGTCTTTTGCCGCGCTGTTTCTATGCTTCATTATGCGATTTCATTAATATAAGTAATGCTAGAGGTAAATTACGTACATAGATCCAAGGGTATTTGTGTGATCTTTTCTTGTTGCCATTTGTTTTGTATGTCTTTTGCCAGGGCTAAGAAATGTGCATATTTTGCTTCGTATGCAGAGCTGGGCTAGTTTTGAACCTCCAAAAACAACTGTAAAAAGAGTTCTCTTGCATGAAGACCACGACAGATTAGCCTTTTTGGATAAGAAAGTTGTTACGTCCCTTGTGCTGGAAGGATCAGCTGTTGCTCGTGCAGACCGCTCTACCACCGCCTCAACTCTCTTAGATCCTTCAGAGGAGGAAGGTAAGCCACAACTTGAGTGGACAAAGTAATTTGCTAAATGCATTTAACTTGTTGAGGTAAACTGCTGTTGATTGTTATTCGTTTTATTTATGTAGGAATTCAGGGCAGACTAACAAAACAGGCTTCCGTGTTCTCCTCACATTCTGTACCCATATCCTCCAATATTGCCAGACAAAATAATGTAAGGTGGAGTTTCAATCCAACTGCCAACCTATCAAGCAACGGGGTTACTGTTGTTGAGAAGCCCAATACCCTTTCTGCCAATGATTCCGAGTCTATTGAGGGGTCCCTGGTTGAACTACATCAAACACTATCAGTTTCCAATAGCTTACATGGGCAGACAATTTCTCTGCCGAAGAAACCCAGTGAAATCTCAGATTCGAGCACTTATCTTGTGAAGTCTGCAGTTGAATATGGAAAGCATCATCCTAGCATCACGAAAAACTCCTTTATGGAATCTGGGAAAGGTCTTGAATCACCATTTTATTCTTCATCGGTTGTTGATCCAGCTCCCAAGTTGAATCCAGAAGTTTACCAGTCTGATACTGCAGCAAGTAAAAGCCATTCTGGTAGATTAGCATCATCTTCTCCTATGCTTTCCACTTCGAGCAGTCCATCATCTCCACCGGTCCATTCATCATTACCGCTTTCATCTTCTTTACCTAATCCAACTGAAAAAACATCATCATTGTCCAACTCAATAGGAAGACCGACTACTAGTTTGAAAGCCAGTACAAATGGTAGTCAGACTACCTTGCTTTCCCAATCATCGGGTTCTTCCTCTTCATTTCTTTCTTCTGTCTCCTCCTATAAGGTTCCTGAAAAAGCAGTGCCCTCTGCTATTCCCATCCCTTACACGAACTGTGAAACTGAGTCTCCCAAGAGAGAGCAACGACCTCCTATACCCAAGCTTAGTTCCACAACAGAGGAGAGTTATACAGTTAGAGGTTCATCTCCAAAGAATGAGCCTGGGTTTACTTTGAAGCTCGAATCTTCATTGCCATTCAGATCTGGAGGTGAACCTTCAGCTAATTCGCAATCTGGGAGTAAGCTGAGTTTTGATGGCATGTCAAATCCTACAACAAATGCAGCATTGAATGCTAAACCAGAACTGTCATTCACAAACTTGCCTGCAGCAGTTCTATCAGGTGAAAGTTCTGATGTCGCGGTCACCCAGGAGGACGAGATGGAGGAGGAAGCTCCTGAGACAAGTCAGACAACTGAACTCACTTTAGGAAGCCTTGGTAGTTTTGGGATTGGCTCATCACCAAACCCCACTCCTGGTAAGCCAAATCCATTTGGCGGGGCATTTGGTGGTGTGGTGCCAACTCCAGCTAGCTCTCCTTTTAGTATGACTGTTCCTACAGGGGAGCTGTTTCGACCTGCATCCTTCAGCTTCCAATCTCCACAACCTTTCCAACCATCCCAGTTAACAAATTTTGGTGCGTTCCCTGGTGGGTTGAGTACAGGAACCACTCCTCAGATCTCTGCTGCAGGAAGTGGATTTGGGCGGCCCGCACAGCTTGGATCAGGGCAGCAAGCTTTAGGATCAGTTCTTGGTGCATTTGGACAGTCAAGACAGCTTGGTGGTGTTGTACCTGGTACAAGTCCCTCTTCCGCTAGTGGTTTCAGTGGTGGTTTGATCAGCTCTCCTTCCACTGGTGGCTTTGCAGCTTCAACTGGTGGTGGGTTTGCTGGTGCTGCATCACCTGGAGGTGGATTTGCTGCCGCTGCCTCAGCCAGCGGTGGATTTGCTGCCGCTGCCTCAACTGGTGGTGGGTTCGGCGGCGGTTTCGGTGGCATTGCTTCAGCTGGAGGGGGATTTGCTGCCACTGCCTCAGCTGGTGGTGGTTTTGCAGGAGCTGCTTCTGGCAGTGGATTCCCCAGTTCAGGTAGAGCACCTTTTCTTCCCACTTCTTTTTTGGCAGCACCTAACAAATGATGGATATATATTTTTTGACTTACATTGGCTTTGAGGTTACTAATATCTGTTATTCGAAATATTGAAGGTGGTGGTGGATTTGGAGCCTTTAACAGCCAGCAAGGAAGTGGTGGCTTCTCTGCATTTGGTAGCAGTGCAGGAGGGTCTGGAAGACCCCCATCTTCGCTTTTCACGCAGATGAGAAAATAGTCGTCGACGTCCAAGAAAAAGCCGGTGGCGGCGACATCTCTTGGTGGTGAGCTCGTTTTAATAGTGGTTGTGTATTGGTTGTTTGGTTTTGGTTGTGTACTTAGCATTATTGTATTTTATCTGTGGTGTTGCTATTACTCTTCAATCAGATAAGAAATTGAACTGAAAATTTTATTTGCTAGGACGTTAGTGGGTTAAATTAGGAAATTTTAGATCTCATTCCTCTGATCGAATTTAAAATTTCACAGTGATCCACAATAATTAGGCCAACCAACTTTGAAATTATACAACAATAACATAACCCATTTTTTTTTTTTTTTTTGAACTGCAAAAAAACGGTGCTCTAGTGGGGGCTTCATTGCACCGTTAGGCAAGGGCCCCGGGGAAACCAGTTGCCGGCCCAATTTAACCCAACCCAAAGGAAGGGACCTAGCCACCGGGCACCAGCGGAGTTCATCATACCCCCCGGGCAAAGGCCCAAGAGCCTCCTAAGGGAGACAGGGGAACATAGCCACTTTGTTCTCCCCTGGGAATAACATAACCCATTTAGTCCCCAATAATTGGGGGTATGTGCTGGGGATGGATAGGAGATAGATCTAACCTTTGGCAATAAATGCACCAACTTTGAAATTATCTGATAAAAAAAGATGAAATACTCAGATAATCATACAGAATTTTAACCATTACTGGTATGACAAGTACACATTAATCTCTACATAATTTAGAGAAAAAAAGCAAATAGTTTGTGTAAATCGCGCAACACAATCCCTTATAATTGCAATTAACATATTATTTGTGCTTGAAATCAAAGCCCATGAAAATGCTACTCCCTCCGTCCCTTTTTGTTTGTCATTTTTTGATAATCGTGTCAGTTTTCGATCGCTTATATCTTTTAATATCGATCTCCAAATATATGCAATATGGATCTTGTTTGATAGTTCACGATTAATTCTATTATACAAAGTTTTTAAAACGGTGAAAAACATTATAGATTGAAAGATATAAGCAATTTAAGGCGTATCAGAAAATGGAATAATTGACAAACAAACTGGGATGGAGGGAGTAATTCGCAGGGCACCCAGCCACCCAACGAGATGGAAAACATAGAAGAAAATCCGTAGAAATCCTGCCCATGGAAGGGGGGAGTGCTGGTGTGTGATCCTAGTGTGCACATCCGGGCTATTGGATGTGTTTTCAACTGTCCTGATTTTATCTTGGTAGTTTGCATATCTGAGCCGTCCATTGCCAAGATGAAATCCAAGCCGTTGATTACCGAGATCAAAGGCTCGGATGCGCACACCAGCATTCTTCGTGTATATTATGCATACCATGTATTAACTTGGAGGGAGATAAACTTAGCAGCATTAATATTAGCAGCAGTAGCACAAACTGATCACCAGTAGCATGGTAATGTACACATTTGAACATAATATGTACTATCTGTACTTTGTCAGGTGCTTGAGTTGAAGTCCAAACTCTAAACAAGTGTCGCACCTTCAAAAATCAGGTGGGTTAGTGAGCAGCCACTGAAGCAAATATTTCACAATCAAAAGTTTGCTAGTATGTGCTGCTGTTCAAAATTTGCTGGTCAATCTTCTTAATCGTTTTCCTTGGTGAGGTTGTTGCTTTCGCCATCTTGAGGTTGATCTTCCATGTCTACGCTTTTGCCTGGATGTTTTGCTTCATTTAACAGCGTCTATCGATCCAGTGGGGTCTGTAATGCGTAGTTCAAATTTGACCCTGCATATTATAGATGGGAATGGTTAGTATGTTAATCGTTCTTTGAATGTGAAATAAGCATTAGTTTGCTTTGTACTTTGTCAATGGAGAAACTTTGTCATTGCAATAGTCGCACCAGAAATCGCCATCTCCAATTGCATTGGTTCCTCTTGAGCAAATTGAGCATGCGAGATACGTGTACTTTTGGTTGAAATTAACCAACTCTGTGAGGCCTTTAATTGGTAGATATCGGGGCTGCATTAGAGGGATCATGTGTTTTTGTGTAAGGGTAATGTTGTATGGAGTATTGTTTGCTGTTTCATTAAAGGATTGGTGTATGGAATTTACCTTTGTGACTGAGGATGGGAGGTCTTCAATGTTCTTGATTTTGTCTTCAGGAGGTTCTGATGTGTTGGAAACTGGAGATATTGTTGTGGTTGCAATGGGGAGTTAGTTCTTTGACAGCGACTGCATTGCGGATGCACCTGAGGATAAAAGATGGAGGCATTTTTTTAAAATTAAATTTGATTGCAGGTTTTCCCAACAAATAAAATCATAGGTAATACCAGGCGAAGAAACGCACATAGTTTAACTTAAAGCAATGCAAGTCAATTTGGGCTCTTAGAGCTCATCCATTAGTGCTTTTAGAAAGTTAGAAGTTAGCAAGGAATTGATAACCTTTGGCAGCAAAAAAACAAAAAAATCAGTTTTTCAAGGTGCAAACTGGCTGCCCAGATCAGTTCGAAGAGTGAGAGCACACAACATAATTGTATATTAATTATGGTTAATGCTGTTGATACATAAACTTGATTTATTATTTTTGCACATGAAAGTAAAGTCCAAACAAGCCTCAATTGACAAAGCCCAAATATAAAAGATGTTATTGAAAGAGATCAATATATCTAATTTCTAAAAGCTCTAGAATATCTAGGTTTTAGAAGTTTTAGAATATCCTTGTGAATTATCTAGATTTTCTTTGTGTAATTCTAGAATCTACCTCAAAATTTATCTTATGTGAAAATATCTTTAGACTAGAGCCTTGCATTGAGTAGTATAAGTAGGGATAGCTTCTAGTTTATGCGTAAAAGAAATTTCCTCCTTCCCCACTCATAATATTTCTCGCTATTCCAAAATTTTGTCCAACTAAACATTAGAAACTCCGACTCTTCCAACAAACATATCTTAAGTTACGCGATATATATCCCGATACATTTGTACAATAAAATAATGATACACGATATGTATTCTGATTTGCAAACACTACTTGTGAGGATGGAAATGATGGCAGTCAAGAGAATGAGGTGATGATCTTGGGAGCGGATTCTATCGACTACATGGTTGCACTAATAGGTAATTGCTTGTCTTTTTTGGGTCGTGTCACCTTGTTTATGCAAGCATTGTTCGTGAAATTCTTTAACGTATTGAACAAAATCTGCAATTCCGATTCAATGATTGCACACCGAAAAGATATAGTAATAACTCTATTACTATTCCTATTCATGGGGAAAATGGCAGTCTTAGGGTCATCTTTTTGCTTAAGATACTTGACAAGATCCTCAAGAGAGTAATTGGAGCGGGACTCCTTTGTGGATTTATGACCATACCCACCATGGGTCTGCACTGCTATCTTTCGTTGGCCCCAACTTCTTGATAGAAGACAACCGGAGATGGGTAGTAGCAATGATTGGTTTTGTTACGAGACAGTTCGTGATGTTTACATCGGCCTATAATAGGTCGCTCTATGAAGGATTGGTTCAACCTCATCGCATAAAAATGTTCTCGTTCTTTCTAGTATTTTTCTTGGTTAAGCTCTTATGGACCAATCTAACAATTTTGCGCAACTAGCGGTTTTTGTATCCTAAAGAAAACGCAACGATAGTGGTACCAAAGGCGTACATCTTAGTTGCCATTATTTTTTACTTTGGACTGCTAATAAAACAACGTAGTTTTCTTAATTTGAATGAGTTCAAGGCATATATTAGTTTGTCATACAACATACAACGGTGCAGGTGATGCTAAAGATCCAACATAAGATGAACCGCGATTAGGAAGTGCAACGACTGGATCAATTGTTATCACCTTGACACTTTGCTCACTGGGGTTCTCTCAATTTTCCCCACATCTACTATCGTAGTTTTGGAATTGTAGGTAATTTTGCCCTACTTGTTTGACTACTTCTCATTTCGAGGGGTGGTGCTCCGAGTATGAGACCGTATTTTCTCGTTGATGAAACAATTGTAAGGTTTTTTGAACTGGAAACAATTGTAAGGTTGAGCCCTGACTTGCCGATGCTTGTGACAAAGTACAGAGATGATCATGATGATCATGACTTTGAGTGTTTCCACCCTAGGAGGCTTGTCTTTGCAAAAATGAGATTCTCCCATTATAGATGTGCAATCATACGAGGCTTGCCCATTGATGATTGGCTCCTTTTGATGGGAGATGGGCAGCAGCGCACCGACAATTGTGAGGTCAATGGGGACTACAAGCGGAGAAGAGTGGATTACTATAATGTCAACAAGAGTTTCTCTCACTGCCATCGCCAAGATGTTGGAGACGAATCTTACGGGTTCTTCTCGGATCCTCGATCACTAACCTGTTAGTAGAACTACTGGGAGATAGAACCCTAAAATTCTATACACATAATTTTGGAGATGAGGGGTGGGGTGAGGTGAATGTGGTTACAGTTTGTCAAACAAATTTCATTTGTGGTTTTGCCTTATGGAATAAGTGTATCTTGTGGTTTGATAGTGACAAAAAGATTCACAATTGCTCTTTGGATGACAGTCACTATCGCCAATTGTGAATCTCTTTGTCACTATCAAACCACCAGATAACTTATTCCAAAAGGCAAAATCACAAATGAAATTCGCTTGACAAACTGTAACAGCTCACCTCACCTCACCCTTCATCTCCAAAGTTAAATGTTTAGATTTTACGGGTTCTATCTTCTATGAGTACTGCAAATAGAGTAAGTGACTCAAGATCAGAGAAGAGTCCGTAAGGTTTTTCTCCAACATCTAGTAGCGGCAGTGAAAGAAATTTAGTAGTGTTAACATTATAATCCACACTTCTCTACTTGTAGTCTCCATCGACCTCACAATCCTCGGTGCGCTGTCTCCCATCTCCTATTAAAGTAGCCACCCATCGATGAACGAGCCTCGTATGACTACACATCTATAATTGGGGGAATCTCAATTTTATGGAGAAAATGTCCTAGGGTGGAAAAACTCGAAGTCTTGATCATCTCTGTGCTTGGTCTCGTACTCGGAGCACCACCCCCTCAAAATGAGAAGAAGTCAAACAAGTAGGACAAAATTACCTATAATTCCAAAACTAAGATACTATTTAAGAGTACTCGAACTAAGTTTTATAAAGTTATTTTAACGACCATTGATCAAAAACACAAATTAAAGTTATTTTAACGACCATTGATCAAAAGCACAAATTAAACTAAGGGATACTTGGTTTCGCATGATTGAATTTCTTTTTGTTAGGCGTACAGGCTATTGGGTAGCTCACTATTTAGCTAAGAATGAACATTTTAGTTCTTCTTGTAATGAATGGATGGATGATGCACTGTATTTTGCGATGCCCTTTCTTATCCTTGATAATAAAAGATCGCTTTTTTATCATAAAAAGCAAAAAAAAAAGAAAAGAATTTGGTAAGGACTAAAGAAAGATCTTGGGTCTCATTGCAACTTATTGAACCATGAACTATGTTGCGTAGAATATTTTCAATGTATAACATACACATATCAGTCACTTCACTAGTAAATGTCATTTGTTCGTGAGGAGTGAGGATGGAACCAGTCGATCATGGGAGTGATACAAGAGGGTATTGAAGTAGGATTAGAGCATCCACAGGCACATTTCCACGAGGCGGACAGAAGGGCCCTCTAAGATCTGTTCAACTTGTTCCATATTGCAATTCGCCACAAAGACAATTCTGATAACTGACGAAAGTTATTCTACGAACTCCTTCTAGGCGACGAAGAAGAAAGAAGCTAATAGCCAGTGAGATCGACCGCTCATCCCGACACCCAGGATAGGGCTGGCTTTCGGACCCCTATTGCGTAGACTCAACCAAATTTCGTCAACGTAGTATCTAAAAAATCACTTTCCTAGATGAAAGTATTTGAACAACAATGATTTTCATTGAATAAATGAATAAGTAGTCGGTGAATACCATTCACTTTGCAAAATATAGAGATGGTAGAGAGAGCCTAGTGCGTACTTCTTTTGAAGAATTAGTTATCGACTGTAGAAGTTATGCTTTTGGGCTGGTTATAGGCATAACCCAAATCCAAAGCCGACATTGAATGTGTGTCTTCGCCAAAAGGATAGCCCAATCCAATAGTAAAATGTGCAAGTTTTGAATGAGTTGATGCGAGAAAGCCCCCAATCCAAAGGGGCCTATGATTTCAATAGTATTAACCTTAACTTCAAGATTCAGGTCACGCATGTGTCTAATATAACATGAAGTTCTGCGTACTTTGTAGATAAGAAACCAAGTATGAATGAGTATTTGAACTCACGGAGTTGGCATGCATGGTGTTCTTGGATTGGAACTTAAATTTTTTCTGCGTCTTTAGATATCAGGTTGGATTATTTTATTTTCATGTATGAAACAGTTAGTCTGAGGTATGTTCAAACTGACCCAAGACAATCAATATTTAAATTAAGATATGTATGAAGTGTGTGGCAGTACGTGACAGCTAATGCATATCATCTTTTAAATAGACAAACAAACTCATAGCTAAAGTTGCTTACTCCTTAAAAAAAAAGAAAAAAAGAAGAAGAAGAAGTATATTGCGATAAGTGGGTGAGTATTGTTTGAGTCTCTCTTTCAAGGCAGGTTACCTCTGGCTCGGGTGGAGGACCCCAAGTTCATAACATACCAACAAGAGCCCTTTCGGGACTTACGTATATGAGATGCCACAACCCACAAGCCTCACCATCGTCTGTCCCGCAAACAAATACTCCATAATTTTCCATATACATCATTTTGTTGAGGTTGAGAACTTGCGGTGGCGAAAAATACAACATTTTTTTTTGTATAAATAGTTTCAAGAACTTAATTGGGTTTTTGATTGAAAATGCCGCATTAAAAAAGATTCTAACAAAAGCAATTTCTCTTCCTAAGTTAATTAAACAAGTTCAAATGACCGGAGTCATATCGATTGGTACCACTTTTGGGTAGCGGAGTCCTTGCCGACCGTGTGGTGAGGGCGTCCGGCCGTCCATTGAGAAAATGCACAGCTCAAATTTAATCCGATTGCTTGGATTAAATCCAAGCCGTGCATTTTCGCAATAGACGGCCGGATCCCCGCACCACATGGTATTGTGCACATAGCGCACAACAGGGACCCTTGATCCCCATTTTTGAATTGTTGATTCTAAGGATTACTTACTTTATTAGTAGAACTGCTTGGAGAGTTGGCTTGTAATCGAAGGAAAACAGGACAGTGGGTGGGTGCATCAGTTAACAAGAGATGATTATTTTGGTCTACCTATAATACATGAAGCATATCAGTGTCACGGCTCACTTGTCCAAATTGTAACCATTACGGCATATGGATTTTTTGATCCGCAAAGAAAGATACTACTATATTAGAAACTCGGTAAAGATACACTGAGATGAGACAAATCACGTACCAACCACAAGGCTAGAAAACTAGTAACTATTCAGTAATCTGGGAACACCGTCATGAGGTGCTCTAGACCACTTTAGAACCATACAATTATGTGGGGTCTATATACTTCGCTGTGGACCCCACGAGAATGGGTGGTTATGGTCTGCTCCGGAACGTGACGTGGCGGTGCTCCCGAACTATTGAGTAATTTCACCAAAACAAGGGCTAGGAGGAAGCTGCCAAAGGAGAGAAAAATACAAGAGAAAACACATTCAACAAAGTGTTGGATGAAGAAATCAAAGGAGACCCCCAGAAGTACAAAATTACAGATCTGCAAAACCGCAAACAGACATGGATATGGTCCATTGTATTATTATACTCCTGCTAGAAGTTGCTAGCAATAGTATTCAATTGCTTTAACTCTGTGGTCTATGCTTTAATGCCTTTCTTGAAATTCATGTGCTTTGATTCTTGTATTAACCGCAGACAAAATATTCCATATTTTTGTGAAAACTTGTAACTATATAAGCACCTCGAATCACTTTCACTATTTTAGAAAATGATGTAGAGTGGATTGCGTCCACGTTTCTTGATTGTTTGGACCATTCACTGCCCAAGCGGCATAAATAAATGAGTCACGGGCCAACATTGTCCCAAAGGCCCGGAGTCCGCGTTTGGAAGGGAAACAGGCTTCTGCACATTTCTCATGGCCATTTCGGTGATGATCAATGATGGGTTTCGGCCGTTTGATGTTGTTTAGGCCTTCAAAAGGGGAATTTTGTAGTTTTAGGAAATAATAGATTTGCTAATAACTTTTAGTAGGAAATTTCGTTTTGTTGTCGTCTGTTTTGGCAACATTATATTTATTTATAGTTTTTGATTCTGCCAATTATTTTCGAATTTTTAGTTTTGGTAATTTTCGTAATTTCTTGGGTTTTGGCTTGATTGCTTTGACACTATAAGTATAATTCGGTTGTTTATGAATTAAGAAAATTGAGTTTTTACGCATTATCGTTTGTGCAAAGAGGGAGTACCTCTGGCTCAAACATTATTTGCATTAATCTCTTGCAAATAATTTCGTAAAAGGAGGTTGCCCTGCATCAGGAAAAAAAATAGCAAAATCAGAAGGAAAACCAAAAAAACGCAGGCTTTAGAGAATGATCGGATCGTTTAATTTAAAGATGATCCTTTTTTGTATTACAATTCTAATTGGAGTTTGTTTACGACCTAAACTCCACCAGCAGCCAGCGTGTTGCGTGGCAATGTTGATGCATGGGGTTGTTGATGATGGTTAAGAAATCATAGGTTTTGTTTTTTGGTTTTGAACTTCATAGTGGCCTTTTTGCTCCAATAAATCCTCTTCATAGGTTCGAAGTCTCTCAATCCTAAGATGGTTTACTTGATAGATCGATGTTCCTCATTTTGTTTTTATTCATGAGGAGAAATGATGTACTTTTTGTGAATATACCAAAATTGTTCCGTGTAATTTACCCTTCTTTTTAATAGAAATTCCGGCAGTTGCTTTAAAGAGGAGTAGGGTTCCTTAGGGCATGGGCATATCACGGCTGGGACAAGAACAGAAGATCAAGAAGAGCAGAAGAAATTAATCGTAAGGTTCATATTTTCTTACAGGCTAAATTCCTAGGAGACCCCCTCATCTATACTCATTTTCCCAACTGACCCCCTAACCTTTAAAAGCGTCCAAACTCACCCCCTCATCTATGCGAAATGTAAAACACCCCTTACTCCGTTAACGGAATTACGTCAAATGACTATAATACCCCTTAAAAAACAGCCACACTCACCCCCTCATCTATGAAAATCATCCACAGTCACCCCCTCTCTCTTTCTTTCTTTTTTTTTGGGTGTGTTTGTTTACAAAAAATTTCTATTTTCAAAAATAAAATTTAGTGAATTTGTTTTTTATTTCAAAATCAGAGTGTTCATGTTTAAAAAGGAAACAAATTTAGTGATTGTGTCGGTGAGCTTGTCATGCAGGTCCCAGATCTTCTCGAGCACTAATTCGATCTCTTCGATCTCCATTGCCCACATTTTATTTAGGAAGATATGCGAAACTTGTTAGAGAGAGAGAGAGAGAGAGAGAGAGAGAGAGAGAGAGAGAGAGAGAGAGAGAGAGAGAGAGAGAGAGAGAGAGAGAGGAGCAGAGTTCCAATCGGCTGAAGAAGAGAGAGACTGAGAGAGATGAAGTTTAGAGTAGAGAAGGTTTACAGCTGTTACAGTGCTGTTGAAGGGCATTTTGGTCTAAAAAATGTGCAAATCTCGTAAGTACAAACGGGTTTGTAACAGAAGGGGTCTGTATGGCTAACGGTGATAGACGAGGGGGTGAGTTTGGACGCTTTTAAAGGTTAGGGGGTCAGTTGGGAAAATGAGTATAGATGAGGGGGTCTCTTAGGAATTTAGCCTTTCTTACATGACTACTCTATTTATTTTCATGAGTAGCTAAATTCTTTAACTAGAGTTAAGGATGAAACTCTATTAATATTATTGATTAATGTTACGCATATGGTTTTTAGATCAATAAAATTCCACAAGTGCGCCACCAGGAATGCAACGTAGCATAAGGGCCTAGGCTAGGGCTGGGCATCGTGTTGTGTAGTATTCGTGTCGTGTCGAATTACGTTCGTGTCAAAATGACTTGCTTAACTAATTGTGTGAAAAAAATATACCCTAACCCGACCTGCTACTAATCGTGTCAACCCAAACACAACACAGATTGACACGATTAACTTGGAAACGTCCTGTTTAGCCAAATTTGACCCGAGCACGATACGAATTGACACGGTTAATTTGTGTCATTCTCGGGTTATGCAAGTTAATTCTAAATACGAATTTCGAGACGGATCATTCTCTTCACATAGATCAACTACTTTTAGAAGTTTAGGACTTTGAAATTGCCCCGTACATCAACTACTTTTAGGAGTTTAGGACTTTGAAATTGCCCCGTCATGAGGTAGTGTCGCAAAGGTGAGGATAGATATAAAATACCAAGGGGTTAAAGAGGTTGAGGTATGATAGGAAGCATGAAAAGTTTTCTCAAAATCTTCACCGTAAGCAAAATGTATATGATTTTGAGAAAACTTTTCATGGTGGTAATCTTTTTGAAAGGTTTGTGAAGGATGTTCCTTGATTTTAGCCTAGAGAACTGCTGTGATCTTCACTCGATATGTTGAAGAAACAAAAAGATCTTCTTCACTTGACAGGGATGATGGCTCAGTCAACCGTGGAGGACGCCGTAATGACGACGCTGCCCTCGTCTGCCCCGGCAATTGCCGACAACGAAGATGTTGAGAGTCAACACTTGACTCTCTATAGATCATGGATCTAGAATCCTCCATAGTAGAACAGAGAATTCTAGAATAGTCCGGAAGGTTCGAGAGTATTCTAAAGAATTCTAGAATAATGGAGAACTCTCTAGAAGGTCGAAGAATAATCTAGATAAATTTAGAATGGTCTAGAATGTTCTAGATATTTCTAGAAGATTCTAGAAGTGGAGGAACGTAGAGAGTTCCGGAATATTCAAGAAGGTTATGGAAGACTCCACTACATGCTAAACTTGTGTGGAGAGTTCAAGAATGTTGTGGAGGTGTGAGGAGGAGAAGATATTTTCTAGGAGGATTCTAGATGAAGAATATGGATCGTTGGATGAGAATGATCTTGGTCGTCCATTGAGGAGGTGGATGGCTATATAAAGGGTGGAAGGCCTCATTTGTGATGTGTGGTGAGGAAGTACCACCTTGGTGGTGATGAAAGCATCCCTTGGGTGGGAGAGTATCCAAGTGGGGGAGAGACCACCTAATGAGTGAGCACAAAGAGTGTGCCTAGATATTGTAAGTATCAAGTGAGAGTCATATGTATCTTCGTGTGAGTGTTGTTAAGTGAATTGAGTGCGGAGTGTATGTACAAGAGTTAGCATATGCAATAAAAGATTTTGTTTGTTCTGCTGCGTCGTACTCAACATGATGTCCTATCCGAGATCCTCGTTCACGCCCCCGCTAAGTCTCTGGTTTGATTCAAAAGCGTGTCCAATTGTCCAAACACTGGCTGTCTCTCATCTCTCTCCTCCACCTCCTGATTCCTAACCGCAGACTCTCCGGCGTCCTCATCCACAAGAGACCGCTGCAGTTTCGCCGGCTTCCTCTTCCGCAAGACGCCGCCGACTTGGAACTTATTTCGCTCAACTCTTCTCTCTCCAGAGATCCTCCTCAGTTCAAGTCTCTCAATTTCCTTCAAAGCAATGGGAATTTTTCAGGGCCGATGTAACTGAGCTAACGTCGATCAAAAACAAGAAACAAAAAACAAATGGGAATTTTTCAGGTATCTTTCTTCGACAATCTTGTAATGGTTTGTTGCTCTGTTCTCCCTCTCATAACCGCAACCTCAGTTTTTACTTATTAAATCCCACCACAAAGCAGCATATAGCGTTGTATCCACCTCCTGGTTGTGCATCATCCGGATACAAAGTAATTTATGGGTGTCATATAGCTTTTGATCCATCAAAGTCGCCTCATTACAAAGTAATGTGTGTAAGTTTGGTAGGGTGTTGTCGCTATCAGATTGAGATATATTCATAGGAGAGTCGGTGTTGGAGGGTGTCTGGGAATAACTTTACAGTGGGAAAATTTGATTGTAATAGATTCAGGGAGGGGGTGTTTTGGAACGGAAACATTCACTGGTGTGGCCTTGGTTACGTTTCAATGTCGATTTAGAGTGTATCGAAAAAATGCCGGCAGCTCCAGTGTATTGTAGGGATTCGTGTAACTGGGAGAGGTATAGGTACTTTGGCGAGTCCAGTGGCCATTTGCATCTTATTTTTGTTGAATGTATCCGGTAAAGTTGTATCTTATAATTTCAAAGATGGTACTTTGAAGGAGTTTCTGGACTTGGCGCCGAAGGAGGGAATTGATGAAGGACATGCTCAAAAATTCAGATATTGGGATACTTATCAGTTTATTGAGACTCTTGCTTCTGTTTCAGTCGATGATCTGCTATACATGAGTTGTTTGAGTAGTCGTTCGGTTTTTTTTTAATGCGTTTATTCTAGCGTGGGATTAATTTATTTGTAACAAATTGAATTATTATTTTCTCCCGAGCATAATGTTACACATGCCAGTTGATTAATCAAGGAGAAATAAATTGGTACAATGATATTGCCACTGTACAATGATAGCCCAATGGAAATTTTCCAAATACATTCAACCAAAAAGGCTGGATCTATCCAGATGACTAGGAAATGCATATATGCAACACATATGGACAATTATGTGCATATAATCTCCACTTAGTTGTTTCGTTGTTGGTTTTTTCCCATCGGTCTAGACGAAACATATATCAACCCAGATGGTTTAATATCTGCAAATATCCACTCAATTGTACCTCTGTTGGTTGGTTGCATTAGTTGTTGAAGAAGAATAAAGATCCAACAGAAGATGAAGGACAATTAGGAAGTGTGAAGGATTGGATCTCTTGTTACCACCTCGACAATTTTCATGCTGGGGTTCTCTCAAGTTCCCCTTATATTTTTGTGGTAATGGCTTTTCTTACTTGGTTTAATTTGTGATTTTAATCAATGTTTGTTAAAATAGCTTCATAAACATTATCTTTTTTTTGGAATTGCAGGTATTTGCTGCTTACTTGTTTGACTTATTTTCCTTCCGAGGGTGCGGTGCTCCAAGTCTACGACCCTATCTCCGTGTTGATGAAGCAAGTGCTAGGTTAAGCCCCGATTGGCCCGTGCTTGTGAGCAAGCATAGAGACCATCAAGAGTTTGAGTTTTTCCACCCGAGGACAGGTGTCTCCTAAAAAAAGGCATTCCCCTATTACACACGCGCAGTGATACGAGCCCCCTCAATTGAGGGGTGGCTACTTTTGACGAGAGATGGGCATGTCGATGGAGAGCGGGGTAGGTTGGACTAATACAACATAAACACAGAGGAATTTCTTTCCCTCCCATCCATAGATGTGAGAGCTAGACCTTACGGACTATTCACCAATCCTAGGTCTCTCATCGTGTTCGCGCATCTCCTGGAAGATGGTAAATACTGCTAATTTTGGGGATGAGGGTTGGGTTGAGGTAAATACTGCTACCGTTAGTCAAGAAAATAGTATCATTACTGGTGGTTTGGCCTTATGGAAGAAGGCTATTTTGTGGTTTGATACTGATAGACAGATTCACCATTACTCTATCGAAGACGATAGGAATCTCCATGCCTCTTTCATTGATGATTTGGATGGCATGAATGTGCATGGTATTCCTGAAGCTTCGATCCTTTTTGACAATGAGGCAACGTACCTTTTGGATATTGGGATGGAAGGGAAGATTTATACTGTTAGGGTAGAGGATACCATACTTACACAGAGGATGGCATCCTTAGATGCAAGATGTTTCTACGCTGTAGGTAGGGAATTTGGCTACAGTTTAAGAGCTGAGGGGGTTTGGGAAGAGGGAAAGATTCTTCTGACCCCAAACCCCCTCAGCTCTCAAACTGTAACCAAATTCTCTACCTACTGCATAGAAACATCTTGCACCTAAGGATGTCATCCTCTGTGTAAGTATGGTATCCTCTACCCTAACAGTATAAATCTTCCCTTCCATCCCAATATCCAAAAGGTACATTGCCTCATTGTCAAAAAGGATTGAAGCTTCAGGAATACCATGCACGTTCATGCCATCCAAATCATCAATGAAAGGGGCATGGAGATTCCTATCGTCTTCGATAGAGTAATGGTGAATCTATCTATCAGTATCAAACCACAAAATAGCCTTCTTCCATAAGGCCAAACCACCAGTTATGACACTATTTTCTTGACTAAAACGGTAGCAGTATTTACCTCAACCCAACCCTCATCCCCAAAATTATGCATATAGGCAATTAGGGTACTATCTTCCAGGAGATGCACGAACACGATGAGAGACCTAGGATTGGTGAATAGGCCTTAAGGTCTAGCTCTCACATCTATGGATGGGAGGGAAAGAAATTCCTCTGTGTTTATGTTGTATTAGTCCAACCTACCCCGCTCTCCATCGACATGCCCATCTCTCGTCAAAAGTAGCCACCCCTCAATTGAGGAGGCTCATATCACTGCACGTGTGTAATAGGGGAATGCCTTTTTTGAGGAGACACCTGTCCTCGGGTGGAAAAACTCAAACTCTTGATGGTCTCTATGCTTGCTCACAAGCACGGGCCAATCGGGGCTTAACCTAGCACTTGCTTCATCAACACGGAGATAGGGTCGTAGACTTGGAGCACCGCACCCTCGGAAGGAAAATAAGTCAAACAAGTAAGCAGCAAATACCTGCAATTCCAAAAAAAAGATAATGTTTATGAAGCTATTTTAACAAACATTGATTAAAATCACAAATTAAACCAAGTAAGAAAAGCGTAGAAACATCTTGCACCTAAGGATGCCATCCTCTGTGTAAGTATGGTATCCTCTACCCTAACAGTATAAATCTTCCCTTCCATCCCAATATCCAAAAGGTACGTTGCCTCATTGTCAAAAAGGATTGAAGCTTCAGGAATACCATGCACGTTCATGCCATCCAAATCATCAATGAAAGAGGCATGGAGATTCATATCGTCTTCGATAGAGTAATGGTGAATCTGTCTATCAGTATCAAACCACAAAATAGCCTTCTTCCATAAGGCCAAACCACCAATAATGATACTATCTTCTTGACTAACGCTAGCCATATTTACCTCAACCCAACTCTCATCCCCAAAATTATGCTTATAGGCAGTTAGGGTACCATCTTCCAGGAGATGCGCGAACACGGTGAGAGACCTGGGATTGGTGAATAGTCCGTAAGGTCTAGCTCTCACATCGATTCAAAAGCGTGTCCAAACACTGGTTCTCTCTCATCTCTCTCCTCCACCTCCGGATTCCTAACCGCAGACTCTCCGGCGTCCTCATCCACAAGAGACCGCTGCTGTTTAGCCGGCTTCCTCTTTCGCAAGACGCCGCCGACTTGGAATTTGTTTCGCTCAACTCTTCTCTCTCCAGGGATCCTCCTCAGTTCAAGTCTCTCAATTTCCTTCAAAGCAATGGGAATTTTTCAGGGCCGATAAAAAACAAGAAACAAAAAACAAATGGGAATTTTTCAGCTATCTTTCTTCAACAATCTTGTAATGGTTTGTTGCTCTGTTCTCCCCATCAAAACCGCAACTGCAGTTTTTACTTATTAAATCCCACCACCAAGCAGCATATAGCATTGTACCCACCTCCTGGATGTGCATCAGCAGGATACAAAGTCATTTATGGGTGCCATATAACTTTCGATTCATCAAAGTCGCCTCATTACAAAGTAATATGTGTAAGTTTGGTAGCCATTTATCGCTATCAGATTGAGATGTATTCATCGGAGAGTCGGTGTTGGAGGGTCTCTGGGAATAACTTTATACTGAGAAGATTCGATTGCGATAGATTCACGGAGGGGGTGTTTTGGAACGGAAACATTCACTGGAGTGGGCCTTGGTTACGTTTCAATGTCGATTTAGAGTGTATCGAAAAAATGCTAGCAGCTCCAGTGTATTGTAGGGATTCGTATAGCTGGGAGAGATATAGGTACTTTGGCGAGTCCAATGGCCATTTGCATCTTATTGAGGAGGAGCCAATGACAGGATTTCGAGTTTTCGAGATGGAAAGGGACTACTCTGGTTGGTTTGTCAAGTATCATGTTGATATTGGTGGCGTTGCGGCTGCATTCCCTGCAATTCCTCCCTATATACTATGATTCATTCGCCAACAGAACGAGGACGAGTCCTTTCTATTGTTGAATGTATCCGGTAAAGTTGTATCTTATAATTTCAAAGATGGACTTGGCGCCGAAAGAGGGGATTGATGAAGGACATGCTAAAAAATTCAGCTATTGGGATACTTATCAGTATATTGAGACTCTTGCTTCTGTTTGAGTCGATGATCTGCCATACATCAGTTGTTTGAGTAGTTGTTTGGGTTTTTTTTTTAATGCGTTTATTCTAGCATGGGATTAATTTATTTGTAACAAGTTGAATTATTATTTTCTCGTGAGCATAATGTTACACATGCTAGTTGACTAATCAAGGACAAATAAATTGGTACAATGATATTGCCACTGTACAATGAGAGCGCAATGGAAATTTTCCAAATACATTCAACCACTTTGTAAATGTTATTTGTTCGTGAGGATTGAGGACATGAAACCGGTCGATTATGAGGCTATGATTTCAATAGGATTAACCTTATCTTAAAGATTCAGGTCACGTATGTGTCATGTCTAATATAAAGGCCGGGTTTTCCAAATAATCATCTCCTAAAACTCTTAAATACGGATTTCGAGACGGGTCATTCTACTCACGTACATCAACTATTTTTAGGAGTTTTAACACTTTTAGCTAAAAATGGAAAAGTCACCCAACATGAAGTTCTACATATAGTACTTTGTACTTTGTAGCTAAGAAACCAAGTACTCCTGTGAGTATTTGAACCCACGGGGTTGGCCCAGTGTTCATGGCTTGGAACTTAAGCCCTGTTTGGCAGGTGGATTTGAGGCCTGATATGTGAAGCGCCCCTCATCCATCTCCTTGTCCCGCATCATCTCCAGTCCTTGGCTGCGATTTCTTCCGCCCGGAGTAGATCACTGTTGGGAGATACAACCCACCTGCGGGTGGATTTGCTAACGATTAATTCAACCCTGTCGTTTGCAAATCCGGGGGATTTTGGTACCAAAATACCCCTCCCAATCCACCCTCCCTCTTGTTCTGTGTATTTCGATCGATTCATTTGTGCCTAGGATTTGGAAGAGTGCAGGAGAGCGAAGAGAAAAGGTACTCTATCGTTCCATCTTCTGACTCCATTTTCGATCTATATCAACTTCGTTTTCGACCATTTGACAGGTAAAAACTCTTCACACGACTCAGATCTGGTGTCTTTGTGATACCAAACAGATTTTTTCCCAATTTTTTTGGATTTTTCGCATCTGGTTGTGCAGAAAAATGTGGGTTTGATTCGAAATTTTTTTCCCCCCAATTTGAATGGTTTCCAGTGGCGTTTAACCCACTTGTTTCTGGGTTTGTTTCTGTGATGAGTTACCTGTCTCATTTGCCCTAATTTGTGGGTTAAACTCCATCAACAAATTGCCCTAATTTCTTGTTTTCCAGTGCCGATTTAGTTGCTGAATGTTGCCCTAATTTCTGTGGTTGAATCCTTTTGTGGGTGATGCTGGGCTTGAATCGATTTGTTAGTGATTACATTTTGACCTAATATTTGGTTGGTGGATTTGAGGCCTGATATGTTGGAGATTGCATTTATGCCCTAATTTGCAGATTATGTGCTGTTGATCATTTGTGAGATGTTGCCAAAGACTCGAGAGTGGGCGTTAGACGGTACTAACCAATTTCCCTCATTTATCATAAAATTTTTTGGGGGCATTAGACGGTACATTCGTACCTGTCCTCCCCCAACTGAACACAAGGCACAGTATAGGTCAAAGAAGGGTGAGTACATGACAAATGTATTAGGAGTGGCTAGTTGAAACTTAGAATTCATATACGCTTTGTCTGGTTGGGAAGGGTCGGCCACAGATTCGAGAGTGCTCTGAAATGCTCTCGTGAGGCCTCATGGATTGAAAATCCCAAACGGTACGTGACTATTCAAAAGTTTGCATTACGCTATGTGTTGTTCACATTTTACCAAACTTACTCACGTAGGCATTTTACCCCATTTGTAGGTCATTACTACCTTGTCGATGCCGGCTACACTAATGGCCCGGGGTTATTGGCACCGTACAGGGGTCAAAGATACCATATAAACATTTGGAGGCAATGACACATTCCACAGAGTCGAGAAGAATGCTTCAACATGGAGGCAAAGACTTGTTTTTAGAAAAATACCAAGTAAATAACCAAATGACTCATGTTTGATATTTATAGGAAATTTTTGAACAACCATTCAAATACAAACCCACCATTCTTTAACCTATCTACCAATCCGCCAAACATTCATCAATCATACACCATCTACTCTCCATTCAACCAAAAAAAAAACATTTTTTTGCCTTTTTAATTAATTAATAATTAATTACTACATTTTTTTTGGCTTTTTAATTAATTAAATTTTTTTCCAGAAATATTTTTTTTTCAGTTTACATATTTTTTATTTATTTTTATGTTTTTTATGTATTTTATTTAATTATTATGTATTTATTGTAATTTTGATTACATTAATCGATTTTTATTATTAAATTACCAAAGTCGGGGCAATTCCGTCATTTTCCATCCTATCCTATCCTATCATATCCACCCTCCAAATCCCCCTTCTAAAAAAACCATCCAAACACCTCATTACAAATCTACCCAAAATCAAATCCACCAGCCAAACGCCCCGTAAAGGTTTACTCCATCTTTAGGTTCGACGTGGTATACTTTTGTCTCACCCGTGCGCGTGTTGACCAACACGATACTTCCACCGTCGTTCCGCAGTTCGTACCTGTCACCCGGCCTCAGGCCATTGTTCCCGTCAAGGCCTAGCCCTGCTGAGATCTAGATCGGGTCCATGATCGCGTTCCCGCGCGAACCTTCACCCCGAGCGTTGGGTACGCCATTTCGGGCACCATGCCGTTCCAACGATTGGCGATGGCGCCGATCACCTCCTTGATCACCCGATTGGTCATGTTTATGGCCGTTCCCCCGCTCTTCATGCGCTCGGCCCTGCCCGTTGTGGTCTAGGCGTACTTGTAGTGGGCCTGCCAGACCCTTTCCTTTGTTACACTGCCGATCTAGTTCTCGGGCATATTCCGTGTCTGCCCGGACGTTAGGCGTCCAAGCGCTGGAGGCCGTGGCGCTATCCTCGGGGTAGTCTGTCCGCCTAGACTGCCCCCCGTGCGTCTGTCGCCCTCGGGAACGCGCCGTCTCCGATGGCACAACAAATGCGTTGCCTCGGTGATCTACTTCAACGACCTGTCCGAGGCGGGAAAAGACTGGGCCCTTGCCCCATCGTTGGTCCTCGAGCTCGGCGAAGGCCTCCGGGTACTCGTCCGTCCACCAGACCTCGATGCCGTAGGCTGATTCCTGGCCTGCTTCATAGCCAATACTTCTTTCCTTAGCAGGGCCAGCTCAGCCTCTACGGTGAGAGGGGGAGGGGGAGGAAGAGCTTCCGTGCGTGCCGGAGTCGTGAGGTTGTCGAGAGAGAGAACGTTCCCATCCATGTTAAATAGGATGTTGCTGGCTCCGGCGTTGCTGGGACCGGCGCCGCCAGTGGTCACGGTGACCGTCCCGTCTCTGTTGACGACGGGAGAAAGGGCGAGCCCCAGGTCACTCTGACCTGGTGGTACCGGTGACGGTCAGCGGAGTTGATGAATTCTCCAGCGTCATTAAATGCAGCCATGCCCAACGTGAGGTCAGCCATTCAGGCAGGATTTAAGGGAGTCCTTTGAGAGAAGAGCTCTAGGGAGCGGGAGGAAACACCACCAAAGTATTCAGAGAGGCTGGGAGGAGTTGTTCTTTCCGTCCCCAGCGGAGTCGCCAATTGTGGGGGTCTCGTCGCCGGTATGAACTCTTTGGACCTTCTAGGGTGGATCAAGTAGTGGTGGAATGGATGAAACGAGCCTAAACCCTTGCTGTACGCCGGATTGGGCGACCTGCACACGTAGACAACCACGTTAGTGCCTAACCCGGACGGTGGTGGTCCGGGAAGGCACTCCGATGGCTAAGTTAGTCACCGGAGAGGAGAAATACGCCGGAGATCTAGAGAGAGAAGTGGAGTTATGAGAGTAGTAAATGAGGAGAGAGGGGATGCCCATTGTGGTAGTTGTAGTTGAGTATTTATAGGCAGAGGGGCGTGCGTCCCACGCGCTCGGTGCCCCTCACGCGCCTGTCATTCGTGCCCGGAATGACGGCTGATGTGACTCCCATCTCTGCTGCAGACGCCGCGCTTCGGCTGATGTCATGGCACGTGGGCCTGAGGGGTCACATCACCTTGAGACGTTCCCCGTCACCCACGTGACTCTTCAGGCGGCGATGGCAGGGCAGGTGACTGCCGCATTTAATGCTCCATCGTGGAACGTGTAGCGTGCCCGACACGCCACCATCAAATCGAGCACCTCCGAGCCCCCGCGTGGCTGAAGTCACCCGACTCGGCACGAGAGCCGCCCGGCCTCTCGGGCGATCGGCGGAGCCCCCGAGAGCGACCGAGTGCTAAGCAAAGGGTGCCGAGACCTCGGCACCTCCCAGGCTCGGCAAACACTACACAAATCCATGTTCGTCCAATCCTGGACATCCTTGCCGAACGCCGAGGGAACCGTACGTTCGGCTGGGGCGAGATGAATCGATCCGCATTCAGTTTCGCAGATTCTGAGATGTTGCCCCTTTTGCTCTTTTATTATGCAGAGTGGGGCCTCTGCTGGCCCTTACGAATCCGGCCGCTACATTCTCTTTTCAAGTTATGGTTCTTAAAGATCGAATTGATGTGGTATATGGCTTTTTTAATTTGAAGGTGTACGGTGACCATCAAGTAGTAAATTTTACGATCTTTTAATATTGTCGGGTCTTTGTAGACCCCTCTTGTTCGACTCTGAAGCACGTATATTTTGGTCGTGTCAAAGAAGATTGTTACGCGATGGTTGCTTAATGACCTTAACTTTTTATTTTAGCCAAAAAAAAAAAACCAAGAATATTGCGATAAGTGGGTGAGTATTGTTTGAGTCTCTCTTTCATGGCAGGTCACCTCTGGCTCGGGTGGAGGACCCCAAGTTTATAACATACCAACAGGAGCCCTTTCGGGACTTACATATATAATATGCGACAAGCCTCACCATCGTCTGTCCCGCAAACAAATACTCCATAATTTTCATTTACACCATTTTGTTGAGGGTGAGAACTTGCGGTGGCGAAAAATACAACATTTGTTTTTGTATAAATAGTTTCAAGAACTTAATTGGTGTTAAATTGAAAATGCCGCATTAAAAAGATTCTAACAAAAGCAATTTCTCTTCCAAAGTCAAACAAGTTTCAAATGACCAGGAGTCATATTGATCGGTGCCATTTTGGGGGAGTAGAGTTCTTGCCGTGCACGGCACTGTGCGGTGTGGGCATCTAGTCGTCCCTTGTGGAAATAACAGCTCGGATTTAATTTGAGTCCCATATAAATCAGAACCATCCATTTTCGAAATAGATGGCCGGATCCCTGCAGTGCTGTGCACATGGCGCACAGCCGGGACCCTTGATCCCCATTTTTGAATTTTTGATTCTAAGGAATTACTTACTTTAGTAGAACTGCTTGGAGAGTTAGCTTGTAATCGAAGGAAAACAGGACAGTGGGTGGGTGGGTCATGGGTGCGTCAATTAACAAGAGATGATTATTTTGTTCTACCCATATTACATGCAGCATATCAGTGTCACGACTCACTTGTCACAAATTGTAACCAAATTGTAACCATTACGGCATATGGATTTTTTGATCAGCAAAGAAAGATACTATATTAGAAACTCAATAAAGATATATCGAGAGGAGACAAATCACCTATCAACCACAAGGCTAGAAAACTAGTAACTATTCAGTAGTCTGGGAGCACCGTCACGTAGTGCTCTAGACCACTTTAGAACCAGGCAATTATGCGTGGTCCATATATTTAATCGTGGACTCCACGAAAATGGGTGGTCGTGGTTTGGTCTGGTCTGGAGCACGACGTGACGATACTCTCGAACTATTGAGTAATTTCACCAAAACAAGGGCTAGGGGGAAGCTGCCAAAGGAAAGAAAAATACAAGAGAAAATACATCCAACAAAGTGTTGGGTGAAGAAACCAAAGGAGACCCCAAGAAGTACAAAACTACAGATCTGCAAAACTGCAAACAGACATATGGATATGGTCCATTGTATTATTATAATCCTGCTAGAAGTTGCTAGCAATAGTATTCAATAGCTTTAACTCTGTGGTCTATGCTTTAATGCCTTTCTTGAAATTCATGTGCTTTGATTCTTATTTAACCGGAGACAAAATATTTCATATTTTTGTGAGAACTTGTTACTATATAGGCACCTCGAATCACTCTCACTATTATAGAAAATCATGTAGAGTGAGTTGCGTCCACGTTTCTTGATCATTTGGACCATTCACGGCCCAAGCGGCATAAATAAATAAGTCACACGGGCCAACGTTGCCCAAAAGGCTCAGAGTCCGCATTTGGAAGGGAAACAAGCTTCTGCACATTTCTCATGCCGTTCCGGCGATGATCAATGATTGATTTCGGCCGTTCGATGTTGTCTAGGCCTTCAAAAGGGAAATTTCGCCGTTTTAGGAAATAATAGATTTGCTAATAACTTTTAGTAGGAAATTCCGTTTTTGTTGCCGTCTGTTTTGGCAACTATATATTTAATATGGATCTCGTTTGATAGTTCTCGATAAGTTTTATTGAACAAAATTTTCAAAAATATCATCGAATGAAAGATATAAACAATTAAAAAATAACATGCATGCTCATAAATTAACAAAAAATTCAGGACGGAAGGAGTATAAATCTGTAGGATCAATTTGTTATCTACGAAAAAGTAGGGCCTTTTCGAAAGGTGTCTCTACCTTTCATTTGATTGCACTAATTTGTGCTGTTTTACTTTAAAATAGTATTAGCCAACGACAGATGACATATAATAGTACTCTTTCTTAAATAAATAAAAAATTACAACCAGTCACTGTCCACTGACTCCATGTCTCCGTTATCCCGTGATTCAAGAAAATTGCTGGAATTAACAAGATGTCTAAAAGGGCTTGGGGGATGGTGCTGTGCACAAAATGCACTGTACCGTGTAGTGCACCATCCGACCGTCCATTTTAATGATGGACGGCTCGGATTTAATCCGAGCAGTGAATTGAATCCAACCGTCGATTGTTTGGATTAAATCCGAGCCGTCCATTGTCGAAATGGACGGACGGATGATGTGCACTGCACCGTGCACCGTGTAGTGCATTTTGTGCACTACAGGGCCCCTCGGCCGTCTAAAAGGGCACTCAATTATACTCCATTACTCCTATTTTATAGTCATGGTTTGCTCCCTTAATTATGGTCTCATGCTGATTCTTTCTGTCAGTAATTATTGGGACCACCTTACTCTAGGGGTAAACTTGTGAAATGAGCGTTGAAGTAGTTGTAGAGATTAGTCTGATGTATGCGCAACGTAACTCGGGTCAATATGACATATACAGTTCATTGGATTGTTCTTGTTGCGAAATCGCATGAAGTTAATTTGTTTTTGTATTCAAAACTTTAAGAAGATGAAAATTTGCCGGGGTAAATTGTAAATTTTTTTGAAATGAATCTACTTTAATTTTTTTAGTTATGTTTGGAATCTTTTGGGATGTTTCAAGTGCGAAATTTGAGCAAGTGGGGTGCCAGTACAGTGTGTCTACTAACAGTAATTCCCTTAACGCTAACTTCTAACCACTAACTCTAATGATTTCGGCCTTTCGGGTGTGTAATTCTCCCACGATGTAGCAAAAAGGGAGTACGAAATCTGAGCTTAATGAATGCTTAGATTTTATATATTCTAGGTATATATAAACGTAAATTGTAAGAATTCTTTTCACTGCACGTTACTACTACTCCCTCCGTCCCAAATTGTTTATCCCTCGTTGGAGTGTGTGCATTTTACACGCAAAAAATAACATGTTTATGAAAACTTTTTTGAAAAAAAAAATTACACCAAAATTTTCTTCTCAAGGAGATCTTTAAATTAGTGTAAAGTTTGTTAACAAAAATTAATGCTTGTATAGTATTTTTTGCGTGCATACTCTAAAAAATGACAAGCAAATTGGGACGGAGGGGAGTATAACTTAACCACTAACATTCCACTATAAAAAAAAACCCTCCTGTTTGCGCGATGTAGACTACGCGCTCTTTTTTTAATTTTTTATAACTGGATGTCCGAGTCTGCTTGCGCGCATCTCGACTAATTTCGGGGTCCTAGAGGTAACGATCGGGCATCCGGATTGGAGATGTTGTAGTGAGCGAAATACACTGCACCGTGTAGTGCACTATCCAATCGTCCATTTCGATAATGCACGGCTCGGATTTAATCCGAGCAGTCTGACCGTCTATTGTTTGGATTAAATCCGAGTTGTGCATTGTCGAAATGGACGGTTAGACGTAGTGCACTACACTGTGTAATGCATTTTGCGCACTAAAAGGTCCCCTGGTCCACCCCTATTGGCCCCAAGATTTTGTTTGTAAGGGGAATCAAACTTGAGAGTCTGAGACCTTAGGTGGGAGCAAATTTTGGAGTTCAAAGGTAATACCACTTTGCCAATCCCTTAGGGTTAACTATGCGCTCTTAGGGCAAGTGCAAGAGAATAGGTAAATGGCATTTTTAGGTATTACACGTAGTCGAAAATGCAAAAAGAAGCCTCCAATGGCCTCAACAAAGCCAAATATAAAATACATCCATGAATAGTGACTATGGCTTGTTTGTTTCACAGTTTTAGTTTAGTTTTAGTTTTATTTTGTAATCATTACCCTAATTTCTCTATCTATCTCTCTCCACTGATTACCCCTATCTCCAAAACTAAATTAAGGTAAAACTACTATACGAACAAAGCCGATAGTATTTTTGGGTCTTGCTAACGAATACACAAACAAACAAAAGGACACATACTCTAATACTACATCTTTTACCCATTTGAATACACTTTTACATATCCTATACACTTTTCACACATTTTAATACATTTTTTCAATCTTAACGTGTGCAAGGGCACACGTTAGCATTTTCCGGTATTTTTACGGAGGTACTATTCACCATTTATCCACTTTTTATTATTTTCTCCTCTCTCCTTCTCTCTCTCAAACCACTTTTAGTATTTTCTTCTCTCTCTCCCCGTTTCTCTCTCAAATCAATGGAGTACTATTTTTACAGATGATGGGTGAAATAGACACTATTATCACATTGTTGAAACATGCCTGTAGCTAAAATAAAAAATAGGCGTTGTTCACTAGCAATTTTTTCTCAAAATTTGCCTGATTTGTTGCAGTTGCGCCCTCACCGACTAGCAAATCGAATCAAAGCCAACATTAAGATTCCATTGCCTGTCCATGTTGTTCAAGTGTCCACTTTCGTAATCATGTGGTTTTTCCTTTTTTCCTTTTTTGCCATTTTTTTTTTTGCAGTGACAGCTCCAGGATTTTAAACAAGAGTGTTCAGAAATCTTATCTATCTTTAAAAACCTCAATTGTATATAAACAAAAATTAATCTTTTAATATCAACAATGCCACCAAAAAATAACAAAGGATATACTCCCTCCGTCCCAAGATAGTTCACTACGACGTGATGTGTCATTTTGAATTTTTCACACCAAATTAAAGAACTAATTTAGATCGTTAATTTGATGCGAATAAATTTAAAATTATGAATGGAAGTACTTGAAAATTGCATATTATGTAGTGGACTATCTCTTTGGGACGGAGGGAATAGGATACTGAAATGGCCCTCGACGAGTTTTCCTATTTTGAAACCTTTGCATATTAGCCTCATTATCTACCGTATCAAATATATCATTCTCAATATCAGTACCCAAGCAATCATTCATCCACTAATATCTCATTCGATTGCGCAGATTGCTCTTTATTGAATTTGATTGATTTGTAGACTGATTTTTTTTTGTGTGTAGGGTGTTCAAATATTTTTGAGTTGGGTGTTCAAGAAAGGACTAATCCAAAATTAAGCTAAAAATATTACATATATTTTAGGGGGAAAAAATCGGGTGGTCAGGCTCTAGTGTGGAGCCGCCAGTGTTTTTTTGGGTCACAGTTCTAATGTTCTCTGTACATTTGTTCCAATCATCAATGAAATACTAGGAGTGCATATACAGGATTCCATTGGTTTTACCGGAAGCAGGATTGTGACCACTCCATTACCGACGAATTGGGCCAGTCAGAGCACACCGCGTGTTCTATATATATGTTGATAGTTTGTTTTAGTTATCACGTGTAGATCATTCATGATGAAAATTTCAACTTAATCACCCAATTATAGTCGCGTCATCAGAGCATCTCTACCGCTTACCCTTTTTGTATTCTCATTACAAGAGAAAATAATTAAACCTCATATTATTTCTGTCTATTCTCTCTTATTCATCCATTTCAGCTAGTGGCGGAGCCAGAAATTTCATTCAGAAAGGGCACCTTGTCACAATTAAAAAAAAAAATCACAGTGAATTATAGAGAATAAAGAAGCACCAAGAACAAAAGTTTTTATTTCAAAAGTTTTGCATAATGGTTTCATTACTAATCCAATAAAAACATCTTCCTTCACGAATATTGTCAGTAGCGGCTCAAAGACTCTAGCTAAGTTCATTTTTGAAGAGATCATAAAATTATGATAGCTCACTTAACTATTTGGTTCTTAATCTTTAAAACAAAAAAATTAAATCAACTGTAATAAAGATCACTAAGATTGTTTTTCAATTATTTTTTGTTTCAAAATTAGTGAAATCATGATCAATAAATGTACTCTTTTAATTATACCGTGTGAAAAAAAGGTAAAGAAAAAAGAAAACGGTAATCCAGCCAAAAATAAATAGCAACGCCCACTTCAAGAATTGAACCCAAGCGTTTAGCGAGGGAAGGTTGGCACTTGGCGACTTGTTCTGACGAGCCTGGTGTTAGAAAATGAGATAATTATAATATAGAGTTAACTTTAAAACTGGTTGGAAAAAGAAAAAAAAACCCGCAGGGGAAAAAAATCCAAGGGGGCACGTGACCCCCTGGTCCTTAGCTGGCTCAGCCCCTAATTTTAGCTACCAAACAAATCAATTTTTTTAGCAATGGTGACTAGTGGTGACTTTGGGAGTTTGGGAGCATATGGTCGTTTATAAACATCTATATTCCTACTAAATTATAGGCAATTGTCCAAACAATCAAACAACCAATATCCTAATATATTCAATTTTCAAAACTAGGTAGTAAACTTTTATGTTTTCCACCTTAAGCAATATACATGTAAATAATTCGTATTTATATATACACATGCGCTATTTAAATAAAGTTTCTCATTACCAACTCATTATATACATTTAATACTAACAATTCTAGAATAATCAAAGTTAGTCAGAGTAGCAAACACTAGAATCTGAATCAAAGCTTTGGTTTTTAAGGCTAAATTTGCAAATGAAAGGAGAGACAACCAGCGAGGATTCCGACCAACTACGCTATGAAATATGAATAGATGAAGACAGAACACAAGAGTAAACCGTAAAAAGAAATTGAGTTTTAGCTTGTATTATGTCAATTTTGGATTACTCCTATATAGTGTGGTAACTTTATCGATGAGTTGTGGCGTTTCTTTTGGACGGGATTGAAAAATATTATCTAGTGTGATTAATCATCAAACGAGTCTTAGCTTTCATTTTGGATTCTCCCGAAACATTTAGTGGTTTTCAAAGACTGAAAAATTATCTACTGCAATGTCGACATTAAATTTTATAAGAATCATTTGTAAGTTCGAAAAAATAGATATATAATAATAGTAATTTACTTTTTGGCCGTGGGGTCGCCCACCCAACACCACGCCACTGCTTCTTAGTTAGTACTCCCTCCGTCCCAAAGATTTTTGCCCGGTCTATAAAAGCAGGACCCAAAAATAATGAGTCCATTAAAAAAAAAATACAAACTTTTTTTTTTTTTATAAATTGAAAGTACTCGTTGATATCTAGTAACTTGTTAAAAAATATTGAATTTTTCTTGAAAAATTCGACCATCAAACGACCCCTAAAGGAAGGTATATGAGGCCTTATTTGCTTCTTTCAAAATGTGCTTCTCTCAAAGAGGGATTTACGGGCCGGTCAAAGACGCGGCCCATATTTACGTCCAGGTCCAGCAAAAAACGGATTTGCACTGGCAAGGTAAAAACGTCTTCATATTCCGAAAATACCCCAGCTTGCGCGTGTCTCCCCATACTCCTGTTGTATTCCCGAAAAAAACAGAAGCATTCATTACAAAGAGTGTAGAAAGAGCAAAAGTCTCTCTCTGGAAACCCAATGCATTAAGAAGTCTCTCTCTGGAAACGCAATGCATTCATTACAAAGCATTCATTAAAAAGTCTCTCTCTCTCTGGAAACCCAGCTGTCCTCCTTCCAAAGCATCAAACAAATTCAAATCTCCATACCCATGGAGCTAGCGATTCTTCAAATTATTTTGCACTTACAGATTCAAGCGAGTGGACGACAAGACTCACTCGGTCACTCCATCAAAAATAGGAAAACAACACATCTTCGCCTTTCGTTGATTCATCGAGTAAAGCACTCCAAGCCTTCGCCGAAAAGTCGCTCAGAGACCAGATTCAGAAACAATTTTCAGCGGTAAGTGCCGGATCTACGACCATACTATGTATATCATTGCGAATTGTCCGTATAAGACCTGAAATCACTGCGAATTTGAGAGTTCTTTGTTAGCAAGAGGACCAGAGCTCCCTTGTTCCTTACGAGAGCTTGCAAGATCTCTTTTGTAAAGTAGACGAGAAGGATTCAGAAATTCACAATCTGTAGATTAAAAAATTCGCAGCTTGAGAATTGCGAAATTTTTCAATCTTAAGAAATTTGCAGTAACCGGAAAACCTACGGAAGTCAGAATGAGAAGAGGAAAAAGAAGAAATCCTACGGGTTGGATTATTGTGTGTCCACGAGACTGTAGTTTCAGAAATTCGCAACTGTAGTTTCAGAAATTCGCAGACTGTGAATTGCGATTTTTTTGAATTTTCTTAAGTTCATATCCTCAATTAGTCTTTAATTCAAATTTAATTTGGTTGTGGTTGTTCACAGTGTTGTGGTATAATCTTTCTAAATTTTTTTTTAATTTGACTGGGTCTGACCAAATTTGTGAGGTGTAATCATTGTGAATTTTCAAAAATTCGCAGGTACTTAATCTCGCTGAGAAATTTCTGCCTCTTCTTCTGATCAGAAAAAGTGTTCAAATATAATTTCTTGCTGTTAAACTCTCTGCACACCTTGCAATCGCCGGAAAATTCGAAGTGGCCGGAAAAATTCGCAGTGGCCGGAAAAATTCGCCGACCGGTAAAGTTCATCGGCCGGAAAAGTTCGCCGGCCGGAAAAGTTCGCCGGCCGGAAATGGATGGTGGGTGGAGTTGGGGAGTGGGAGGGTGGAGTAAAGTGCAAATATGTGTTTCAAGGGTAGAACGGTAATCTTAATAATGAGATTGTACTTAGAGGAAATTAAAAATTGAGTGTATCCTTAGTGGGAATTAAGGATTGGTTTTCTAGACCTACTGGTAATTTTCTGTCTCTCAAAATGTTAGCATAATTGAAGAGGCTACTTTTGGTATAAATTATTAGACGTATTTGTCGGGATTAGGGGAGTTGTAGTGAGTAAGCTCACTACACCCTTGTAGTAAGGAATTATGGCCGTCTGTTTGGCAATCAACGGTCCGGATTATGTCACATAAAAAATAAGTATCTTACATGTAGGATAATTGCATTTCGTCGGGACCGTTGATTGCCGAACAAACGACTATAATTAATTACTCATTACAGGCCCCTCGAATTCGTATTTGTGTTTTGAAAATGTCTTTGCATAGTACGAGTTAATGTTGGCCGCTGGTTTACTATTATTAGTCATGCGTGGTACTATACACAATCTCAAATGGAGAAAAACTTGGTACAAATACGGTACCACGTGGTTCTCTCGGCATATTCGGATCGTTTAAAGTATATTTAGATGGTCTGGATTTAGAGAGAAAAACATGAGAGAGTCGAAGAAGAGAGAAAGAGGTGAGATAGTGTTTTAATCCGGACCGTCCAACACATTTATAGATGACTCGAATGTGTCGTAGGAGCACCACGTCAACTCTATCCTATTTGCACCCAAGTTTTTCTCACAAGGATGTACCTATACTCTAAATGGACCGGATTCTACTCGACATGGCTAGTCAGCTGGGCCCAAATCTGATGCAATGCCCACGCGTATTTCGTTTTTTATAAAAATTGTCTACGTGTATCCTTAATCTCCGCACCAAGATAAAATCTTTTAATCCTCCTTTTGGTTAAAAATATGATGTGGAAAATGTTAATTTTCACCCAATAGGCGAATGATAATAAGCAGAAAGTGAATAAGTATCCGGGAAAAGTATATTAATACCCATTCAAGTATATTGATATCCATGTGATATGTATTATAAATAATTTATCATTATATGCATATTATCCTCACCTATTGAGTGCAGGTGAGGTTATCAAGACCAAAAAATAAAATTTTCAGTCACAGAAGTTGCTTCGATAGATACATAAATAGTTTTTTCAGGATCCTACAGCCTGCAGAGTAGCATCCGAGCTGTTGATAGCGCAACTAATGGTTTTGATTTCACCTCGGTGCTTGCATAATCTGAACCGTCGATTACCGAGATGAAATCCAAACCATTGATTACAAAGATTAACGACTCAGATGCCGCACTCTACACTACAGGATCCTTGGATTTTTTTTTAAGGTGCTTGACATATGAATAGTTCTCCATCGTAATTTCGTAGTACAAAAATATCACAAGCACATGTCAACATGTATATCAGGACACAGATGTGATTAATATTTGTATGTGTTTGGGTTCTACAGCAAACACTTGTATCCAAATTTATTTTAAATTCCAGCAAAGACTAAAGAGTTTGTTTGAAACTTTTGAGAGAAAAAAGGAAACATAAAAAAAGGAATGTTTAAAATATTTTCATTGTTTGGCTTGTGAGATAAAAGAACAGAAAATAACAAAATAGAGCTCAACATACAGTGGAATTTCCCTCTTAGTTTTTTCTCATTTTGCTTAATTATTTTTCTTTTCTTTTTCTCACTTTTGTTAAGTTCCGTTTAAATTTCTAGCACAAAACGATTGTGGACACACATGAGTCGGTGTTGAATTTGGCCAAGGGTCCTTTATTGATAGTTCACTAGATAGATAATAAGACAAGAAAAATATAACAAAAAAATGCACGTAGTTTTTCAATTTCCCATACACTTATACACAAGCACATATATGTATATATCTCATATATTTTTTTCGCACATTTCACTATAATTATCCATTTTTAACACATTTCACTGCAAGTTATAAACTTTAACGATAGCCCAATGCTGATTTTAGCAGTAATTGAAACGTAGACCTTGTTCAAGGTCTCCCTCCTCGGCCTTGCCTATAAATTCCATCTGTCCATTTTTTCTCTCTCTCTCTCTCTCTCTCTCTCTCTCTCATATATTTATACACAGTTGATTCAAGCAATAAACAGAGAAGCAATAATAGAATAATAGTTCTCTCTCTCTCCGCAATCTGCAGACTCAAAATCGAGTCGCAAAGGTGCATTCAAGAATCTACCTTTGTCATCTCGAATTTGCAGTTTATAGATTCGTGTTTTTTATCTTCAGTCTGTGCCTGTATATGTCGTGATCTTTTACATTAAATTGATCTCTTATTGAGCTCGATTTAGATTCAAAATCTTCAATCTGTCATCTTTTGTTTGAGATTGTGATTAAATGCTTGCCATTCAACCTCTTAGATCTGCCTTCCCGTACTTCACTGAATAGCAAATAGTGATTTTTTAAATTCATTTATGGTTTTTGGAGATTTGGTTTTTGAAAGAATGGGCATTCCATTTTCGATGGTATTCTGCATCTATGCAAATTGCAGTGGCTGTGTTCGATTATATCTATGCAAATTGCATGGTATTCTTTGGATATTGTTCAGTGGGATCAAGATTCTCCATTCCACTAATGTAAAGAAGAGGTTAAGAGCGAAACCACGGTCTAGATGAATCCACATGAATCAGTTTAAGAGGATTTCAAAAGCGGGAGAAGCAATTGCTTTTTAAAATTTGCAGGATATGCCGGCATTTTTTATTTATTTATATATTATCAGCAGAAGACTAGAAGTCACTATGATTTGCAATGTAATAGACCTCTCTATTGCATTGATTTAATCAAGAGGATCTTAATCCGGTACAGCCTATATGAATGCCTTCGATGACTCAGGTAGCCTGATGAATTTTCAAATTTGCAGGGTGTAGGAGGGGTCACCACATGGGTTCTAATGCTAAATCAGTTGTTGATTTGATGGAAAATTCATCAGGGGTTCATTTTTCTGGATTTCACTTGAATGGTGGATTGGATGCAAGAAATTCAGAGGTGGAGCAACCCACGACATCAGCTGCAGAACATGCGCCTAAGCAACCTTTTGTCATTGGTAATTGGCACAAGAGATCTTGATATTTTTTATGTTGTGTGAACTGTGAAGAGAAGTCCCACATAACTTAGGTACAGAAGTGATATAGAGAATATAGCATGAGGACACTCTTACTTCAATAGCTAGCTTTTGGGGTTGAGTTGGCATGGACTTGGAGCTAGGCATGAGGAATGGATAGGGTGAGTATCTCTGGCTAGACTGGCTTGCATGCGGCAGGGTGAGGATGCTGCCCGTGAGGAAGGGTGTGAAGTTAAGTCCCCATTACGAGTGTACCAAAAGAACATAGAATATGTAGTGTGCATGCACTCTCACTTCAATAGCTAGCGCTTGGAATTGAGTTCTACCTGAGCCCACATAAAAGTCAGTTAGTGTTACCCGTGGATAGAATGCTTTCGCTTTTGGAGATGCTAACAATATACTGAAAGGAAGCTTGTAAGTCGTAAGTTGTCTTCTAATTCTCATGGACCATAAAAATACTGAAAATCAATGATAGAAAAAGTAGTGAAAATTGAGATGCTAGCCATTTATATTGATCTTAGAAAGACAAAGGATTAGCTTGACTTTCTGATGGACAAGTACTAATTGAAGAAAGAAGAGTTTGTGCAACACCATAGTCTTTCATAACATGCTTCTTTTTTGGTCTTTTTTTCTTTTCAACAAAATGTCATAACTGGTATGGAAGATTGTGTTTCTGGTGGACTCTCTCAGGTTTAAGACATACCATACCCTAGTCTTGCGTTTCAAGGTACCTAAAACTAAATGGAATGTCTTCCAACACTCATACTTGTGTCCACGCGATTCGTGAATAGGGGTAGTGGTTTTACGCACTTGCCTTAAACATCCATTAAAAGCTGTACGTAGCGACATGTTGGTCAGATGCTTCACATCCGGATGCCATTTCCAGATAAGCATCTCACACTGGTGAGGTTCCACTTGTCAACATTGTGAAGTGACGCGTGATCAATCACCTAAAACTAAATGGAACGTCATCCAACACTCATACTTGAGTCCACATGATTCGTGAATAGGGGTAGTGGTTTTATGCCTTGCCTTAAACATCCATTAAAAGCTGTGCGTAACATGTTGGTCAGATGCTTCACATCCCGATGCCATTTCCAGTTAAGCATCTCACACTGGTGAGGTTCCACTTGTCAACATCGTGAAGTGACGGGTGATCAATCACTTCTCTCAATGCACTCCCTCCAAACTCGATCTATATCCATGTCTTTTTAGCGCCTTGGGTCGGAAACGACCCTCCAATTAGTTCATTGGGTCCTTGGTTCAGCTGATGAGTTTAGTGATAGTCCACCCAAGTGCACTCGGATCTTACTTGTCTCTGCTTGCCCTTCACATGACATCCACTCAAATCCTCCTTGACTCATTGGATTGATGTCCCTTGATCTGCTATACAAGTGGAAAGAGGGTTCCAGGCCATCCGGCAAGCCTAGAGGCACTTCTTTCCAATCCTCTCTCCCCACAAGGACATCTCCACTCTTATCTTCCCCGCCTCTGGGAAACCATTCCAGTTTATTATCTACTGTTATCCCAAAAGGCTCCACGCCAGCCATTCACCCAACAGCCAACCACGAAACTAGTTTTAAAACCTTGGGCAGCTGCCTTTCACCAAAAAATATTCCTTTGCCAGCTGATGGCCTGGAAAAAATGAGTTACATGAATTAATGTGCTTCATGAGATGAAATAGTTGTTGGAGTAAGGCTGTATGTGCTTAACATTCATATTGCCTCATCTAGTATAATACGCTATCCTTCATTTTGCACAGAATGGCAAATTGAATAATACGCTATCCTTCATTTGGCACAGAATGGCAAATCGAAACATCCAAGCACATAAAGTGTGTGCATATTTGGAGAATGAAGTCTCTTCACAAGTGTTTCTCTCTTTTGATTTGATATCCATTTTAACTTCATTTGTGTGTTTCTACTTCATATTCTGGTGGGCAGGAGTTGCTGGAGGTGCAGCATCAGGAAAGACTCCAGTATGTGATATGATTATTGAGCAGCTTCGTGATCAGCGTGTTGTACTTGTTAATCAGGTATCTCATTTATCACCAGGATGCTATAGAAAGATAGTTGACAAAAAGAGAAATTTTCGGTCCAAGTCTTTCATCATCATCACTTCCTTCTCCTTTTTATTCTTCCGTGTAGTGTTTTTATCAATAAAGGGTAATCTACCTTTTTAAGTTTTGCAAACAAGGCACCGAGTTGTCTAATGTAATAACACCTTGTTTTCATTGTTTTGTATAATTCTCCATGGTGTCCTATCACAAGCTTCTTTCCACCCAGCTTTCCTTTTCTTTTCGTACCTCGGAGGGTTGGGGGCTGGTGGACCTGTTGGCTACTCTATAAACAATTCCACTAAACAGTCTTTTACTCAAATTGCCATCACGCTACCAGCTACCCTTGGGGCTAATCAAGATACACAGAAGAACAACATGCTTTGTGTTGACCTCATTATTATTGAAGTTCTTGGAGAACATAGGCACCTCTTAATAATGCTCAGTTTGCATTGGCGATCTCCCAAAATATCATTTTGGTCTTAATGAATGAATGAATCTCTCTCTCTCTCTCTCTCTCTCTCTCTCTCTCTCTCTCTCTCTCTCTCTCTCTCTCTCTCTCTCTCTCCACGTGTGAGCATGAGGGTGAGTGGGCTTGATTTTGTTCTTCAGTCTGTGATATAGAAGTTTCACCTGCATTTTTTCTGCCAAATTTAAAAAGATCACCTTATCCGTTGACAAATTTTTATGAATACCTTCCTTCATTATTTTGCAGGATTCCTTTTATCACAATTTGACTGAAGAGGAACTTTCCAGAGTTCATGAATATAACTTTGACCATCCTGGTGAGTTCTGTACCCTGAGTTTGATTATGACATTCATCTTTTGGCATAAGTCTTTAGTTGATTTTCTCACTTATTCTTGATACTCTACTCAACAAGTGTCCATCTCTTATTAACGGTGAACAATATATTTCTTTTCCCATTGTTTGGAAATGGGGTGAACTCCTGGCAAGTATATCTACATTACCAGACACGTTTGTTCCTAAGCAGTAAATTTGCACTCATTAACGGGCTGCCTCATAGTGCTACAGGCTACAGCCATGACCCCCGCATTCTTCTTGTGTTCTAGTGCTGGAAATTCTTTGCTGTTGTTTGGATAACTTCATTCCCTTTTTAGGCATGCAATACTGTTGAAAATATGCTGCTTGCCAAACTTTTCAGTTGAAGTTTGTCTTCTTTTTGCTTCCAAAGTGTTTTTCCTTTTTGGCTAAATAAGATTTTGGAACCATATATTTGCAACTTCAGGACTGGTTTGCAATAATACTGACGCTTCACATCTTGAAGCTTCAGGATATTCATTTTCTGATTCTCTAACATGCAACTGTGTCATGACTACATTGCAAAAGTCTCTAACTAATCATTTGTTGAATAGTATTAGTAACGCTTGTGATTATAGTTCACACTGGAAATTTTGTTCCCTTTCTGGTTCATTGACTCACCATTTTTTCTTTGTAAGTTGTCATTGATTTTCTTAATGTGCAAATCCTTGACTTTGTTAGATGCATTCGACACCGAGCAATTATTATGTGCTATGGAGAAGTTGAAGCATGGGCAAGCAGTAGATATTCCGAAGTATGATTTCAAGAGTTACAAAAATGTCTTCCCAGCTCGAAGGGTAAATTTCTTTAGGCATGTAGGACATGCACATTTGAATTTGTGATTGGATATACAGATGATAGTATTTAGATGAAACTTCTTGAAATAGGAGAATTACAAGGAGGTGGCTTCTGTTTCTACTTGCTGCTTGTTATGCTTTTGTAATATGGTTTTAAGGTCTCGTTGTCACATGGGGATTCACAACCTTCATCACATTACTGTGGGTTCTACTGGTGCCCATCCTTAACTATTTCTGGTGACTGGATTGCTACTACCTCATCAACAAATCAATTTTGTTAGATGTGTTTAAGTAGCCCACATGCTGCTTTAAATTTTTTTCTTTTCTTTTGACTTTTTGACCAGTAACCGGATATGTATACCCATACAGTGTAACCAACTCAATGTTATCCTATATCATTGTGATGGACCTCTATATTCTGGTCCTAAAATTGTTATGGTGCTATTAGCGACCTTCCACTATCAAAGAAAGACCTGGTCCTGCAGTTGTAACTGGATGAATCTAATGTTGTTCTCTGCTACTGTAAGTTCCCAACACTGCCCACTGATGCCATGAAATTTCACCAGGTAAATCCTTCAGATGTGATAATTTTGGAAGGAATTCTCATTTTCCATGATCCTCGTGTGCGAGATCTGATGAATATGAAGATTTTTGTTGATACAGGTTCCTTTCTTCCCTTTTTGTGTGTGGATGCATTATGTTTTGTACTGACTAGTGGCCCTGTGCCATGTTGTTCGTAGTTCAGTATCCAGATATCTATTGATACTTGTACTTGTTTGTGGAAAATGATGTAGTCTCAAAGGTTGATTGGTTTTCATAGCTTCAAGTACCTTTTGGTCACTATTTTGGAGTCAAAACCATTCGTTTAAGAGAGATTGTAGAAGATCTTTAATCAGAAGGCACTCTTTCCATATAGCTCCTTGACTAGTGGTCTGTTGGGTCAGATGGATTCTTGATATGAGATAACAAGTTGATTTGCACATTTTGGGATTTAATCACTTTCATTGAGTTGTGTAAACATGAACTCTAAGAAATCATGGTTTTAGGTTCAATACAGATGCCCTCATAGGTTTGAGGCATAACTTAATGGAAATTTACACTTGTCCTCCTTGCATTCCCATTGAAACTTGTGGTCCTCAGCCAAGTGTCTACTAATTCTGTACGAAGTTTCTCAGATTAACTGCTTTGTTTTTTCACTATATTCGTCAGCAATTTGCTTTGTGGCAGGTTTAGTGTAGTAGGCATATCAAAAGAAATTTTCTACCTTTGATTGGATGGAAACTGTGGATCAACTAAGCTGCTCAGTGAATGAGCCTTAATGTTTGCTTTTGTTGACCTCGTAATTAGGGAGGGCATACAGACTTTGCAGTGACGGGTATTAAATTTTCAAGTAAATCTTCGGGTAGAAAAGCTTTGTAATTCTAGTTTATTCAAATGAATGATCCTATGGGTTTTTTAAACTTGGGGGCGGCAGTTGCCCCTAAGCCCTTCCTTGCCCTTAATCACTAACTCCCTGCATGCCCTAATTTATACATTCTCTGGTGGTGTTATGATTTTGCTAGAGTTTTTGTTGTCATAGTTCATTCGAAATAGAATAAAATGAGGTCTGGAGATTTATTAATATCATGGCAATCTAATATGTTGCCTTGTAGTATTACCAAGCTAGCTTATTGAGGTTATGATCTTACCATTTGAATTTTTTCAGTGCAGATGCTGATGTCCGCCTGGCAAGGAGAATAAGGCGTGATACAGTTGAAAAGGGTAGAGATATCAATACAGTACTTGACCAGGTTAGCAAATTTTCAAATTTGTTTTTCTGCTGACAAACACATTTGGTAAAACTTCTGCTCGTACTCTTGTGAACTTTGCCCCTGTATTGATTCTCTGTACCTCGGTGCCTGATTATTTAACGGTGGTCATGTATTTTGCATAGTGTTAACTACAAGTTGATCTTGTGCAGTACTCAAAATTTGTGAAACCTGCTTTCGATGACTTTATACTTCCTACAAAGAAATATGCAGACGTTATCATTCCCCGTGGAGGAGACAATCATGTTGCTGTTGATTTGATCGTCCAACACATCCGTACAAAACTGGGCCAACATGATCTTTGTAAAATATATCCTAATCTTTATGTCATTCAGACAACTTTCCAGGTATTGCTTTTCTTGCAGTACTTGGTTGGTTAGTCCATTCAATCCTACGTCAAATGTCTTCAGAGGGGCTATATTCGTTTAGCTCTAAAGTTCAATCAATTATGATGCTAATATCCTAGTTTATCATGACCTTCTGTGATCAATTCAATACTAGTAGCTATTTTTTCAATCTATTAGCTAAGGGTTCACCTCATTTTATTTATTTAAATGTTACTTACGAGTTTTAGTTTTTACATCCAGATTCGGGGCATGCATACTCTTATACGTGATTCTCAAACAACAAAGCATGACTTTGTTTTTTATGCTGACCGGTTGATTCGTTTGGTGGGTATTTGTTGCCATGAGATTGCTCTAGTTTGATTTTACCTGATTCTCCGTGTAGAACCATTTCTTCAACTATCACTTTTACCCCATCTTATCCAGGTTGTTGAACATGGTCTGGGGCATCTCCCATTTACAGAAAAGCAGGTGATCACGCCAACTGGTAAGCTGCTGCTACTTGATTATTATTCGCACCATTTTTGGGCCTTAAGAGATTGCAATATTCCCTAGTGTGCTTTTTTCGTTTTTGTTTTGCTTTGCATGTTGTGGCTGCTATTGCTTAACAGAATAAATCTTTTGCCATAGAGGGTATCTAGTATTTGGTGCCCATGGCAGTATTACACTTGATGTTTGTAACATTTACTATTTGTGTGAATCAGATTCTGTGTACACTGGTGTGGACTTTTGTAAGAGGTTATGCGGTGTTTCCGTGATTAGAAGGTATGATCACTTTTCGGGTTCCTGAACAAGAATTTTTATTTTTTTAGATTTTTCTTTACTTATCCTTATAGAAATGAGGTATATGTTGTATACACATTTAAACATACTAAATTTCAAATGTACAATTGTGTGGGTGGAGAGATAACTTCTTGAGATATAACAGTTCTAGCAGCATGTCCCTGTCGAGCATGTTTTCTAGAATGTGCTCCAACAAATTTGTACTAATGTTGCTCCGGTATTGTACGTCTATGGTATATGAAGTTTTTAATAGATGAACTTGATCCCACTGGTATGTGTTGTCACTTAGTGTATTCCAATGTATTTGACACATAGAACAGTTGGTCGCAATTTCAAACGTGGCTTTCAAGTCTTTAGCCCGACCGCATTGCCTAGATTGATGATTAGAACGTGCTAGCATATGATAAATGGCTGTGGCTTGACATGAAAATGCTTTTGCTGTACCAATCACAAGTTCAGAAAGGACCTATTTTGTGCACTTATTCGTTTTTGTGAAATTTCTTTACTGTGATAGTGGTGAGAGTATGGAGAATGCTTTGCGGGCATGTTGTAAAGGTATCAAGATTGGAAAGATTCTTATTCATCGAGAAGGTGACAATGGACAACAGGTTTGTTTCCTGTCTCCCTCTTGTTCTACCTGTGTATTTGATGTCGCGTGCTTCTGTTTCTTAGTCTTTTTATTCTTATCTCGTTTCTCGATTACTAAACAGTTGATATACGAAAAACTTCCGAATGACATCTCAGATAGGCATGTGCTACTGTTGGATCCTATCTTAGGCACAGGTTCGTTTGTCATTAAAGTAAAAACCCTATCTTATCAAGCTTATTACCTTTTTCTTGGCCACTATATGGTTTCATGCACACCAGCACATATGAACTTTTTGACAATGTGAATGAAAGGAGAAAAGAACATAGTAAAATGAAGTAACCAAAAACAACATAAGAACATAACTCGGTTCACATTCCATCCTGCCGTTTTCTTTTCTAATTTCTCGACGTTTCTTTCAGGGAATTCAGCTGTTCAAGCTATATCTTTACTTGTAAAGAAGGGCGTTCCGGAGTCCAATATCATCTTCCTTAATCTGATATCTGTAAGTTGATTAACCCTTTCCCTTTCTTGCTTGCCACTGGCTTCTCAGCCTTCCCTAATATAACTAATTTCTGCGAAAGTTTACGGGATATTTTTCAATGGCATTGTTTTGATATCACCAGGCACCTCAAGGAGTTCATGTGGTTTGCAAACGGTTCCCAAGAATAAAGATAGTGACATCTGAGATTGAAGTTGGTTTGAATAAAGATTTCCGGGTCGTACCAGGAATGGGCGAATTCGGAGATCGATATTTTGGCACTGATGACGACGACCAACCACCAGTGGTTCCTCTATAACAAATTTTGAGAGTTGTTTAAACCTGTTCCCTCCAATTATTTCCCGACAATCTTTTAACAGATAATTAAGAGTGTATTTGTTGAGATTGTTTAATCAATAATACAACGTGTTATGGATTTATACCCAAGATGGTGAATTTTGGTTTCAACTTTCAATCGTTTATCACTTTATCTATTTTGTTCATGAAGAATGGGTTTTATCTATAGCCGAATATCCATTTTCCAAAGAAATTGCCTGTCGAAGGGAGGGAAAAATTATTCTGATCACCACTGTATATTGTCGCTCGTGGGGCTTCACTACCCTCACGAACAAAATAATGTCATGCACTAGTGCGTTAGATGGTGAACAAAACTGCACTCAATGCGCGACCCACATGGATTTGATGGATCAGTCCGGGAAAGATCTAGCTCTCCTAATTTTGTGCTTCGACAGCACCAAATAAGAACTTGTGTTCCCAATCCATTGATTCGATAGCACCAAATGAGATCGTGTGTTCCCGATGCAATGTTCCTGGATCTGGGGACTCGTTCCTTAGGGATGGCAATCCCTGCCGATCGATCTCAGCTGTCCAAACGTGTTTTGGATGGACCAGATTTGACAGAAGTTAAAATACCCAAAACACACTTCGGTACCCCTCAAATCTGGACCGTTCAAAATGTATTTGGATGACCAAGATCGGATCGACAGGGCCTGCCATCCTTAATGGGACGGTAGGGCTTGCCATCCCTAAGGGAAGGCAGAATCCCCGAGTTCAATGTTCCGAGAGCACCAAATAACTTCCTACGTGCATGAGAGAGAGAGAGAGAGAGAGAGGATTTTGATAAAGTACCAAAAGCTGGCTTTGGGACTTAGCTTTCGAAGTTGCATGAAGTTATGAAAACAACAAAACAAGAGGATGAGGGTCACGAGCCTTTCCACACAAATTTCCTTCAGCGGTTAAAGGTCGTTTGGGGGATAAAGATGAAGCCTAAAAGCGCCAGCCATTTTGGCAAAGGACAGTGATCACTCGTTCCTCTATCGCAGATTGATAACCTTTGTGGGGCTAATCTTCAGACACGTGTCGAACCGATCCCCATGCCAATTGGATCCCATTGGTATATTCTGTCATAGTTCATTCCCATCATCTATATAGACACATTCTTATGTAACTTCTGATTCATCAAAATATTTCCTTCTCACCCATTATCCACAGCAGCAACCATGTCTGCCTTCTTAGGAAAGTTCTCAGGTATTATTCCTATCTCTATATCCACGTACAGATATAGATATAGATAACATGCATATACTACTCGTGAACGTTCTTCTTCTTTTTTTCACAAGGCAAATCGTAAACTACTATAATGTATCGGAGAGGGGATGGAGCCGGTGAGTTTCGAAACCACCACCTGATGGGTAGAAAACCATCTGGCGAATCCTATACTCCTTCAGAACGTACTGATACTCAGCAACACCTGAATAATATCATGATGTATGTATCACAATTCAGAAAGTGTAGCAAGTTAGTCATTCACCAAATGAGTACCTTGTTTCAAAAAACAAAAAAAAAACCAAATGAGTACCTTATTATATCCAGGAAACATTTGTGTAATGGATTTGATATATTATGCTTCAAATGTCCCTTGGCTCCTTGAAAGACACCAATTCTCCCAGAAAAATTAAAGAGGAACTATAAGAAGAAGAATATCTGGCCATTTCAGCACGTTTTGAACCATAGAAAATGGATGAATTCGAGATATATGCATACTGCATCGAAAACAAGTATCAGAATTCATATAACATAGCATACTACAAAAAAACAAACATGAAGATGAGCAGAGTTTACGAACAAAGAAGCTTGATATCATGTAGTCAATGAAACATGTTTTCAAAACTTCCACTTGGTTTCTAAAATGTTATCCTCTACAGATGAACTAATCAAGAATGCCAAGTACATTGCCACCCCAGGAAAGGGCATTCTGGCAGCCGACGAAAGCACCGGCACCATTGGCAAGCGTCTATCGAGCATCAACGTCGACAACAACATCGACAACCGCCAAGCCCTCCGCGACCTCCTTCTAACCTCTCCCAATGCCCTTCCCTACCTCTCCGGCGTCATTTTCTTTGAAGAAACCCTCTACCAAAAAACCCTCGATGGAAAGCCCTTTGTCGAGCTCCTCAAGGAAAACAATGTGGTCCCTGGAATCAAAGTTGATAAGGGCACCGTTGATTTAGCCGGTACCAATGGAGAGACCACAACCCAAGGTTTCGACTCATTAGGAGCTCGTTGTCAACAATACTATGAGGCTGGGGCCCGGTTTGCCAAGTGGCGCGCTGTCCTCAAGATTGGCATCACTGAACCATCTGAGCTGTCAATCCAGCAGAACGCACAGGGATTGGCCCGTTATGCAAGGATTTGTCAGGATAACGGACTTGTGCCAATTGTTGAGCCAGAAGTGTTGACTGATGGGAGTCATGACATTAAGAAATGTGCTGCTGTCACTGAAACTGTGCTTGCTGCCTGTTACAAGGCACTGAATGACCACCATGTTCTTCTAGAAGGAACACTCTTGAAGCCTAACATGGTTACACCGGGATCCGATAGCCCAAAGGTAATACAAAAAAACTCCTGTTGCTCTTGAGTCCTGACCCTATGCGATGATCCATGTTTTCCGTAATCTATCTGGTAACACAGTCGTTATTATAAAGTGCTTTAAAGTCGAACATCCTTAAACACTCAAGTAGAAAATACGAAAATTTGCTTCATAATAGTCATGGGATTGGGACATATGGTGGCTCTAAGCGTGCCACAAAAAGAAACAATAGGCTTCTGTGAAGACTGATATTCTATATTGTCTTGACAGGGGTGCTAAACCTACGGAGTGTAGAATATTTAGTATTTGCGTATCTATTTCCTTACCCGTAACTCTTTCTTAGACTTTCATAAGTATCTTTGTTTCACAGGTAGCACCAGAGGTGATTGCAGAGTACACAGTAGCAGCATTGCACCGAACTGTCCCACCCGCAGTACCCGGAATAGTGTTTTTGTCAGGTGGACAGAGTGAGGAAGTGGCGACAGTCAACCTGAATGCCATGAACAAGCTAGAGGTGTTGAAGCCATGGACACTTTCCTTCTCATTTGGGCGAGCTCTGCAGCAAAGCACACTCAAGACATGGGGTGGAAAGAAAGAGAATGTGGCCAAGGCTCAAGAGGTCTTCTTGGGACGGTGCAAGGCCAATTCTGCTGCCACACTAGGAAAGTATGTTGGGGGTAGCGGTGATGGATTGGCCAATGAGAGTTTGTATGTTAAGGGTTACAAGTATTAATGGCCGTTCTCAGCGGGAAATGGGAACGCTGATTAGGATCAACTGTCCTCTTTGTCTGTTGTTTTTCCCTCTCCTACCTTTCAAATGTTACTAACACTTTCGCCATAATTCCAAACTACCAATATATTGTCTATGTATTTTGTACAACAGTTGAGACATGAATTTACTTTCAAATTAATAGAGTTTATATCGACTGCAAATTGGGAAGACGTGTCAACACTGGAAGGGTAAGCCGTTCAGAAAAGAAAAAAAAAACACTGGAAGATAAAATCAAGAGAAAACAGAAAGATAGAGAAGGGAACAATCGAAGAGGAAAGAGAATTCCAAGAGCAAAACTAAATTGGTGATGGGTTGGCACCGGGACTTTGTTTGCTAAGAATAACAAGTTTTAGTCTCTCAAGCATTTTAGAGATCATAACCACCAAACAAATTTGCATAGAAAAGTACCCGGAAAGTCAGTTGTATTGTGTAGATTAAAAATTAGTAAATTTAGTCCACAGTTTTTCTTCAATGGGTAGTTTTTGCGGGGGTGTAGCATTTTCTATTTTCTCAGATGAATGCAAAATGAATCTGTCCTCTTTCCTATCCTCTCTCTCTCCGACAAAAAAAACTTTGGGTGCCAGGCGGGCACCACGTGGCCGTGGCCGAGCACCCATCTCGGCCATCCAAAAGTGTTTTGGACGGTCCAGATTTCTTCCCCCTCTCTCCTCTCCCTCCCCTCCTTTTCTCTTTAAAATTTGGGTCATCCAAAAGTGTTTTGGACAGCCGAGTTGGATGCTCAAAATCTTCTCCCCTCCTACCTTATCAGTGTTAAACACGGTGTCAGAACTCAGAAGTTGAAAGCAATACAAAGTCTCTCTACTATTGTTGTCATGTGGCTTTTATTTTACTATTAAAAGGGTTGGTACTAGGTATTGATTTTGAATTGTGGAGAGTATGGCAGCAGAAGAGTAGGATAGAGAAATGGGTTGACTGAGAAATCAAACCAAAGCAAACCGAGCTTTAAGTCCCAATCAATTGGGATCAGCTACATTTATCCGTTTCTTCCATTGAGCTCTGTCAAGGGGTCTTTTTCATAATTGGATTTACGTCAGAAGAATCTAACGGGTTTTTTAGGTGCTGTCTGCCGGTTGCCTAACACACAGGACAACCGAAGCAAGAACTAAAGTAACTATAATCTAATATGATTGTACTTTTGGCCTTGGGCATGCTTATTCTGAGTACAAATTTTGCATATCGTGGTTAAAGGTAACACATTGTTCCAATGCATTCCTCCCTCTTGTGTGTACGTGTAAGAAAAGAAATTGCGGAAGCCAGTGGGAGACATTCATTGTACACCATACTTGTACTAAATACTGCTGATTCAATAATTTTCTCCCTCACCCATAATAGCGGCCTTTTATTCAATAACGGAGGTATATAAGATTATCCAAGATGAGAAAACAGAGAGAGAAATCAGAAATGCTTACCAGGTGGTGTGTTCTTTTATTTGGCCATGAGTAGATTAAATCTTCGAAGAGGAATCAAGCAATATATCCAGTGACCACAACCCATTGGCTCTAAGAACAAAAGATTATCCGTCCTGAAGAGGCGCGGCTTACCACATCAAGGTTTGCCCCTCTTCAGAAATCAATTGGTGAACGCCCCGTGAGCATCTCACACATCAGCAGCTCTTGTATCTCAGTAAGATCATTGAAAGCGCCTCCAATTCTTTACTAACGGAACTATGGACGCATCTCCAATTTCATACATTTGCAGAGAGTGAGTTTTTCGAGCAGAGACTCCTCTTTGCTGGTTGAACTTCCATACATTGTTGAAAGATTTACCATATTTTCAATTGCTGTGCGCAAAATCCCAACTCTATCAGCCCTCGCTTCCTTAGCTGGTTAAAGCTCCCAACTCTATCGACTTCTTTGTGGAGCTTAGTCTGATTTGACAAGTGACTTCTTCCGTAAATTTGTTAAAAGTCCATGTGATGTCACATATTCTAGCAAAGAACCAAATTCCTTCCAAGTAGTTAATTGAGGTGATCCTCTGCAACCCCCTCCAATGTTTTGCCTCGTCTCCACTCTCCAGCATGAACTCCTGGGCTATCCACCAGCAAATCAATCTTCCACAGTCAACGGCACAACCCCAAAATACAAGAAAGAAGAAATAGTTTCTAAGATTCAATGGCTGATCATTTTAGCATGCTAATAACTTGTTGATAGATGAGCAACTCGAATGGATCAGTTACAATATCGGGTAAAAGGCTGTCATGCATTCTTTTCCAATTGGTATTCAAATTTGTAGTCTTTGACAGCAGGGTAATTCCTAGCAATTTTTCACAACTATTTTGAGACAACCCTCTATCTTGTATCATCAATCATCATCGGCTGCTTCAGAACTCACTCTAAACTTCAAATCCCCAGTACCAATCCCAACTTTTGAGCCCGAATCCAAACCCCTAACTGAGTTTTCTCCACTCGTAAATGATGATGAAACTCCTTGCCAAACCCCACCCTTTTCAGCTCACAACTAAAGCTGTTATGCCTTCTTTTGTGTCAAACTCAACATTATCAAATCCCCCTCACTCCTCGACAGCCTAAAACTTTGTTGCAATCCAAGCAACACAAGGAAACCGGCAAAAGACAACAAGAACTTTGTCGCAATCCACCTTACATTTTCACACTAACGAATGTCCACAAACGGTATAACGCATCTCAGTGCCTGCCTTAAGCTACTATTTCACAGCAACTGAAATAAGAAAAGAACTAAAAGGAAGCAAGGAAAGCCTAAAGCGCAAACTCCTTGCCACACATCAAGAAGCAAATATATCACGTCCCTTGGGTGTTACAGCATACTACGAACAAAATCAAAACTATTCGGCATTATCTTTAGGAAATTTCAACAGACTTCATATCAACGAGCATATAAATAATTGAAAAGTATTTGAAGAGCAGAAAGATAAAACATCGGAACGAATCTCCAAGTAGGATTTATTGAGACTTAATAATTAATTCGCCATACATTCTACCATATCCTCAACATCAGTAAGGTCCATTACCGATAATACTCTGAAGCAAATTCATTGATTGATTACCCTTTCAAGAAGAGAAAGAAGAAAAGAAGAGAAAATGGAGCCTCTTCCAAGTAAACAAGTCTTCACCTACCATCAACTTCAGATGGTGTCTTTGCCACAATTGACAAGGCGTGCAATCCACTCTGCAACTCATCTTGCAACAAATCATAAATAAGCCTATGCCTCTTAACCAAACTCTTTCCTTCAAATTCCTTCGACACCAATTTCACATTAAAATGTGTCTCACCATCACTCCCTCTAACACCCTCATGCCCAGCGTGTTGATAAGATACATCCTCCACTTTAACCTCAGTAGGCCTCAGTCCTGCCTCCAGTTTTTCCTTAATCCTCTCCCCTCTACTCCCCAACCCGCCCGAATTCGATCCTGAATCATCATCACCTACTTCAGAACTCACTCCCAACTTCAAATCCCCAAAACCAATCCCACCTTTCGAGCCAGAATGCAAATCCTCAACTGGGTTTTCTCCACTCATCGATACAGAAGACAATTCACTAGTCAATGCACCTCCTTTCTCAGATTCCACAAAAAGCTGCAACGCCTTCTTTTGCATCAACTTGAGCATATTCAAGAACCCATTATTCCTCGACGGCGTCAAACTCTGTTGCAACCCCAGAAGCACCGCGAAATCGGGTGAAACCCGTATAATCTCCTCGACTGGTCGACCCGAAAGCCCCTGGACTAGCAAAGCAGCGAGTCCCTTGGTGAGTACCGAGTCAGAATCGGCCTGAAAAACAACGTTCTTGTCCAAGTCAAGGTACACTCTGACCCATACCTGATTCCAAATTTGGGTGGGCGAACATTAAAGAAAGATATAACATACAAAACCGAATTAAGCTTACCAAAGTAAATTGCAAAAACAAAATTTAAAAAAAAAAAAAAAAACTGCATACAATCGTGTACATATGTAAAAAATATTACCAAAATAAAACTATTCCTAAAACTAAATTTTTTTTCGATCCGTCCTCGCATACCTGAGAGACACAGCCCTGGACCTTGTTTTCGCTGGTTCTGAAAATGGGATCGAGGGTTTTCAAGTTTTTCCAGTAGAAAAGGAGTTGTTCGTATTTGGCCTTGGGTTGTTGTACGGTTTGGAAGAGCTTGACGATTTCTTGGAGTTTTGGAGGGAGATCTGAAATGGGTTGGAGAGAGAACGGGGGTGGGCAAGATGAAGATGCTGGTGGCGGCGATGAAGAGAGGGGTTTGGTGGGTAGTCTTTCGATTGAGATTGATTTAAAGAATGAAAGGGTTTTGAAGATTGGGGAAGTGGGTCGGAGGAGGCCGAGGGAGTGTGAGAATTTGGTGTAGAACAACAATCGGAACGAAGTGGAAACTGACATTTGGATCAGATGATGACGAGAGAGCTTTCTTCAGGGCCTGTTGCTGCACACAAGCGGGAGAGAGAGAAAGTGCCTTTTCTAAACACGTTTTTAGAAAGCGTGTTTGCCGAGCACACTTTTAGAAAGCGTGTTTGGCCAAACACATTTTCAAGTCGGTTTAGGATTAAGTTAATTTTTTGGTTAATTCATCTTAACCCGCGGTAAAAGCATGAAACACAAACACGTATTCCAAACACGTTTTCACGTAGTTTGAGAATAAAGTTCAAAAACACGCATTTTATTTAATAAAGTTTTAAAAAAAACGTAAATCGGTTAATGAGCTGAAAGTAAGTAATCGGGGACCAGGGGTCCAGTTGTGTATTACGTGCATGGCACTGTGTCATGCACCTCATTCGGTTATTCATTGTGAAAATGTAACAGATCAAATTCAAATAATAGCTCTTACATGGAGTTAGATTTAATCCGAGCCGTATATTTTCGTAACTGACTGCGGATGGGTGCAGGGCACAGTGCCATGCACCTAGTGCACCATAGGACCTCCAAATCCCACAACCGAAGTGAAATTACTTTTTCCTCCACGGCCACGTTGTTCGGGCCAATTTATGCATTCCTCGATTATGTATTTTCTCGTTTTGAAACAAATTATTAACGATAAGGAAATTAACAAGAGATTTCTCTGCAGTGCCTCGAGATGTTATATTAAGACTCAAACTCGGATGTGAAGTCACGGTTAATTCCTATTGGGACTTGAATTACTCTTGATTCGAACGAAAATTACTTTGTTAATAGGTTGTTAATATACACCTCTTCTTCGCCTTGAATTTTTTTTTTTTTTAGGTAAATTAACTTGAAATAGAGAAAAGGTTGGCTCATTAACCTATTTATGTTTTTTTTTTTTTAACTTTATTAAATAAAACATGTATTTTTTAACTTTATTCCCAAAGTACGTGAAAACGTTTTTGCAAAACACGTTTTCGTCAAAACGTGTTTGGAAATCATGCCCCCCTTTGCAGTGATTAATGGCATAAGTAATTTAATTGAAAACGTGTTTAGCAAATACTTTTTCTAAAATCGTGGTTTCGGAAAACGCTTTTGTGCTAAACCTGGATCAGACCCATCGTCCACTTCTTCTTCCTCACAGATCTGTTCAATTTCACCCAATTCCGCAGCTCGGGGATTTTTTATTCTGCCCCTTTCCATCAGATGGATTTTCTGCCATTTAAAATGCTAAACCATGGACTTCCAAATCAGCAGGTTTGTTTTAGGAAGCGTTCTTGGGGATTTTCTGTACATGGTTTGATTTGCTGTACCGTGGGATTGATTTTCTGTACCATGGACTTCCAAATCAGCGGGTTACTGAGCCGAAAAGGTTAACATATTCCCCTATCCTATTTGACCGTTGTTAATTGTTATTGTCAACACCACTAAGGTCGCCGGAGTTTGAGACAATGGCAACTGGTAGCAATGCGAACCCCCGCCGGCCACTTCTCGTCGAATCTTCTTCTCTTTGGCTTGTCACCACCTCTGCTGACCTATTCTCGCTATCTCCATGTGGAAATTGTTAAGGTCTCTACTTGTTGAGTTTCTCCTTTGCATTTTCCCACTAATTCTTTGTTTTGGGCACCACCTGTTCGACAAATTGCCTCACTCTTTATCTTAATTTTCTTTTGGTCTTGGAACCTTCCGTTTCCCTTCTTTTTGATTACTGTATTGAACGTTTAGCTCAGGTGTACAGCTTATGCGCCCATCCACTAATTCAGGACTAATCTTACCATTCACTAGTGAGGTACAATTGAAGCCGAGCAAATTCTTGAACTTACCTGCTTGAAGCCCAGAAAACTATAAGCTTTTCGTTTTTATCTCTTTCTTCTCTGTTTTTTTCTATATGCTTACCTGTGCCATAAAAACTCCCTTGTTAATCCAATTCTGCAGGTGGTAGACCAGGCAATCAACAATGCCCTGACTAATTGTAAGTTCAACGACTTCCATGTATTGAAGTATATTTACTTACCCAAAAAAAAAAAAAAAAGACCAACAATGCCCTGACTAATTGTAAGTTCAACGACTTCCATGCATTGAAGTATATTTACTTACCCAAAAAGAAAAAAGTATTGAAGTACAAAATGCTAACAAAAAAAAAAAAAAGAGTTTCCTTTTTGTTTTTCTACTACCTGATAGGTGCCGAAAAGCACCCATTTAATCCTCTAATTAACATTTTCATAGTCCAATCATAGAGTTACTTGATAATTTATAATGGTTGAATTGTGTTTGTAGGCTTTGGAGAGTGCCGAACAATTAAAAGTGCTAATTGGAGTCAATATGATGCATGGAAGACGAAGTAGACTTAAAGAGCTTCGCAACGGTCCAAGAATCGCATGATTTCGAGTTCGGACGAAGCCGGAGCGAGCTTGCGAAAATTGGGCTACAATCTGGATTTTCCGCCCGGGTGGGAATCAAAGCCGCCCGGGCGGTTTTACCTGAGTCAAAGGCGGATTAGGGCGTTGACCACGTTTTTTTGGGTTTTATTATAAATAGGTCATTGCTTTGTACGTTTTGGAGTTTCTAGAATATTTGGGATGCAAGTTTAGAGAGAGAAACGCGAGCCATTCCACGGGTTCTTCAAGTTCTTCATCAAATCAAGCATTCGTCTCCATCTCCATGGCCGGCTAAACAACTTCTAGGGGGAAAATGAAGCCCCGGTTCAAGTAACTTTGTTTTTGTATATAGTTTAGGTTTATTCATTCGAATCAGTTGATTAACTAAGAACCCTTTTCATTATGACCAGATAGATTGAATTTAATACTTTCAATTAATTGTGTATTTGTGTGTGCGATCTCAAATACCAGGTTATTCAACAATTTTCTTCACTTGAGTTTGGGTAACTGAGATGGGTTATGCTCGTAAGACGGATCGTGCCACTGGACAGGCCGTGAAAGAGACGGTTTGTGCCAGCGAGACGGTCCGTGCTATGGGATAGTCCATGCCTGTTGACAACTCAACTATCTTCTTGACAATTGCGATTCGAATAATAGCCCTAGTCTATACATAGCCTAGTTACATGGCCGGGGTGGATTCAAAACCCTGGATCCTCTCTCCATTAATTTCACCCAATTTTATTATTTCTTGCTTTAATTTAGTTAATCACAAAATCACTCAACAAATCTCTTTTTCTGAATTAAATTAGAAATTAATCAAAATTAACGTAATTTAGCCAAATTGTCTCCGCGGATCGACACTCGGACTTAGCCACTATTCTTTTGAGTAAGTATTAATTTTTTATTTTCATAAATTTAATTTTGATACAGAACGACACGGTCATTACCACATGGTTTTTATCTTTATAGATATTAATTGTTCTGTAGTTTCTCACCTACATAGGTCCAGATTATCCATACATTCCCAACTTGCATATTTTGAATTGTCAATTGTTGTCTAGATATTTGTGAACCATATCTTTCTCGTGCGACCTAACTAGTAAACATAGACACAGTTGACTGAAATTCTTCTTCCAGATGTTAAGATTATGACCGCATGGGTGGATCTACCCTTGTACCAGCAAAATGATCTCGTTGAGTTTAAAAAATGCACTGAAAAAAATAAATTTTAAATATAAATAAAATTTGGTATTATCAGCACTAGATTACTTGTGCGAAGTTAAAATGAATGAAATTCCAACTTAATTCGTACCAAAATGTTACATAACCCAACAAAACAAAACAAGCCTAACCCAATAAATTATAAGAGCCCAAAGGAAAATCCTGGAACCTAGTCAGAGTTTTTTTTTTTTTGAATACCTTATCACATAGACATGTTATGTATTTTTGTTGGCGTCTAATGAAAATTCTAGAGCCGCCCGTGGATGACTGACACCAAACAACATGAAGTGAAAATGATGTTATCGATTGGAGAATGATGAAGAGAATATGACCATCCGTTCATTATCGCATTAGATATAACCTCACTCAACCGTTCCAAGTTACATGGTGAATTCAAGTGGCTTATGATCAACAACATATTGTTCTACGTAGAAGAAAACGTGTGAACAACGACAGAGTCTTTAGTTTAGAAAAGTAGAAGTCCTTTTTTTTTTGGAAATATGTGCGGTGGGATACTATTCATACTTCATAGGAGTTTTATAGTTTTGAAAAGTATGTCAACAACACAAGAGAGGATGGAGTACCAATAGTGTAAGAAAAGAAGAACAAGTCACGAGTGCACCATAGAGGTTATTGGGAGGGGGGAATGGCTGAAATAGTTGTTTCAGCAGCGCTATTTTCGGTTGAGCAGGTTTTACCTTCTCTCCGCCAACTGCAGATCAACAATCAGAAAGCCGTTCAGAAGGACGTGGAACATCTGGATGTCTGCCTGCGAACATTGGGCGCCAACTTAGCAGACATGGATGGAAACGAAGGCAGTGAGCAACTCAGAGAACGCATGAAACAAATTCGAGATGTGGCTTTTAATATTGAAGATGTTCTCGCGGAGTACATGTATCATGTCTCCCATAGGTTTCATAGGTATAGAATTTCCGACAAATGTGATGAACTCGCTTATGCTTTCAAGTTTTTGAATCCACTGAGTTCAGCCCACGAGTTGGTGTCCAAGATAGCAGGTGTTAAAACGGAGATCAATAGCATCGGGGATTTAGATTGACTCCGTTTCCCGAGTGGTAGCACTAGGACCTCTGGCTCAAAATCGCGTCATCAGGTGGCTCCCTATATTCCTGGTTATGAAGAAATTGTGGGCTTTGAAAAGCATGTAAAAGTTCTTATCTGTCAACTGACAAGCCAAGAATCAAGGAACATAACGATCTCTGTGGTGGGTCCTGGTGGCTCTGGTAAAACCACAATTGTCAACAATGTTTACGAGCGCGAAGGAATCAAGAGATGGTTTGATTGTCGTGCTTGGGTTCAGGTGTCCCAATCATTTGATATTTCCCAATCACTTGATATTGAGGAGCTCTTTCGCAGCATGTTGAAGCAATTTTGTGAATCAAGGAAGGAACCAATTCCCTCAGAAGGAACCAATACACACGACAAACTGCGGCACTATCTGCAGGGAAAAAGGTATGTTCTTGTTCTAGATGATATTTGGAGGAAAGAACAGTGGGAATCAATTCACAAAGTTTTTCCCCGTGGTTCCAAAGGCAATAGAATAATTGTCACCACTCAAAACTCCAATGTGGCCTCCTTTTCTGCAGAGTCGCCTGATTTTATCCATAACTTAACTGGCTTATCATGGCCAGCGGCCTGGGACTTGTTCTGTAAAAAGGCTTTCCAACCTACAAATGGACAATGTCCTCGAGAGTTAGAGGACTTGTCTCAAAAAATTGTGAAAAGATGTGAGGGGTTACCCCTTGCAATTGTGGCGGCAGGTAATCTGCTGTCAAAGAAACAAACAATTCCAGCGGATTGGCAGAAAGTGCATAACCTTGGATCTGAGATTGGAAACCATTGCAATCTGCTCCCCAGTTACACAGATCTACCAACCCATCTCAAGGAATGTTTCTTGTACTTCTGCATTTTTCCTGAGGATTTTTCAATTGGTCGTGCGACGCTAGTACACGTGGGTAGCTGAAGGATTTGTGTCGGAAAAACGAGGCAAAACACTGGAAGAGGTTGCAGGGTATTACCTCAATGAACTAATTGAAAGGAACTTAGTTCATACCAGTAGATGGGATTTTGATGGACAAGCCAGATATTGTCGAGTTCTAAGCCTTGTGCATGAATTTATCATTCAGAAGTCTGAGGAGGTGAATTTTCTTTCACTAATCAAAGAACTACATGCAAGTTCTAGCAAGAAAGTCCGGCGTCTTTCTATAGATTATTGTCCCATCACTTTGTCACAGAGCAGAGACTTGAAGTTGAACAATGTTCGTTCTGCTTTCTTGTTCAAGAGGAGCAATGTTTCTGCTTTAGAGATTGAACACATACTCCGTGCCTGCAAATTTGTGAGGGTTTTGGATTTGCGTGATGCCCCTCTAGATGAGTTTCCAGAAGATATTATTCTTCTCAAGCTTCTAAGGTACCTATGTTTGAGGAATACTCAGATAAAGAAGATTCCAACTTCTATTAAGGAGCTCTCATACCTTGAAACTTTAGACCTCAAGCAAACTAAAGTGACTATCTTGCCGGAGGCTATATTACAACTTCATAATCTTCGTCATCTTCTGATTTACTGGTACGGAGTAAAGAATTATGTGACATGGGACTCCGTGGTTGGAGTAAAGATAGCTCGAGGAATCGGGGCTTTAACTAAGTTACAGAAGCTGTCACTTATCAAATCAGACAAGCACCACAGAATCGTAGAAGAGTTAGGAGCTTTAACCCAACTGAGGAAGCTGGGGTTGGTGGATCTCAATAAAGAACAAGGAAAGTATTTGTGCGAATCCGTTGAAAAAATGGAACATCTTTCGACTCTTGATGTTACTTCGACGAACAAAGATGAGTCTCTAGATTTAGATAAGATGCAAAGTCCTCCTCCCCTTCTCCGACGCCTATATCTGAAAGGACACTTACAGCAGTTCCCCGGGTGGATTTCCAAACTTGATAATCTGTTCCGGATTGCTCTAAAGTGGTCAAGATTACAAAACAGCCCATTGGACGCCCTTCAAGAGTTGCCCAATCTGTTGGAGCTCGATATGGTCAATGCTTTCACTGGGGGTGAGTTGGTGTTTAAAGCTAACAGGTTCGAGAAACTAAAGATATTACATATCGAACAATTTGAGCAGCTGGATACAGTGAAAGTAGAGGAAGGCGCGATGCCCAAGCTTCAAAAACTCTCTCTACGCAAATGTGAAAAATTGGAGATTCTTCCATTAGGGATCAATAAACTTACTCAGATTGAAGAGCTTCTGCTTTATGATATGCCTGTTGAGTTCACCAATCGACTTCAGAAGACTCATGAAGACCGTGCGATGGTAAGCCACATCCATTTCATCCGATCTTCTGTTCTTCAAGCTGATGGGTCTTGGTCAGTTGAGAATCTTTCTTGATTCTGTTGCGCTATTGAATCTACCATTGTCCGTGACACCACCCGGTAAGCTTTGCTTTATATATGTTTCCTCATGTTTTACAACCTTATACACTATTGTTACTGAATAATGGACTGCTATTATGATTGTATATAACACGTCGTTCATCATAGCGAATTTATTTGTTCATACTTATTCTGATTTATGACATGACGCTTTCAAAAAGATATCCATAGATGTTAAACCCTTGTTAAATTGATTGCAAATCTAACAGTGCCACACTGCCACTATGGATTTGTCCTCTCATGGAGGACTCTGGCTAGTATTTTTCCAAGTGTGAGATTTCCAGTCATGCCTTGGATTACGGTAAATGATCCTTGAAAACGGGACGTCTCATGCCAACTTGGCGGTGTAAATGTGAACTGTTAAATTATGTTGCCTCGTTGCTTAGCTTTGGAAAGTTTACAGTTATGTCAGCTTACAAATGCTTTGTTGCCTAGCTTTGGGAAGCTTATAGAATGGAAGTTTTACAAATGCTTCTATATATGTGCATAATCATCTATGGATTGCTATTAATTTTGTATGCATAATTTTGTTATTAACTTTTGTTGTTGTTTTAGGTATTTCCAGGAAATAAGAATGGAACGCCCGCCCTACTTGTTTGAAGGATTCTTGAATTTAAGACTTATTTCTATGATTTGTAGTTCGGAATGTATGACAAAATGATACTATTCCTTTTGGTTTGTAATATTTGTTGAAAGATTCTTGAATTGAAGACTTATCTGTATGATATGTAATTTGGGATGTGTGACAAAAAGGATGCTATTTAATTTGGTTTGTAATATTTGTTGGTGCTTGGACACGTAGTACCAAAAGTGCAGCTCGGTTTATAATAATTATTGGTGCTTGTTCATGTAGTACCAAAAGTGCAACTCTGTACTATAATCATTGTCGTGTAATACTTTGGATCTATTAAGACGTGAAGTATGGTTAAACTTACTTTTATGAAGTTTAAAGCTGTTCTCCTTCTGCTTAGGTCGATAACTGGGGGCCCTGCAGTGAGAGGACTAAGCCGTTCGATCAGCGATTAACGGTTCGGATCATCTTACAATTTTTAAAAAAAAATTTACACTTACTTTAATCCCAATTTATCCGGAATGTTAATCGTCGATTGGACAGCCGAGGGAGCTCACTACACTCATGTAGTAGTCCCTTCACTACAGGCCCCCAGATCCGATCGATGGAACATTGTTAGGCCTCTCATGCCCATTGTCATTAACTGATCCTAGGGGATGAGTTAGGATCTTGACATTTTCACTCATAAAGTATGATGTGTATTGAATATTGATGAACCCTTGAATGGTTGAAGCATCCCTCAAAAACTGCTAACTAAATTTTTGTGTGCATGGTATGAGTTAGTAGGTAGATTTCATTGTATTTGATCCCATCAACGAAAGCAAGTTATTATTTTTTTATTTTTTACCAATCAATCGATAGTTTTATTGCAATAAAGGAGAGTCCAAACAAATCCCACGCTGTATCCAGGATAGAAAATCTCCACACCATGACATCACATGATCAATAGATAGGGCATATTTGGCCGTGACATGAGCCACCTTATTACAAGTACGAGAAACATAATGAAAAGAACAAAACAATAAACGTAGAGAAATTTAGGCGATTAGGTATTTCAATTATTTTTTTGTAACCGGTTGGATTGGGTAAAAATCACTTCACCTTCCAAACAAATTAACAAAATCAGATCACGGGTGTACTCAGATAACCATATCAAAAAGTAACGAGTTTTGAAAAATTAACTCCAAAAGCTTTCACTATTTCGTAATCTCTCGAAGGTACAAATAATCTGGAGATATCATATTTGAGGACAAACAAAGTAACAAAATCATATCGCAGGTGTACTCAGAAAACCATATAAAAAAGTAATGAGTTTCAAAAAATTAACTCCAAGAGCTTTCACTATTTTGTCATCTTTTTTTTTCGTCTTTAATGATTAAATTTTATTTACTTTTTACTGTTTAGATGAATATTGCGTACCTCTATTGAAAAAATAAAAAAAAATTGTTAAAATGTTAAAACAGTCGAGAAAACAAATCCCTATGGCTTTATTGGGCAATTATAATGGTATGGGGGGTCATAGGGATGTGACATAATTTTTTGGTACAAACAGGGATGTGACATAATGTTTCCCGGGATATGGTAATTCGGGATGATCACATACGGTGGTCGTTAATTAACATTTTCTGTTTCAACTCCAACATGATACATGGGGATTTATTTTGTTCAGGTGAATTAAATCTTCTTACCCCATATTCAATTCATAATTAGTACCCTCTTTTCTTTTCTTTTTTTTGCGAATGAGAGAATTTCATTTCATGAGAAATGCGATTACAAATTACCAGATATAGGGATAACAGAACAATAAATAACAACATACAGTCATCGTTAGTTTCAAGAATATCATTATGAATAACAAAAATGTGATCCATCTAATATATCCATCCATATGCCCTTCTTAAAAGTACTAAAAAAAATACATAATTAATCATCCCCAGTGGGAGCAAGACAAGGGTGTATAATTCATAATTGTGGAGAAGATTCATAAATGTTTTTTTTTTCTTTTTTGAGATAGAGAAAGAACTTTAATAAATAAATTGCAGTTTACAGGAATAAGAACAACAATATAGAAGCTACAACATATCAAATGAATTAGTCCTAGCTCCATCAATATGTTGTTGGTCGCCCTCTTGGCTGGCCAAGATGTGAGGCATTTGAATATCCTTATGCAAAACCTTCGAGTTCCTACAAACGGTAAGCTTTGAAATTTCCGTGTTGAAGTTGCGCAACAAAAAAGTGTCAGTGAAATAACACTCAGAACTCACTCCTATCTGCATGAGTGTTTGGTTAAGGGAAATCTCAATTATAGGTTGGGCCTGAATCTGTGGCAGGGAACGCCCACTATTAATTGAAAATGTATATTTCTAGGCTGGGTTGTCCTTCTACAAATTATTTTACATTCTTTTGGTTTCTTAAATCTTTTGTACACCCACTATTAATTGAAAATATATATTTCTAGGCTGGGTTGTCCTTCTATTGTCCTTCTACAAACCATTTTACATTCTTTTTGTTTCTTAAATCTTTGTTAGTTTGGTATCTAAGTTTTTTTACTCCCTCCGTCCCAAAATGATAGTCTTTTTTGAGACTACGTGCCATTTGCAATGACTTATATCTTTTAGTTTATACTAATATTTATATAATTTTGAAAACTTTGTATAATAGAACTAATTAAGATCTATCAACAAGAATCACATTACATATTTTTTGAGTTTCACATTAAAAGATATAAGCTGTTGAAAATGACGTGCAGTCCCAAAAGGGACTATCATTTTGGGACGGAGGAAGTATTAAGTATCCATCTTGCCGAGAGAGTAGAGACAAAATGTATAAACTTGTTATCAAAATCTAAACTAAATTCTTAAAAACAAAACTAATCTTAATAGACAATCTTATTTTTTTTCAAAATTATTGTTGTCTTTTCCTAAATTTTGAGAGCAATGGTCCAAGCATTTCAATAAGGATATGGCATCCACAAGTCATAACAATCAAATGAGATTCCAACGGACCCAAAAAAAGATAGTACTATTGTTTGTTTCAGGGAGTGGTTTAATCTTTTATTTGAATACGGAGCAAAGGAAAAAACGGGAGTCGGGCACCACGTGTCCTTACACAATCCGCACCCAAAATTTTCTCAAAAAATGGAATGAGGAATCCTGTCCTGCATGCCGCATTGAGTTGTAGGGCGGCTCAAATTCCGTTGATTTTGATAATTAATGGTCCAGATTTCATCTCGGCAATGAACAACTCAGACATCGCAGGGACCGAGATAAAATCTGGACGATTGATTGCGCAATGGATGATTCAGATGCTGCACAACAGGATCCCAAAAAAAAAGCCAAAAAAATTAAGGAAGTAGAAGCTATTTATTTTTTGTTTATTTTTTGGTTGATCACGAGGAATCCGGAAATAAACTTACTGTACACATTTGTTGATAATGCCTAATGGAGGAGTTAAAAATTCTGATTATTTTATTTTCGCCAACAAATAAAAAAATAAAAACTCAAGTTCTAAATCATTCGCAATTCACATCTTAAAAAGAACGATAACCAGATCAAACATAAAGAGGATCTTGCCACTTTGGTGAAAGATGATTTTGTGTTGATCACGAGGAATCCGGAAATAAACTTACTGTACACATTTGTTGATAATGCCTCATGGAGGAGTTAAAAATTCTGACTATTTTGATTTTCACCAAAAAAATAATGTACTCAAGTTAAAAATCATTCACAATTCACATCTTAAAAAGAACGATAACCAGATCGAACAGAAAGAGGATCTTGCCACTTTTGTGAAAGATGATTTTGTGCCTAGCGCTTACTTCCACTTCGACTAATTCTCTCCCAGTCTGGTCAAAAGCCGAGCATCGATGCCTGAACTAGTGGAATCACGTGAGAAATTCACTGATCTAACCCGAAAGATTGTGCATTTTAATGAAAGTGGTTGAACCTTAAGGCTCAACATTCTGAAAACTCTATTATAAGGTAAGAGGAAGGATCCATCAAAAAAAAAAAAAAAAGGTAAGAGGAAGCCAGGAAGGAAAGAAGAAGAAGATAAAAAAAAAAAGTGCTGTCGGACTCAGACCTCATGGCTCATGCCTTCATGAGCCACACAGAAGGACCACAAAAGAGCATTAAAACCTTCTCATTAGGTATACTACAGTTACTTCCACTGGGCCCAGAATAAAGGCTGTTTTTTTCAGGGAAAGGGGGAAAAAAAAAATCATCAAGTGTACAAGAAAAATGTTCTTGATTTCTTCAAACCATTTCCCCATGAAACCAGACCAAGTTGGCGAGTAACTTGAAAAAAATCTTAGCTAACAATTCAGGAACTAGGGTTAGAAGGCATGTAAAAGTGTAAATTATGATTTCCCTATACAGGTTCAAAGCTGGTACTAAGGTTAGAAGCACCATTTGATATAACCGTTATAGTCCAATTCACGAATGTGAAAAACTGGAATTTGGGGGAGGTATTGTGCGACAAAAATATTTCGTTTTGCTCATTTTCTTGGTACACCTCTAAAATTTCCAAGGGCCCAGTTTGGAGAGTTAATTTTGGAATTCAATTTTAGAGGATTTATTAGGCTCTTTGGATAGAGTATAGTGAGTTTAGGCACTTTGGTTTTAGGTTTTAGGCATTTTGTTGTGATTTTTTCTTCCTCCAATCAAGACCCTTGAAAGCTTTGGAGGTGTGCCCAAAAATCAAGTAAACCGACGTAGTTTTGTCGCATAACACGGCGCACAACACCTACCGCACAGTACCCACCCCGGATCCAAAAACGGTGACTTGATGGCCGATGCTAAGTCAAACACAATAAGTAGAAACAACATACATAAGCTAGCCAACCTAACAACCTCAAAATTGAACCTCAAAAATTAATTCTCCAAACAGGACCTTGCTCTAGAGCAAAACGATGTAGTTTTGTCGCACAACACCTCCACTGGATTCCTCTCTCTCGCTCCCCATTTTCCCAATTTCAACACCCACCAGTTCTCCTTCTAACAGCTTCTTTGGATGGAGGGGAAACGCGAGAAAGAAAAGAGAAAAATGTGAGAGAACTCTCTCCCTTGTTTGGATGACCAAAGTAGTGGGAGAGGAAGAAAAACGATGAGATTCCAGAACCCCCTTTTCGTTTCTCGCCACTTTTGGCGCGATTCCGTGAGAAATGGATCGCCGGCGCCACGTACAGTCCACCCCATTGTCAGATCGTCGTCGTACTTCCGCATTTGTCTTCATCTCGTAGAGGACGTTGTCTTCATCTCGTAGAGGAGAAACCGATATGTGATAAAAACTCTCCTTTGGCAAAAAAGTTCTCAACTGGTTTTTTGGTTTTTTCGTTGTCTTTATTTAAAAAAAAATTTGCATTTGCTAGTTTTGCATCAAGTTTTTGTGGTTTATGGATTTGTCTCATCGAGACGAATCCAAAGGGTATAAAATTATGGTCAAAAGTAATATTTTTTTGAATAAAGCCGAAAATAAACCAGTTTATTAGTTTAATTTTGGCTTTATTTAAAAAAATATTAGTTTCGACAATAATTTTATACTCTTTGGATTCGTCTCGTCGAGACGAATTCATAAACCACGAAAACTTGATGTAAAACTAACAAATGCAAAAAATAATTGAATAAAGACAAAACGAAAAACTAAAAAACCATTTTTTTTCTTTTTTGCCGAAGGAGCCATGAGTTTTAGGCTTTGTTTGGAACTCAGAGAAAATAAAGGAAAAGAAGAGAGAGTTCAAAAAAATTCCTCTTCTTTATTTGGTTTGAGAGGAAAAAGAAGAGAAAATGAATAAATAGAGTATTAGGAATAGTGAAAATTTCTCCTCATTTTCCTCACATTTTTCTTCTTCATTATTTTCCTTTCATTTCTCTCATTTTCTATAAGTTCCAAACAGAGTCTTAATATTTTCCTTTCATTTCTCTCATTTTCTATAAGTTCCAAACAGAGTCTTAAGTTGCTGAATAGTCGCAGGAGATGAGAGAGATTATTGGAATAAGAGGGGGAGAGAGTAATTTCTCAGGTTATTTGAATGAGACGGTCAGAAAGAGAGGTGCTCCGCACCCCCCCCTGACACCCTTGTCCCCCGGCCCCACCCCACCCTCTCCCCAAAATACCCCCCCCCCCCCCTCACGGTTTTTTTCTTTTTTTTTTTTTCTGTCTTCTTTTTTTTCTTTTTTTTTTCTGTCTTCTTTTTTTTCTTTTTTTTTTCTGTCTTCTTTTTTTTCTTTTTTGGTTTATTCAATTTTATTTATTTAATTACTCATTTAATTTGGTTTATTCAAAGTACATTTGCAAGTAAATTATTTTCTTAAATTTGCATTTAAATTTCAGTTTATGTTTAGAAACTTTATATTATTTTAATTAGTTAATTAAGTTGTCCTAACAATGAATAATAAATAAAAAACTTCTAAAAGTGAATAATAATATTACAATCACGTTTTAAAGTGAATAAATATTACAATCACGTTGACAAGTGGTCAGCCCTAATCAATATTGCCTCCAAATTGTGGTGGTCCCGGCACGACATCCAGTACCTCGAACCACGAATCAAGACGTGTGGCATAACTTAAAGCCCATCCTTTAGCTTCAATCGATGCATTATTCCACCACCACATTGGGATGGGTGGTACAGGGTGATTGGGGCGCAAAAAAAGTTGTACAAAGTGACTGTTAATACGGGCAATAGCTATTTCATTGCGCTGTCGGACTGGAACTGGACGGGATCTCAAGGGCAAGTGAGTAAAACAACCTCCAACATTCGCGTCAAATGTGTGTAGTACAATGTTGTACCGTGATGCGATGACTACCCCCAAACTCATACAGTCCATCCATTTTGTATATGGAGCTGTAGGCATCCAACATCTCAGTGACTCTAGTATCTCATCTGCCCTATTTTCTTCTAGATAAACCGCATTGTAGAGATATCTATTCTGAATAATTTCATCGATAAGATCATGTCGTACTTGAGCCCAGCCCTCCTCACTGTCATAGATTTGCGCGGCTATCGCCCTGAATCCACAATGACCATCAGCTTTGACGTCTACAGTGTGGGACATATACTGCTGAAATTGCCAAGGTAAATGCTGAATGTAGTGGTTGTGCTCCCTCTCCCTATCTGCTGTCTCCCTTCCTGCATTTATCGCTTTCCCTTTCCCTTTCCCTCTCCCTCTGGATGTTGAAGTAGATTTTTCTGTGCAAGAAGGTATCCGTTTTCCACTCTGCTCAGCTTTTCCGGCAGGTCGACCTTTGTGTTCTGTATTATACGATGGCCCTCGAACACTGCTGTTAGATGGATCTGCCATATCAACAAACCTGCCTATCATATGCTTTCGCATACATGGATCCATCCCTTGCAATATGTCAACCACACGAGATGTCTCGTCGGGTTGTTCTCCCTCGGCATTAAACCCGTCCGCTTGCATAGAGAGCCTACTCCAATGAACGTGGATACTGGATAGCGGAATCGGAATGCCCATGGTACGGTAATCCCTCAGATCGTGCATGCATGGCAACCCGTGTGATGTTTTGATCGAACAACCGCAACTGCCGCTTGGGAGGGGGTAGGCATCTGCGGCGGATTCTAGCTGACCATCGATCAACTCCATTGCATACAATGAAATGCGACACCTTATTTCATCAAAAATGGCGTCACGTAAATGTATGTGGCGTGGAATGTTGATAGATTTCTCGAAGGACTTCTTAATTTTCCCAAATTGATTTACCAACATATTCTCTATGCCCTCAAAAGATGTTTGGAGCGATGACATGGTGGTACCCCCCAAATATTTCTTTAGCCTCGTATGTGCAGACTCGGCCCTGTAATAGAATAATACACTTTGTTTAAAATAGGAAAGTTTACTAGTGTAGTACAATATAATGCAGAAAATTTAACTCGTCAAGTTATAAAGTCACTATACCTTTGGCTTGAATTGCTTCCGAGGTGCATACATGTATCTGTCCATGCTGTAATAAATCGCTCTTTGTACGGCCTTAACCATGTATCCGCAAGATAAGATATGACACGCGGATATTGGCTATACTTCTCGCACATGGCAACCCACTTCTGTTGGTAAGACGAAGTGCTCGGTGAATGAATAAGGGTCTGCCATGAATCGCAAAAGTCTGGAAAGAACGAACCAAGCACAGCGCTGCAGTTCTTCATTACGCACTGATTTATGTGCCAAATGCAAAGGATGTGACGTGCCATGGGGAAACACGCTTCAATGGCGTTAATAAGTGCCAAATCACGATCTGTAACAAACACCAATGGCAACGATGCCCCATTTCCAACCATCCAATTCTTTAAGGTATTCAAGGCCCAGGTACATGTATCTTCCCTCTCATTATTAAGATATGCGAACATAAGCGAGTAGGTTTTATTTGTGGATGTCATACCCACAACCTCCAATAGTGGTTTCCGATACTCATTCGTTTTGTATGTGGCATCAATTACCAACACGGATGAAAAGTTGACAGATAGCTCTAGACTTGTAGGATGAACCCAAACAATATCTGTGATTTCGTTGGTCTCTTGATTTGTCCTAAAGTCATGGAGGTATCCTTTCTCAATTAATTGGTCTAAGACATATTGAGTTTCAGTTAGACCGCCCCGTTTGGCTTCCTTGTTTCTCAAGATAGCGTTGTAAATGCTTTTAATTCCTGTAGTGTTTGACGAATCTTTTTTCTTCAAAATACTAAGAATTTCACGAGGTGCGGTGCTGTTGGCCATCTCGACCACAAATTGTTTCTCCATTGGTTTTAGCCTTGATGGGTACTCGTGACCCTCAATATTTTTCTGCTGGTTCATGGTTATGGAGCCCACAAGAAACCCTTAAACCCCACTTGACACCGTCTGGAGGTATTGGTATACCTCGCAACGCAAATGGACAGTCACATTTTTTAGTCCCAGTATTTCTATTCAAGATTTGCCCTTCTACCCCACGGTGCGGTCTATACTGTCCTCCTCTCTCACAACCAAGAATGCACTTCGGCAGCTTGCCGCCTTTTAAATTAGCAGATTTATTAATAACTACCACAATACCGTTTTCGAGACCAACTCTCTTCGCCCAAGCTAACATATCTTCTCTACTTTCAAATATCTATAAAAAAAATAAACAACGAAAATGTATAAGTAAAACATTATTCAGTCGTACCATATTTTATCTCAGTCAAAATAACCGACGAATATGCATAACAACAACGAAATAACTAACCTGGTCAGTGCTAAATTCGGGTGTATAGTCGCGACTGCTGTAGGAGATGCTCTCCTGACTTGGCACATCATTCTCAAATGACCAACCATCTGGATCGTAGTAGCCATCCATAATGTTCTTCGATGAATTACGAAAAAAGAAAGAAAAATATTGGGAGATGTTCTGTGAATGTATGTATGAAGTAGTGGGAGAATTAAGAAGAGAACGTGTGAAGTAGTAGAAGAATGAGTATATAAATAGATAAGGCATTGGGGGGGCCAAGATCAAAGATAGGTCTGATAAGGAACACGTGGTAAGGCATTGGGGGGGCCAAGATCAAAGATAGGTCTGATAAGGAACACGTGGTAAGGCATTGGGGGGGCCAAGATCAAAGATAGGTCTGATAAGGAACACGTGGTAAGGCATTGGGGGGGCCAGGATCAAAGATAGGTCTGATAAGGAACACGTGGTAAGGCATTGGGGGGGCCAGGATCAAAGATAGGTCTGATAAGGAACACGTGGTAAGGCATTGGGGGGGGGGCAGGATCAAAGATAGGTCTGATAAGGAACACGTGGTAAGGCATTGGGGGGGCCAAGATCAAAGATAGGTCTGATAAGGAACACGTGGTAATGCATTGGGGGGGCCAGGATCAAAGTAATCAAGTAAATGAGAAATAAAGTAATTTAAAAATGAAGTAAATAAACAATATTTAATAAATAAAAGAGAAAAAAAAGAAGAAGATATTAGAGCATATTATAAAAATATATATAAAGAACGAGAAGATTTATTAGATATTAGAAAAATAAGATATTAAATAATTAAAAAAGAGAAATAACATATTAGAGATTTCTAAAAAGATAGAAGAGAAAAAATATATTAATAAAAGATATAAATAAATATTTAAATGAATTAAATAAAAAACTATATAAAACAAAATAAATGAATTAAATAATTAAATGAATTAATATAAAGAAATTAGTAACCAAATAAAAGAAATAAAGAAATAAATTAATATTAATAATAGAAAAAAGATATTAATAAAAGATATAAATAAATATTTAAATAAAAGAAATGAATTAATTAAAAAAAACTAAATAAAACAAAATAAATGAATTAGATAATTAAATGAATTAATATAAAGAAATTAGTTAACCAAATAAAAGAAATAATTTAATATTACTAATAGAAAAAATATATTAATAAATTATTAAATAAAAGAAATGAATTAAATAAAAAAACTAAATAAAAGAAATACTAAATAATAAAAGAAATAATTAATAAAAGAAATAAATAATAAAAGAAATAATTAATTAATATAATATAGGAAGAGAGAGGGGGGTAAAAGGGTCAAATGGGTGGGGCCGGGGGGGGGGGCGCGTGTCAGGGGGGGGTGGGGGGGGACGCAGAGCAATCTGCGGTGTTTTAATGTGAACTTATTATGAATAGGGCGTTTGGGGCTCAAGGAGGGAGGGGGGCCGGGGGGACAATTGGCCGTTAATTAGCTGTTTGGAAGCCCAAGTTAAATGTGGTCATATATTATTATATTTGTTGATTTTTTCTGACTCCAACGGTACCCTACACCGCTACACATTAAATAATGGCACACGCATTTTGCAAGACAGAGATAACGAAAAGGAAATTTCTAAAGAGAAATGATTTTCAGGCCTTTTTTTTATTCCTAAACACTCTTTTTTTTTTTGTCTTTATTCAAAAAAAAATTGCATTTGTTAGTTTTGCGTCAAGATTTTGTGGTTTTTAAATTTCTCTCGACGAGACGAATCTAACAAGTATAAATTTATGGTCAAAGCAAATATTTTTTTGAATAATGCCGAAAATACTTTGATTATTGGATTAATTTTGGCTTTATTAAAACAAATTGAGTTTTGACCATAATTTTATGTTTGTTAGATTTGTCTCGTCGAGATGAATCCAGAAACC
>OY978218.1:42223325-42368325 GCA_963854785.1 Vaccinium vitis-idaea
AAGGACCTTGCAGGGGGTAAACATATCGCGGGAGATAAATCCGGCACACCAAGAAGCAAACAAACAACGATATACTGAAGATGGTGCGTTGATCTTATCTTTCACTCACAGGATTCTATGTGAATTTGTTCTTTTTTTCGGTAACTGGTATTTTGCTATTTGGATTTATCTGTGTGTGAGTTCCTTGTGAATGTAACTGTGTATATATCTCTGTCTGTCATCAGTTTTCGAGTGCTTTACTGAAGACAGAAAAGGCAAAAATGTCTTTTCTGCAACTCGTGGAGTATCATTCGTAAAAGAAGTCATACAAGGTGGGGCTTGATTTGGAAGAAGCTTTGTGGTGGAGGGAGGAGGATCTGAGGAGGTCAGACTCTCCAAGCGTGAGGAAAATCTCTTGAACAAGCGCAGGGGAGAAGAGGAGCTCCTCCAATCTAAGAATCTGTTCTCAGATGCTTCGCAGACACATGATGGTGGAACTGGGAGATGGTATAACCGTCTTTCCCTCATGCTCATATTTCCTTATTTTGAGTTTTGTCACGGTCACTGAGTGAAATGCGAAAACCCTGCAAGCTCTTGTTTGGCTTTCTTGATTTGAATTCTACTGTTATAATCTATCTCAGTTGCTCCTTTTAGATGCCAAAATCCGAGGAATTGATTTCTAGGGCTCTTGTCAAGATTCAGTATGTAATCATTATTTCATGCCTGTGCTGATCTTTGTCAGGGAGCGCTAAATGGGTAAGATGTGCGGCATGTAATCTCCTTTTAGCCCGTTTGCTACCATGCTTACAGGCACCTAGTTGTTAGGATTAATCATGAATGCCCTATGTCCCGTATAATACTCACTTTCAAGCATAGTTGTCTGAAGTCTCGGATGCACGATTCAATTCACGGTCAGATTAGACGTATTCCTGGGCGGATCAAATTTGGATAGAATTGGTGAAGAATCTTATGGTTCACTGTTTGATTCACAATTTGGTATAGATTAGCTAATTCTTGAGACTGTTGCACTTGCAATTTTTTAGCACTTTGGACTCTATTTTCTTTTTCATTCAATAACACCAAACTGCAACTTTAATTGGTGGTTTTTGTGCCAGAAACCATGTGATTGTGTATTTTCTCTTTTTGGTGCTTAGAGGCTTTAATAGGATCGAGACACCCTGAAAAGGTTCTTAACCCTTTTTTCCCCCAGAAATGGAAAGTAAGTTTCCAAGAATTTTGTGGGCGAAATATATCCTATCCCACAGTTCTACGGTGCAATTTGTTTAATTAAACTGTTGTATAAGTTATGAGACGGATCACATTTAGTGAATTCTTTTAGCATATTTTCTTATTGGAGTAGATTTCGTTTTGGCACGTTAATTATAGTTATTTTTTTTGGAGGATAATATCTTTCATGAATCCCAATATTAGTGAGGCAAAAATCACTTTGCTCATTGTGGGTTAGGAAACACATATATATTAAAAAATTGGGGGTTAGAGTTCGTGCGTTTTTCATCATTTAGAAATATGCACATGCCCCTTATGTGGTTTTGCACACCTTACCCTCTGAAGTCTGAAAAGATGATGGAAAAGATCTATTCTCTTCTGTTTCCTCCTCTTATCTCGTCTGTGAATAGGTGAACATCTTAGTATCAGCCTGAAGAAGATATGGTGGTTTAGGGTCGGTACCCTTTACCTCAATTAGAAATATGCACACTCCCCTTGTGTGGTTTTGTACCCCTTGCTCTCTCAATAGATGAGGGAAAAGACCTATTCTCTTTTATTTTCTCCTCTTATCTCTCGTCTGTTAATAGGTGAACACCTACATATGTATCAGCGACACCCTAGTTGGGTGCTCATTACCTCACTTTCATTACTTTGTTATTGAGATATTTTTTCAGATTGATTCCTAACCTGGAAACCTAGTTTGTTATTGTCCACAAGTTATTCACATGTTATTGTCCACAAGTTATTCACATCTACAACAGTAGATTGTTTGCAAGTATATGTACCCTTATCACGATTTCTAGTACGTATGACATATTGCGTGACAAGGTAGATTCACATGGCCGTTCCAAAAAAAAAAAAAACCGTTCAAAAAAAGGTAGATTCACATGAACACCCACTGCGTCTCATTTTGTGTGTCTTAGTTTTGGATTTAGCTAATGCTAATGCTAAAATTCTTTTCGTATCCTTGCGTCCCAAATACAAGACAATGATTTATGTTAGGCCACTGTTTAATTCTATATATTGAAAGGTTGGGGAACGATTTTTTAGAGCGAACATGAATGGCACGTACAAGAGAAGTTTCACATGAACACCTAGTGCCTCGTTCTTTTTCTGTGTAAAAAAGGAGTGAATGGTGACTGCATGGAAATCAGAGGAAAATTGTAGGATGCACAAGGGGCGAGTCAAATTTACTTGTGCATGTTAGCTAGTTTTGAACTTCAGACTTCAGTTTATTGTGTTATACATGCGGATGGTGATAATCAATGCTTTATTCTCCCCCTTTGTTTTTCTACAACAGGCTGTTGCAAAAGCTGTCTTTGAAGCCATTAGGGTCCTTTTTGAAGTACGCCCTCAACATACAGAATGTAACGATGCGGTGGTGGCTGCTGCTTTGGCCATTGCAAAAGCTATCTCTGAAGGATTTGATGACCAGATCCGGCGTCTTTCCTCTCCCTTGTTCTAACTAATTGCAAAACAAGCAAAGTTGGAAAAAGAATTTTGTGTCCTATGCGCTGTTGATCACTCTCTACAGGTAGACTTCAAGTTATTAAATTAGATTGTATTTCACATGTGTTTTTTTACACGTGGTAACTTGAAGTGATTTAATGAATTAAGGCACAAGTTTGTAAAACCACAGTAAGAATTTACGCCACTATAAAAGGAGTGACAACAACAAGATCAAATGTAACTTTCTTATTCTTGTTGCATGCACGACTATAGTATCTCAGTCCCACTTTGGTTTCTGATTTTGTGAACGAATACTACGGTACACCTGATCGTTCTCTTTCTCTGACAGAGGTTAATCGGTTTGGGGAAACGTTCTGTTGCTTTTACAATGGAAATGTTCAAATAGAGTAGAAAATAAATAACTGTCATTCTTAATTGTCATTTTTCTTCTTCTCTCTTTTTTTATTTATCTAATGTGATGACTGATGTCCTGGTTGGGAGAAAGCTGAATAGTGTTAAGGTTAGAATTAAATACAGTCAAACTGATGGAAAATAGCCGGCTTGTCTGACATTCCGATCGATGAATTGAGGTAAACTACGCGTGCCTTTTATCTTTAGTTGTACCTTTTTTTATTTCATTCGTGCTTTTAGTTTAGAACCTCAACATTTTTTTTTTGGGTACTTCGGAAATGCATGAGATTACTTCGGAAATGCATGAGATTTTGCATTTTCGAAGTACCAAAAAAAAAATGTTGAGATTCTAAACTAAAAGCACAAATGAAAAAAAGAAAAAGAAAAAGTAAAGCTAAAGATAAAAGGCACACGTAGTTTACCTCAATTCATCGATCGGAATGTCAGACAAGCCGGTTATTTTTCCAGCAGTTTGGCTGTATTTAATTATAACCTTAACACCATTTAGCTTTCTCTCAACCTGGACATCAGTCATCACATTAGATAAATAAAAAGAGAGAGGAGAAGAATGACAATTAAATGGCAGTTATTTTTACTCTGTTTGAATATCTCCATTGTAAAAGCAACAGAACATTACCGCTAACCGATCAACCTCTGCCAAAGAAAGAGAACGATCAGGTGTACCGCAATGTTCGTTCACAAAGTCCGAAACCAATGTGGGACTGAGATATCATAGTCGTGCCTGCAACAAGAATAAGGAGGTTATGTTTGATCCTGTTGTTGTCACTCCTTTTATAGTGGTGTAAATTTTGACTATGATTTTACAAACTTGTGCCTTAGTTCATTAAATCACTTCAAGTTACAACGAGTAAAAAAACACGTGAATACAATCTTATTTAATAACTTGGAGTCTACCTTTAAAGAGTGATCAACAGCGCATAGGCCACATAATTCTTTTTTCTGACTTTGCTTGCTTTGCAATTAGACACTACCCTTCTTGACGTTGCTAAACCAAAAGCTCTTAAGAAGTATGACATCTGGAAGGAGAAGCAGCAGCCTCAGTGTAGAAGTGACTCTGGAATTGATGGAAAACTTGCTTTGGCAACAATATGGTGATTCAGTAAAATTGTGGCTTGGTGCTTATTAGTAGGTTGTGATGCTAAATGTGGCACCCGGTTGGGAATCTTGAGAATGAAATGCTTCTTCTACTTACCTTTATTTAAATGGCTTGGTATCCGGTTCAAGGCTTTTTCGGAGTCCAATTAAAGTTGGGACAATTTTGTCGTGATGTAGAATGAGGATCTTATAGGTAATGTTTAGGATAAGGTGTGTGCATGTATGAATATTCAAAAGAGCGAAGTCTATAGAGAATATGTATTATGGGAGAAGGTAAAAAGTAGTTATATTTGGTAGTAGGAGTATGTCCCATGGTTTTGGGTTATAGTGTATATGGGTTGTATGTCACTATGTCTGGATATGGGTTGTATGTCACTATGTCTGGATATGGGTTGTATGTCACTATGTCTGGTCCAATTTGGAGAAGACATGAGGGATATCGCCCTTCTAATGAATCCTCTAGAATGACTAAGCATATCCAGGCCAATCGTTTCCATAAATAAACTTGTCACAAAGACGTAAAAGATTTTCCAAACTGACTTTTTACCTACTATTTTATCCAGGAATACCTAATACCGTTTAAACTTTGTGATTATGTCTCCACAAATTAGGAAAAACCCCTATGCTTGTCATTGGAAGCCCAATCCACATGGATAACCTGAAAGTTGAGGATGGTTCTTCCCAACCAAAAACTCTGAAATTTGAGTGATTGTAGCCGGTTGGGCATTGAAAGAAAATTATATCACATACCAACAACGAATTTCACACTGCTTGTGAAAGTTACATGAAACTTTTGTTGAAACTTTTTGTAACGGTATTTTTTGAAACTTTTTGTTACGGTATTTTTGTTCTCTCTTAATTTATACGGAGTACTAGATTTGGATCAAATTTTTACATCATATTTTTTTGGTCTCAATTGGAGGAATCAAAATAAAAATGTTGACCAAAGTTAAATTTGTCCATATAAGACACTGAAAAAATCCAAAAAGTATTTTACTATATGTATGTTTTTTGGGTAAGTATGTCGTCTATATGTATGTCTTTCAACTTTGATCTATATTTACATATCTTTCTAATTCATCCAATCGAGACGAAAAATATGATGTAAAATGTGATCTACATATTTTTTCGATTCATCCAATCGAGACGAAAAGACGAAAAATATGATGTAAAATGTGATCTACGTATACTAGTAGATATTAATAATAATAAAAAACTAAAAATATCGTTTAAAAACATTGGCAAAGTCACCCTTAATTCAGTTTATGCTTAGGGACACATGCCCCCTTAAAGTTTGCCAAATTTCCCCAGTTTACCAGTACAGTACTTCTATCAATTTTATCTCCTTACCATCCATTTTTCCTTTCCAAAACAAGCCTTTAAACATTGGAAATCTTCCAATTTGCACCAAATGAAACCAACGGTTAAATTTGTCGGAGAGATTATTCAATGCCCATAAAACATTGCACCCTACTGTCGTAAGATTGTGTAGGGTTCATGACTTAAAAGATGGGTCTTACATAATATGGTAAGAATACGCAAGGCGTAAGCACAAACGATCGCTATACCATCCTCTTGTGTTTCGCGCAATGCAACATTGTGTGCCGTACTAGTATCTTTCTTTACTCGTTATTCTCTAACGCTTTTTTGCAGGTGCAAGAGGGACTTTAATTGTGTTTGTATATTCGTTTAGTTGTTTTTGCAATCCTATTGGGGAATATGCGTTCTCTTTTTTATACTCTTTTATTTATCCAATCCGGTCAATTCCCGGTGTGCAAACAAACAAGGTAATGTGAGAAAAGGATAAACAGGCGAGCCCAACCTTAATCCCTCCTCTCTGGAAAATACGTGGTACCCAGCGACCAATCCAAACTTGCCACGCGGTACCAAACGGGCCCACGCAACCTGTGGTATGCGCCACGATGTATCGAACGGACGACCCCACACCCAAAAGGCGTGATTTGATTGGCCGCAGGGTACCACGCTCTATCAAACGGAGAACCCCACACCCAAAGAGCGTGATACCCGCTCGGCACTGAAAAACTTCTCCTCCTCTCTTATCCCCCATCAAACGTGCCCTGCACATATGATACCAAGAGACAGATTGGAGAGAAAAAAGAAAGAAAGAGTTCTCTTTGAGAGATTGAAACATGTTTAAAGATCCCATACCGTGCTTCTCATTGCATACACAGTAAAATATTGAACTCAAGTTGATCTAGTTCTTGGTTTACCATTTGATGGCAGTTCAATTCAAAAACCCCAAGGTCGGAGTTGGAGAGGATGCAAAAGGCGGCGATGCGAACCACTCTGGCCACTTCTTGTCCAATCTTCTTCTCTTTGGTAACGTGTCTGCTTGTTGGGTTTCTCCCTTGCATTTTTTCGCACTGATTCTTGTTTTGGCCTTCCACTCGTTCGACAAAATTACCTCAGAACGATTGCACACCCCACAGCCACATGTCTTGCGCCATAATTTGGCATGTTGTTTTGACAAAATTTATATCCACCCACTGTAGAGGCCTAAAAAAGGCAATACAAAGATTGTCATTGCCATTTTTCCCGCATGATGTCATCCAAGCAGTGGTGGAGCGAGGATTTTTCAATATGGGGGCAGGACAAAAACATAAATGTTCATGGAGAAAAAAATGTGTTTGTGCTCTATACAGAACGTGTCAGTCAAATTCAGTCACAGCAACAACTTATTAAGGGAAGCAATGACTTTGGCCCAATACATAGCATGCGAATTTACTTTTTTCATCAGATCAGATGCATGGCGTATTTGTCGTGTTGAAAATAATTCACAATAATTTGTAGGTTGATGTTCCATTCATTATCAGTTCAGATAACCTCACTCTTCTGTTCAAAGTTAAATGGTAGATTCAAGTGGTCTATGATCCCCTGATAATATGTACTGTGGGATATTGTTCATTCCTCATTCAAGTCGTAAGTTTTGATAAGTATGTCAAGAACAACAATATCCTGACTAATTGTGAGTTTTTTTTTTTTGCCATTCGTTAATCCTAATCTTTTCTATCCTTGGGGACTAGGGGAGGGGGATGGGTGCTTATGGGAATCGAACCCTGCCCATGTGCATGGGAGTATAAGGGAGGCACCAACCGCACTCCACTCCACTTGCGACTAATTGTGAGTTCAGTGTCTTCAATTGAGTGAATTACAAAGTGCTAAAAAAAGAGTTTTCTTGTCTTTCTACCATATTGTTTATCTTTCTAGACATTAAAAATTTACGAAATACATCTCCTTTGTGGGTTCGACGCAATCTGTTTGACATGAATATGTCTATTACGTTAGGAAATTTGTGTTGAAAATGTGCTTGTAGTTTATTATCTACTACCAACACATCCCTTTTGGTGTTTTATGCCAAATCATCAGATATTTTGCTCGGCAATGAGATTTGGTAGCATCTTGGAAAAGGGTTGGACATCGGGTTGGGGGATAATGTAGTGCATGAGGCCGCTACATAAATTGCTCATTACAATTTCAATGTTCGCTGCTATCTCTCCCCCAAACTCTCTGAAGTCTGATCAATGGCTTCTCCTCCAAACCCTCGGATATAGTTTCCCAACAGAGTACGTATGTCATCATTTCCAATACATTCCCAACTTGCACATTTTGAATGTCAACCGTTGTCTAGGTCTTTGTGAGCCATAACCTTCTCTGATGACCTAAGTACTAAACATAGATACAACTTGCCTAAGGAATCTTGTACCAAATATAATGGTAATGACAGCCAACAAAACAGCAAGAAGTCATAATGTGATGTACTGAAATTTTCCCGAATAAAGAACATCATGACATCATTTTTTCATGTACACTAGCTTGGTTATAGTTGACCTTCCATTCATGAATACGTTAGATAACTCTACTGTTCGAATTTACTTTATAAAGTGGTGTATTATCCCTTTGACAATATGTATGGTGGGTTAGTATTCATCCCTCATAGAAATGTTAGTTTTGAAAACTATAATAATATGTATGGTGGGGTATTATTCATCCCTCGTAGAAATGTTAGTTTTGAAATTATGTCAACAACAAGAGGGGATAAAGTACCACATTGTTTTTAGAAAAGCAGAACAAATCACGAGTGCTTAAGGTTCTTCTTCAATCTATTAAGGTTGCTGGGGGGCAATCATGGCTGAAATTGCTGTTTCAGCAGCGGTGTCTTTGGTTGAGATGGTTCTCTCTTCTCTCAGACTAATGGAGAACAATCAGAAAAATGTTCAGAGTGAAGTGGCAAATCTCGGTGTCTGCCTGCACAGACTGGACGCCTATTTAGCAGACATGGATGGAAACGAAGGCAGTGAGCAACTCAAAGAACGTGTGAAAGAAATTCGAGATGTGGCTTATCATATCGAGGATGTTCTTGAAGAGTTCATGTTTAATCTACCCCATAGATTCCACAGGCATAGAATTTCAGACAAATTTGATGAACTCGCTTATGCTGTCAAGCTCTGGAATCCACTGAGTTCAGTCCACGAGTTGGTGTCCAAGATAACAGCTGTTAAAAGGGAGATCAAAACCATTGTGGACTTGGATCAACTCGGTTTCCCGAGTAGTAGCACTAGAATGGACGAAGGCTCGACCTCTGGCTCAAAATCATATCATCAGGTGGCTCCTGATATTCCTCGCAATGAGGAAATTGTGGGCTTTGAAGAGCTTGGAGAAGCTCTTATCCTTCAATTGACAAACCAAGGATCACGGAACATGACGATTTCTGTGGTGGGCCCTGGTGGCTCTGGTAAAACCACAATTGTAAATAACGTTTATGAGAGCAAAAGAATCCGGAGACAGTTTGATTGTCGTGCTTGGATTCAGGTTTCCCGACCATTTAATATTGAGGAGCTCATTTGCAGCATGTTGAAGCAATTTTGTGAATCAAGAGAGGAACCAATTCGCTCAGAAGGAACCAATACACGGGCTAAATTGTCGCACTATCTGCAGCAAAAAAGGTATATTGTTGTTCTAGATGATATTTGGAGGAAAGAACACTGGGAAGCTATTCACAAAGTTCTTCCCTATGGTTCCAGTGGCAGTAAAATAATTGTCACTACTCGAAACTACGATGTAGCCTCTTCTTGTGCAGAATCGGCCCATTTTATCCATAACTTAACTGGTCTATCTTGGCCAGCGGCCTGGTACCTATTCTGTAAAAAGGCTTTCCAAACTGGAAATGGACTATGTCCTCCAGAGTTAGAGGACTGGTCTCAAAAAATTGTGAAAAGATGCGAGGGTCTACCCCTTGCAATTGTGGCAGTAGGTAGTCTGCTGTCAAAGAAACAAAAATTTCCATTGGAGTGGAAGAAAGTGCATGACAGTCTTGGATCTGAGGTCGGAACCCATTCTGATTCTTCAACCATAAGTAAAATATTGCTCCCGAGTTATACAGATCTGCCAACCCATCTTAAGAGCTGTTTCTTTTACTTCAGCATTTTTCCTGAGGATTATTCAATTGATCGTGCGAGGCTAGTACGCTTGTGGATAGCTGAAGGATTTGTATCAAAAAGACGAGGTGAAACACTGGAAGAGGTTGCAGAGTATTACCTCAAGGAACTAATTGAAAGGAACTTGGTTCATATTAGTAGGTGCGATTTTGATGGACAAGCCAGATATTGTCGAGTTCTAAACCTTGTGCACGAGTTCATCATTCGGAAGTCTGAGGAGGTGAATTTTTTTTCAATAATCGAAGATTTAGATGCAAGTTCAAGCAAGAAGGTCCGGCGTCTTTCTATAGATTGCATCACTTTGTCAAAGAGCAGAGACTGGAATTATGTTCGTTCTGCTTTCTTCTTTAAGAGGGGCAATGTTTCCGCTTTGGTGATTGAACACGCACTCCGTGCCTTCAAATTGGTGAGGGTTTTGGATTTGCGTGATGCACCTCTAGATAAGTTTCCTGAAGCTATTGTTCTTCTCAACCTTCTAAGGTACCTATGTCTGAGGAATACTAAGATAAAGGATATACCAAATTCTATAAAGAAACTCTCATACCTCGAAACTTTAGACCTCAAGGAAACTAAAGTGACTATCTTGCCAAAGGGTATCTTACAACTTCGTAATCTGCGTCATCTTCTGATTTATTGGTACCGCATCAAGAACTGTGTGCCAGGGGACTGTGCAGTTGGAGTAGAGATAGCTAGAGGAATTGGGGTTTTAAATAACTTACAGAAGCTGTCACTTATCAAATCGGACAAGCAGCACGAAATTGTAAAAGAGTTGGGAGCTTTAACCCAACTGCAGAAGCTGGGGTTGGTAGATCTCAAAAGAGAAGGCGGAAAGTATTTGTGTGCATCCGTTGAAAACATGGCGCTTCTTTCAACTCTTGATGTTAGTTCAAGCAACAAGGATGAGTCTCTAGATTTTGATAATATGCAACTTCCTCCTCTCCATCTCCAACGCCTATATCTGAAAGGACACCTACGGCAGTTCCCCAGGTGGATTTCCAAACTTGATAATCTGTTCCGGATTGGTCTAACGTGGTCAAGATTACAGAACAGCCCACTGGACGCCCTTCAAGAGTTGCCCAATCTGTTGGAGCTTGATATGGTTGATGCTTTCACTGGGGGTGAGTTGGTGTTTAAAGCTAGCAGGTTCCAGAAACTAAAGATATTACACATTGAACAATTTGAGAAGCTGAATACCGTGGTAGTTGAGAAAGGAGCGATGCCCATGCTTCAAAAACTCACTCTATGCTATTGTGTGAAATTGGAGATGCTTCCATTAGGGTTCCATAATCTTACTAAGATTGAAGAGCTTCTGCTGTATGGTATGCCCGTCAAGTTCACCAATCGACTTCATAAAACTCATGAAGACCGTGAGATGGTAAGCCACGTCCATTTCATCCAATCTTCTGCTCTTCAAGCTGATGGGTCTAGGTCAGTTGTGAATCTTTCTTGATTCTGTTGCGCTGTTGAATCTACCCATGTCCGTGACACCACCCGGTAAGCTTTGCTCTATATATGTTTCCTCATTGTTTACAACCTTATATGCTATTGTTAATGACAAAGGACTGCTATATAGATGCATACAAAACACTGTTAAATTGCCCGAGGATCTAATAGTGCCACTACGGATTGTTCCTCTCTTGGAGGACTCTTACTAGCGTTTAAAGTGTGAGGTCTTGATCCATGCCATGAGATGTGGTGAATGAGCCATTAAAACAGGACGTCCCACGCCTCCTTTTGTCGGGCCTGAAGCTTGTACGGCCAGATGTCGACTCCGTCTACTATAGAAACAACTTTCCTTTGGCTATGTATTTATATGAACTGTTAAATTATGTTGCATTGTGGGCTGTGGCTTGGCTTTTGAAAGCTTACAGTTATGCTCAACTTACAAATGCTTTGTAGCCTAGCTTGGAAATTTTAGGGATTGAACGTTTGACAAATGCTTTAATATGAAATGGCTAATCAGTCATTGCTGTTACGAACTTTGATGCAATATCTCATATGAGGGTTAACTTGCGTGGAAGTTTTGTATATTTACAGGAAATAAGAATGAAGGGACGTGCCTAAACACCAGCCCTACTTGTTTCAAGTATCCTTGAATTGAAGACTTATCAATATGATATGTACTTTGGGATGTTTGACAAAATGATGCTACTGTTTCTTTCAGTTCGTAATAATTATTGGTGCTTGGACACGTAGTACCAAAGCACGGCGCTGTAGTATAATCATTGTCGTGTAATACTTATGGATCTATTAAGTATACGTGAAGTAGGGTTAAACTTACTTTATGAAGTTTAAAGCTCTTCTCCTTCTGCTTAGATCGATTGTTAGGCCTCTCATGCCCATTGTCATTAACTGATCCTAGGGGATGAGTTAGGATCTTGACAATTTCACTCGTAAAGTATAAGGTAGATTGATGATCCCTTAAAATGCTTTAGCGTCCCTCAGAAACTGATCGCTGAATTTTTCATGCATGGAATGAGTTAGTATGTAGATGTCATTCGATTTGATCGCATTACCAAAAGTAAATTTGCATAGTTCTATTTACATTTCAGCTCAGGGCCAAACTTTCTACAATCATTAGTACTGTGATATAGGGAACTGAAAGTTTCCAATCGAGCAGTGGATAAATTACCCTTGAGATTTCTTGGTAAAGCACTGCTTCTACATGCAATTGAATAGATAGGTTACTCTTTTTTCAATCATGCACATGAAAGTATCTAAGCTTACTCTGTTTCTTCTAACTATTTTGCCACAAATGTTGGTGCGAAGAATAGGCTTGACAGGCTTCAGAATGCTAATACGTATCGATTGTGAAAGTTGAAGGAAAGATGCTTGTGTTATCTTTTGATGTTGGAGCAGATATTCGAGATTCAATATGATTTTAATTCGTTTATGCAATTCGTTGACAGGGAACTTATTGCTGAAATTTTCAATGGACTTCTTGATGCCTGAGGAGGACTATAATTCTTGTGTTATGCCCATGAAAATGGATTGTTCGACCCCAAATTTTTACCATGTTATTACGCGGGCAACATTTTGTAGTTCTGTCCTCGTAGGATGATCTTACTCTTTACAGTTTAAATCCTTTCTTCCTTGCGAGTTTGCTACATTATTACTCTTGCAACATCAAGCTATCAGCCAGCAATAAATCTCACATTGGCTGGTGAAAACCACAGGAAAAGATATTATCACCAAATGAAACAGGACGTCATATTTGTCGGAGTGATGATTATTTAGTGCCCGTGAGACTCCCCACTCACACAATATTGTGTATAGTATTAATACATTCGAAGATGGTTCCTACGTAATTTTGTTAGCAGGAGAGAATTCTTAGAACAAAGAATAAATTGTCCACCCTCTGGACAGAAGGTGCCACATGATACTAAGGGGGTGTTCTGCTGAACGCTTTTATGGGTACAGATGCCCCATCTGTGGACAGCGTACAGATGGCCTCGGGGACCCACTTTTGGGTCCCACACGAACGATCCGAGCCGTTCATTCATCTTAGATTGAAATTTCGAGGGGCCCATCGCGAGATCACCTCAATCGGACGTCCGTAAGTGGTTCATCCAAAATCACCCCATTTCATTCAAATTTAGTGATTTTGGATGAACCACTTACGGACGTCCGATTGAGGTGATCTCGCGAGGGGGCCTTCGGAATTTCAATCTAAGATGAATGAACGGCTCGGATCATTCGTGCGGGACCCAAAAGTGGGTCCCTGAGGCCATCTGTATGCAGTGCACAAATGGGGGATCGGTACCCCTTGTTTTTCCGTGTTCCGCTAAGGGTGTTTTTAGAATAAATTGATTTTTCATGGTTTTTTATGTTTTGTATTTTGAGAAAATGACTTGTCTTGGTTTTTGGGAAAAAAAAAATGTTGGTGGAACTGAAACACCCCCTAAGTGTCACCACTTGCGTTCCACTACTATGGTATTTTCAGTGTTTTTGAACTTATAGTTGTCAAATCAGTTGATATATAATGACTTGTGGGATCCTCCAACCCAATTCTTTAGTGAAGAATCAAAATAGTGTTGTTTATTAAAAAAAATAATCTTTGATTTGTGTACGGAACAAAGGAAAAAATGGAATGGGGAATCCCATCCTGCGGTGCCGCATTAGGGAGGCTCAGATGCCATTGATCTTGGTAATTATAGTCCAGATCTCATCTCGGCAATCGGCTCGGATGCCATAGGGACCGAGATAAAATCCGGATAATTGATTGCGCAATGGACGGTTCGAATGTCGCACTACACGATCCCATATCCCGAAAAATAGCCAAAAATTTGAGGAAGTAGAAGCTATTTATTTTTTGGTTGATCACGAGGAATCCGGAAATAAACTTACTGTACACACACACATTGGTAATTACACATATTTGTTGATAATGCCTAATGGAGGAGTTCAATATTCCTACAAAAAATTCTGATTATTTTGATTTTCGCCCAAAACCAAAAAAAAAAAATTCTCAAGTTCATTCATTCACAATTCACATCTGGAAAAGAACAATAAACCAGATCGAAACTGAAAGATGATCTTGCCATTTTGGTGAAAGATGATTTTGCACCTAGCGCTTACTTCCACTTCGACTAATTCTCTCCCCATCTGGTCAAAAGCCGAGCATCCATGTCTGAACTAGTGGAATCACGTGAGAAATTCACTGACCTAAGCCCGAAAGTGGTTGAACCTTAAGGCTCAACATCCTGAAAACTCAATTATAAGGTAGGAGGAAGGAAAAAAAAAAAGAAGCAATGTCGGACTCAGGCCTCATGCCTTCATGAACCACAAGGACCACAAAAGAGCACTAACTCATTAGGCATACTACAATTACTTCCACTGGGCCCAGAATAAAATCATGAATTGTACGAGAAAAATGTTCTTGATTTCTTTAAACCATTTCCCCACGAAAACGAAAACGAAAACGAACCCGATAAAGAAAACAATGAGGGTTTTATGAACTCCTTTTCCTTTTCATGATCTCTGCAACGGAAATGAAGAAAAATGAAAACGATGCCCGACAGCTCCAAATTCCAGGTGTAAGAACACCAGTCACTTTCAGAGACTTAAATAACACTAAACAAAGCCCAATATGACTGGAAGAAAACACAGAAACCAAAACATATTTCCCAAGTTAAAAACAACCAGATAACTGGAAGAAAACAAGAAATATCAAACCAAATGCCCTTAAATAACACTACATAAAGCCCAAGAGCTCTGCTCCTTTTTCAGGGGGTGGGGGCTTGACGCTAAGGCTAAAAACATATCATATCATCTGAAACTAATCATGATAACCCTTCCTAAATGAACAACTCAAGTCAACCCATTAGTTAGCTTTTCCCAATTTATGTTAGCTTTTCCCGCCACTTGTTGGGAACACTCTTTCTTGTGCTTTTTTCCAGTTTACGGACATCAAGAATTAGGAAAAACACACCTTGATTCATTTCTTGATAGGGAAAAAAGGACAATCATTTATCGATCCCTTGCTTCTCATAGATCTCATTGTAATTTCTACAAAGAGCCTGGTGTGCACAGGGAAGAAAAACCACTGACATCTCATCCCGCCATGCACATACCACATTCTCTCTCTGATCTTGCACTTGAATCCCTGAACCTGTCCCGGAAAACAGCCAACCTCTTGGTTACTTTAGGATTTTGGTTTCCAAAACTTCCATTTATGCTGCCTCTTCTAAGTGCTGCTACTTTTGACGATTCGTATTCTAATCTCAATTCTGATATCTTGCTTTCAAGCTCTTCAATGCATTCCTTGTATTTCAACATCTCATTTTCAGCCTTTTGGCTTATCATGTCATCGTCCACTTTTGCTGCATATGCCAGTTGCTTTGTTTCCTTTTTTTTTTTATAGAGGTGGCATCAATTAGAAGCTTTTCCTTTGCCTTTTCTTCCTGTTTGCGTCGAGCCTAAAATTTATCACTGCTCCGTTAAGATTACATACCATTAAACCAGACCAAGTTGGCGAGTAACTTGAAAAAAATCTTAGCTAACAATTCAGGAACTAGGGTTAGAAGGCATGTAAAAGTGCAAATAATGATTCCCTAATACAGGTTCCAAGTGGGAATACAAGTGTCAAATTCAAGGTGGTGGTAAGGTTAGAAGCACCAAAATATATTCTACGTCCACGGGCTGAGTAGACTTAATTGTACCATTCGATATAACTGTTCAATTCAAGAATGAGAAAAAACTGTGACTCAATGGCCGATGCTAAGTCAAACACAATAAGTAGAAACAGTATATAGCCAACCCAACCTCCTTGAAATAATGAACAAAAATGAAAATAAATGGCATCACTCTTTTTACAGATCAACCCCCTCATCTATCAAAATTAAATTCAGTGCGGTGTTTTGAAGCCCCCAAGTATTCTATGATGAGCTAAGTCCTATAAAATTTCGGCAATCCCTTTCAATGTACGGAAGCAAGAGTTCATACAAAATCATCCCTCGTCTAGTTCCGAAGCTGATTAATAAACGATTCTGTTTTGGAGCAATGGAGAATGATACTGGAAGACATAAACTCCACTAGACCAAACAAGTTGGAAGATTGTTGATCTTTTCATCCTTATACTATTGTCACAATGCAGAAGCAGTTGACAATTATTTTAATCTGCATGTAATTAATCAAATTAAGCTCACAACGGTGTGTTGTGATCTCAACTATACTTGGTCTAGCAGATAATACTTGTTTAGTAACTGAAACAACGCTCACAACGCAGTTACATTCGAATGAAACTTGAAAGAGCAGTTATCGTGGGTGAGAACTAAAAAGTAACTACACTTGTGCTGGTTCGTGAAAGATACTATTGTGCAATATAATCTCTACATTAGCTTCTCTTCTCTGTGCTTAATGTTTAAAAATAATTTAACCACATTAGCTTCCTTCCTAATGGCAAGGGTTTTGGCATGCACTTATTTTTTGGGCATTGCTTAGACTTTGATCTGCATAGTGTTGAAAAAATTTAGAACAAGTTTCCAAACACTACAAGTTCTTCTATGTAATTAGCAACTAAAGTTTTGGTTGGCCGTCCAAAAGTATTTTGGATGGGTTAAATTATCGGGTTAAAATACCCAAAACACCCTTCAAAGCCCCTCATATATGGGCCGTCCAAAGTACTTTTGGACGGCCGGATGGTGGTCAGCAAGACCTGTCGACCACCCAACAGCAGTAGGCCCCCCAATTCACACAATCGCACATGAGCCGAACCCTAAATCTAAGGCCCAACCATAATTCTAAGGCCCACGCTACAAGAGCACCTGAGCTTTAACCCTAAATGATAAGGGTCCTCGCGCTACACATGGCTCTGCCACCACTTTCGCCACCGTCGTCCAAAACGTTGGAAGGTTTATCTATTCCTCTCTCTTCTGACGATTTTTTGTTTATATTTGGCTACCGATTCTTTGGGATTTCTTTGTGTTTTGCCTTCAATTGTACATGGATCCATCTGTGCTTCACAAACTGGTCGATTTGATGCTATACGATCACGCGTGTCGGATTACCTCATTAAATATGGTGGATTTGTGTAATTTTTACCCGATCAATGGAATTTTCATGTGTAAAGTCTGGATAAACTAGAATAGAGCTGACGGAACAATACCAGTCAATTTTGAGAACGTTTCACGGAAGATAGGTGTTTCATTGAGATAGTTGATCTTATCTTTCACTCACAGGATTCTACGTGAAACTTGTTATTTTTTTCAGTACCTGGGTATTTTGCTGTTTGGATTTATCAGTGTGTGATTTCCTTGTGAGTTTAACTGTGTATGTATCTATGTATGTCATCAGTTTTCGAGTGCTTTACTGGAAACAAAAAAGGCAAAACTATCTACTCTGCAACTCGAGGAGTATCATAGGAAGTCATACAAGGTAGGGCTTGACTTGGAAGAAGCTTTGTAGCGGAGAAAGGAGTATCTGGAGGAGGTCAGACTCTCCAAGCATGAGGAAAATCTCTGAACAAGTGCAGGGGAGGAGAGGAGATCCTCCCCCTCCAATCTAAGAAGTGACAACAATAGGATCAAACGTAACCTTCTTATTCTTGTTGCAGGAACGACTATGATACCCTTTCTCGGTCCTACACTGGTTTCTGATTTTGTGAACGAACACTGCGGTAAACCTGATCATTCTGCGTCTCTGTCAGAGGTTGATCGGTTAGCAGTAATGTTCTGTTGCTTTTACAATGGAGATATTCAAATAGAGTAATGTTTTGTTGCTTTCACCTGATCTCTCTCTCTCTCTCTCTCTCTCTCTCTCTCTCTCTCTCTATATATATATATATATATATATATATATATATATATATATATATATATATATATATATATCTTGTGATGACTAATGTCTAGGTTGGGAGAAAGCTGAATGGTGTTAAGATTGGAATTACATACAACCAAACTATTGAAAAAATAACCAGCTTGTCTACGTTCCAATCAATGAATTGAGGTAAACTACGTGTACCCTTTATCTTTAGATATACCTTTTTTTCTTTCTTCTGTGCTTTTAGTCTAGAATCTCATGTGTGTAAACTACACGTACCTTTTCCCTTTGTCTTTTGTTAGGTTTTTTTTGTAGAAGGTTGCATAAAGCCATAAACAGACTACTGTTGCAGGCTTTTACAGTTATAAGTTCCACCTCAATCTTAATTACCGGCACTGGCCGGGAGTGAGGGTCAAGAAAAAGAACGCATGCTATCCTATGGAGGTATGAATTAGATAACATTTGCCAATTTACATTTAAGTCATTCATTAAAACAATGAAGAAATGAATATTTTCCACTAATTTGAAATGAACGATTTACAATGAAAATTTTCCACTAATTGTAATTGCCAAAAAACAGATTCATGTTCAGGTTTTTTTGACATTCCTTAATGTATGTCAACGTGTAATTTTCTGGTGGATAGAATGCTAAGGGTGTCGGACTTAATAACTATAATTGAGCAGGAAATCATAAACCTCCTAAAAAGAATCTGTAACGTACTGGTATATTTATGTATTTCCATGTAAAAGATTGTGTTGTCAACTTTTATTTTCTCCAATCATCGATGCCTATATCATCCTATGCCATCGTTGTCATTCATATTGCATCCAATGAAATGTGCAATTTTAAATTTGTTCTTTTCAAAAAATCAATAATAAATTAATTACAACCAATTTGATTTTATGGATGATAGAGAAAAAAACGCATGTTCTCTAATTCTAGAGAGATCGAATACCTATTACAATAAGGCCTTAGCATTAAATTGGCATATATGGAGTATGTGTCAAGATAACTTACTGTGACAACTTGTTATTATGCCGAGTAGTTAAATGCTTCAGCCAAAGAAAGTGTGTCATAGGCATAGCCCCTTGTTCGATTTGGCATTAATAGGAGCTAAATATGAGAAGGGTGTACATTCAAGACTTTCCTTCTCGAATTCTTCCAGCACCCATGGTACCACTTATACTTCTATTTCGCTTCACCATCCACTATCAACATGATTGTTAACTTCCCGATGTGTTATGCTTGATTATTTGGGTGGCGTTCAAACTCCAAAAAGGGTTTATGGGATATGAAAAACCGGGTATATGATGCCAAATCTGGAAGAACAAAACTGTATTTCGATTATATGTGGTGTCACCTCTTGTGTCTACATTCAGACGCGTCTTAATTGTCAAAAGTGTCCCCTCAAATTAAACGGAATATAGATAAATGAACACTCACGTAGCATGTCCGATACGTTCTGATGCGTGTCCCTAGATATCAACGATCCCACGTTCTTAGCCTTTCCAATGTGATACGACGGCTTCTTAGGTGTGTCAATGTTTTACTTCCAATATCGGTTCTGATGCATCTTTCATAGTTTCCTCATTTTCTATTGCAACTAATGTAAGTTCCTTCGCATGTAGAACTCAGAATTTCATCCTCTTAAGATGTCTTCATAGACAAAATTCCCAATAGTCATTTCTTGTTGCTAAGTTTGATACGCAGCGCATCCAAATGGTTGAACAAATTTTTTTTTTTCTTCAAGTCCTTTACTAATGCTGGCCAATTCTTTGAATCATCTTTTATATTCTCGGACAATGCTCATCTACTTTAGTTTAGCGAATCTAGCATATTGTTTTCCATTTTCATAATGTGAACCTGCAAAGTATCGAATTGATTTGCCTTGTCCTTATCATATCATTTTGCGGAAGATGTTGATCGGAGCCACAATAGGTGATTAGATATGCGTGAACTTTTCACGTTTGGATGATAATGTGGTCAAGTCTTTTTGTGATGTGTTGGCAACAAAATGTAATGCGCTTGGGATGGTATGACCTTTAGCTTCAAAAAATCTCTATTACAAATTATCTCATACTAATTTGACGTACTAACATTGAACCTTTAACCTTTTTGTAAGGCTTTCAAATTAGATCCCCTTTGTATCCTTTCAGGTCATCCTCAGACAGTTGACAAAACTCTTTTTGAGCTCAGCAAATCTAATTCAAGTTTGGTGTTGGTTATATTGCTAGATGATCATTCATTTCATGGTAAGCGGGAAGAAGCCCTAAGATGTTGATATTATTTTGTCTAGAAACTTAATGAGAATTTGTTTCTTTGTAGGAAAAGTGAAGAGGCTGTGCGAAGTACAACTTGGGCTCATTACCCAATGTTGTCAGTCGAAGAAAGTAAGGTTGGCCACTAGCTACTTCCTTGAAAGCCTAGCATCCAAAATAAATGTTAAGGTTTGTAATTCTTGATTTTGAATGATAGGATTACTCAAAATCAAGAATTACAAACCTTAACATTTATTTTGGATGCCAGGCTTTCAAGGAAGTAGCTAGTGGCCAACCTTACTTTCTTCGACTAACAACATTGGGTAATGAGCCCAAGTTGTACTTCGCCCAGCCTCTTCACTTTTCCTGCAAAGAAACAACTTCTCATTAAGCTTCTAGACAGAATAATATCAACATCTTAGGGTCTTCTTCCCGCTTACCATGGAATGAAGGATCATCTGGCAATATAACCAACACCAAACTTAGATTAGATTTGCTGAGCTTAAAAAGAGTTTTGTCAACTGTTTGAGGATGACCTGAAAGGATACAAAACGGATCTAATTTGAAAGCCTTACAAAAGGTTAAAGCTTCAATGTTAGTACATCAAATTAGGATGAGATAATTTGTAATAGAGATTTTTTGAAGCTAAAAGTCATACCATCCCAAGCGTATTACATTTTGTTGCCAGCATATCACAAAAAGACTTGACCGCATTATCAACCAAACGTGAAAGTTCACGCATATCTAATCACCTACTATGGGCCCGATCAACATATTCCGCAAAATGGTATGAAATATGGACAAAGTGAATCAATTCAATACTTTGCAAGTTCACATTATGAAAATGGAATACAATCTGCCAGATTCACTAAACTAAAGTAGATGAGCATTGTCCGATAATATAAAAGACGATTCAAAGAATTGACCGACATTATTAAAGAACTTCAAGAAGAAGAAAAAATGTTCAACTATTTGGATCCGCCATGTATCAAGCTTAGCTACAAGAAATGAGTATTGGGAATTTTGTCCATGAAGACATCTTAGGAGGAGAAATTCTAAGTTCTACATGCGAAAGAACTTACATTAGTTACAATAGAGAATGAGGAAACTATGAAAGAAGAATGCATCGGAAACGATATTGGAAGTAAAGCATTGACACACCTAACAAGCCGTCGTAGCGCATTGGAAAGGCTAAGAACGTGGAATCGTGGATATCCAAGGACACGCTTTAGAACGTATCAGACACGCTACGTGGTGTTTTCATTTATCTATATTCCATTTAATTTGAGTAGACACTTCTAGGACAACTAAGACGCGTCTGAATTTAGACACAAGAGGTGACACCACATATCACTGAAATTCAGTTTTGTTCTTCCAGATTCGCATCACATACCTGGTTTTTCATATCCTATAAACCCTCTTCTAGAGTTTGAACACCACCCAAATAATAAAGTTGCAACACAACACACAAGGAAGTCAACAATCATGTTAATAGTGGAAGGTGAAACGAAATAGAAGTATAAGTGATACCATGGGAGCTGGAAGGATTTGAACAGGAATGGCTTCCATATCCAGAGGAACAAGAATCCATAGCTCTTGAATAATCTATTTCTATAATAACCTGCAAATGAAAAAATGGAATCGTGTTACATTTAAATGCCCAAAAATCTGGCTAATATACAATATGTGTGTGTCTGTGTGTGTGTGTGTTCCAGAATTTCAAGCGTATAATTTGACTTGGGTATTAGCCCCACTTCTAGAAATAATGTGTGCACTTGATTTAAGCTAAGAAAATGCCCTCTTAGGACAATAAGTCGGTAACCAATCATTCTACTTTGGCCTTACATTTACAAGCCAAGAACAATATTTAATCAGAAGGATATACAAAGGGCATGCCTAACTTGCCAATGTGTAATTGCTATGAGCTATATTAAACATACAAACTCTTCAAGTGATCTGGCTCATGTTCCTGTGTTCTTTGATACCTCATGTCATGTTATTCTTGGGTATAGAATTCCACAGCACAATAATTCAGATTAGGACTGCTGCTCTTTGCAAAAGGAGAATACAAGTATTTGTACAGGTGTTCAATATGAGAATAACTATCACCTAGAAGCTAAAATAACAAAAAAGCTTTTCATTCAGCTTGTCGAGTTAAAGCAAAACAAATGCATTCCTTGGGTAAAATGGTGAAGTATAGAGATGAGTTCCAATTATTATAGAAAAGTTTTTGAGACAGCTCCGGCGAGACTATGGTCTTCAAAATCATAAGCTACTTCACATCAATCTAACCAATTTCATAGTATTGTAAAAATAAAAAAAAGAGCAGTTATACAACGGCCACAACGATAAAAAAATGTCTACTTTCAATAAGAGCATTTGACAAATCAATGATGAAGCAAACAATAACCACCCCCACTAAAAAAGGGAAACATAGACAGTCTTTGAAAGAAAGAGTTGAACCTGTTGGAAGAGGAAAGGTTTCTAGTATTTCTTTGGATAAGATGTTTGGAAGAGGGAAAAACACTAGACAAGATTGGGGAAGGAAACAACTTGTATTGCACTTGGACTCACACTTTTGGCTTTATATAAAGTGGCTAGAACCCACTCTATTTATCCAAGGAGGATTCTAGACCTAGATATTTATCGTACAAAAAAAGATTTAGCCATGTGACTTATACCAATACAAATATCTAGATATTTCATAAGGATTTTGTAGAACTCTTTTAGAACGTAGTAGATGTTTTAGATCTTCTAGAAACTAGATTTTATCACCTCCAAAAATATCTTCAACCTTGGGCTTGTCTTGGGCTTTAACTTCTTGGGCTTCATTTTTCTTTTAGACCAGATCAAGTTTATACTTCAACAGAACCGACATTATCGATTTTGATTGTGTAATCTAAATCTTTCATTCAGCAAATGTCTTCATATCAAATTCTAACATTTATGATTGATGATACAGTAACATCAAAATTCCACTTCTAAATTAAAAATCAAACAAAACGAAACATCTTCATGTCAAATACTAACATTTATAATTGATTATACAGTAACATCAACCTTGTGATACCACAAGTGAAACCAATAATGTATTCCTGCTTCATATATTTAATGTGAAAACTAATGGTGGTCCATTGAGACAGTGGGAAGGGAAACAATGCATTTGAGAATATTCTATCGAGACTTTTTATGGTTTTCCAATCCATAGATTTGCAGTAAGAGACGAAAGATGAAACATCTAGACTGGAACCAATAAAACAACAAATATGCAAGCTAATAAGTTAAGCCGAACCATAGCCTACCGATTTGTATTAGCAGGGTGATAAAATTGATGTTCTACTACAGATCGCACTTGTTATCCTTCGTGGCCGAGGGGGAGGAGGATATAAGGCCGTGGTTCGAGGCGTCTTCTTCGTCGGTGTGGTCGGCGGCAGCTGTGGTGGTGGTGGTCGGGGGGTCGCTGGGTTGCCTCTCTCTCTCGTTTTGGGCGCCGACGTCGAAAAAGAGAACCTATTACCCTAAAAAAGGTACGGATGCCGAAATCGAAAACGAGACTCCTCAAAAAGATATGGATCCTCTCCACAGTGCACCGCGCGTGGAGTGGGGACTACTAATTCGGTTCATCTTCTTCACTTTGTCGGCAAAGGGGTGGTGGGGGCGATGCTCTCTCTCTCTCTCCCTCTCCCTCTCCCTCTCTCTCTCTAGCTTTCAAGGAAAATGATGTCCACACACTCATTTTATCCATTTGCACTTCATTTTTTGTCTGCCCCTCTTTATCCACTTATTTATTATTATTTTTTATCATTCGTGTTCCTAATCTATTACACAAGGAGGAGACAATGTAACTCGATCACAGAATGCAGTGTGTGACTTGATCCCGGAATGCAGTATAAATGTATCAGATTGCCCTTTATTTTAATGACGAAAAAAAGGGAGTGCTAACGGAAAGAACAGGGTATGAAAATCATTTCCCTAATTTTATTATGGACTAAGGTTGAATTTCAACTATGGTATTTTTGACGCTATATTCAGTTATTTTTTCTGCAAGTCAATCCCCTCACATTCATCATAAGATATCATTTACTGAAAATTACACCTATTTTTTACTACAATGGGAAGATAATATTTTTTTAGTAGAAAATCACCCCAAGTAAAATCACAACATCCTGATGTTGCATTCTTTTCTTTTCTATCTCTGTTTCGGACCCACATGTATATAGGTGTAGTCTCATTCCAATGTGTTTAGGTTTCACATGCATCATGTGACATGCAAATTTATCGAAAAGTCTGGACACATCCGTATTTTAATTTGTGTTTAAAACATTCTTCTTTTTTTCTTGGGGGGGAAGTTAAAAAGTGAGTAATTGAAAAGAGCATATCAAACAATTAGTACAAAGAGAAATGAAATCGCACAAATCAATTCTCCATCATGAAATTATTTAATTTAAATATATCACCCAAATCTCATCAGACCAAATGTCATCTACTTGCTTTTCATTTTTTTCCCCCTCAAAACCAGCCAGAAAACAAATAGATATGTTTCAAATCGCAGGAAAAGGAAGCAGGCCAAACATATGCTCTTTTCCAACAGAAATAGATCGATGCCATAAAATAAAATGGATTAAAAAAAAAAAAAAGGAGGGGAAAAAGGTTCAATTACTAATTTACTACTATCTACCTCTATATGTTCTCCAAATACCCTTTGATGAGGAAGAGTTTGTTATTTTTACAAATCTCTGCTTACGTTGCCTGGGCTTCCTATCAACGTACTGTTCGACACTGCTTTCTACCTTTGTTATGTCCACATTGACAATGTGATGATAAGAAGTCCCTTTGGAAGAATACACCGGGTAAGAACCAGGAACAAAACTTGTATGGTGAATCTGATGAGGCCAATATGTAATCCACTCGCACTCGTACTTTGCACGTCCCCTGCACACCTACATTTGCAAAACGGAAAAATAAATAAATAAAAATGAATTTTCAAATGTGATCTTTGTTCTCAATCCCTATTGATCAGTTTCTTGAAAACAAAATCAGAAAAGTGAAGTTTCGTACTTCGGCCTTTTGGCAGTCATGACAACAGATTCGCATTCCCCCGCTAAGTCCTTAGCATCTGTATACTGTTAGCTCTTCAAAAATCTCATCACCTCAGCCTCTGGGGTTGGCTTTCCCATATCTTCATGATATTGGAGAAGATACATCAATAATAACGGCTTTTAAAAAAAAATCTAGTGGACAAAGTGTTTGGAAATGTTAATGGAGAGGAGAGGAATCACACCTCTATAATTTTTGTCCATCTTTCTAGGGAGTAATCTGTCTCGTCAAAAGAATTGAGACCTCCGGCTAAAATATGCGGGCCCTCATAAGATTCGATTATCGCCTTAATATGCTTCATTCGCCAGTTCTCATCTAGATGATTGAGTAGGGTGCATTGGAAATTCACTTCTCCTACCCGGGGGATATCTATCGTGGCCCTCAACACGTTCCTGCATCCAATGTCAAAGCACAACGAAGTTCATTTTTTTCAGTTCATTTATTAGAGAAATGGTGTTCGCATAAGATTTTGTACGCTTAGGGTCATGAATAATCTAGCAATGCTTCACATGACAAAATCTACCTACATTGTTGAACACCAGACTTGGTCACTAGCTGTAATAGCACCTTTCAGAATAAGAAGATTGGTGAACACCAAAATGTTTGCTGGAAAATGAAGAGAGTGGCTCATGCTTTGTTTGTTAAATTCATTTTGCTGATTTTTCTCTAATTTCATATACAACAAAGTGATCCCCAAGGGGTTGGCCTCATGGTAAAGACATGAGATTACAGGTTGGCTCCCTTCTAATGTCTCATTTTGCATCCTTTCACGTGTTAACAACCCATTTGGATCAATCCATAAGTGAGCGGTGGGGTTTGGCCCCCATGATTAGTCTTGATGGGCGTGAGCTGGCCGAGGCAACTGAGTTATAAAAAAAAGAACCTATACGACAAAGTGCTGAGACACATATTATAAATGATATTAAACTTGTTTTCATTGAACTACTTCAGATTAGACGTTAGAGAATTCAACTTTTTCTGGGTAAGAGAATCAATATTACTCCCATGTTAATGACTGTAGGTAAAATGGGATTTCTGTTGACTTTAAGCCAGATAAATCTAACCCAAAGGCAGTAATTTCCTCTGCACGTATCCACGTATCTGCTTAAGATCGGAATTTTGATGACTTTGTGAGATTCCTACGGAGTCCTAGAGAACTGAGGAATTTGTAGATTGACTCTTGACACATTTTGATATTGAATATACGTAGGTAAAATAGAGCAGTCGCACGAGATCTCTGACACTAGAATTAGTAAGGAGCCACATTAGCAGGTCGAAATTGTGAGCTTTTGAGAAGTAAAATTCCGGGAAAAGTAACACTCTGAGTAATTGACGGAATAGGTTCAATTACTGATTTACTATCTACCTCTATATGTACTCCAAATACCCTTTGACGAGGAAGAGTTTGTTATTTTTACAATTCTCTGCTTACGTTGCCTCGGCTTCCTATCGACATATTGTTCAACGCTGCTTTCTACCTTTGTTATATCCACCTTGACAATGTGATGATCAGAAGTCCCTTTGGAAGAATACACAGAGTAAGAACCAGGAACAAACTTGTACGGTGAATCTGATGAGGCCAATATGTAATCCACTCGCGTTCCGTACTTGCACGTCAAAACGAAATAAAACAAATTTTCAAAGGCGATTTTTGTTCTTGATCCCTATTTATCACTTTCTTGAGAGAAAAAAATCAGAAAAGCTAAGTTTCTTACTTTGGCCTTCGGCAATGATGACAACAGATTCGCATTCCCCTGCAAAGTCCTTGGCATCTGTATACTGTTTGCTCTTCAAAAATCTCATCACCTCGGCCTTTGGGGTTGGTTTTTCCATATCTTCATAATACTGGAAAAGATACAACAATAATAAAGGTTTTTAAAAAAATTCCAGTCGGCATAAAGTGTTGGGTAAATTACACTGACCTCCCCTGAGGTTTCTGACTTGTACACTGACCACCCCTACTTTATCTGAAATAGCACTGACCTCCCCTGAGTTTTATATTTTAGTATCAAAAGCACCCTTCAACAGTATCGACGGGTACGGACGGCGCCGGGGACCCCCTTGTGGGTCCCCAACGGTCGATCCGAGCCGTCCATTCATTCTAGAATTGAATTCCGAGTGGGTCTACGCGGGAATCACCTCAATCGGACAGTCCTAAGTGCTCGATCCAAAATTTTTGAACGAAATGGGGTGATTTTGGATCGAGCACTTAGGACCGTCCGATTGAGGTGATTCCCGCGTAGACCCACTCGGAATTCGATTCTGGAATGAATGGACGGCTCGAATCGACCGTTGGGGACCCACAAGGGGGTCCCCGGCGCCGTCCGTACTGTTGAAGGGTGCTTTTGATACTAAAATATAAAACTCAGGGGGGTCAGTGCTATTTCAGATAAAGCAGGGGTGGTCAGTGTACAAGTCAGAAACCTCAGGGGAGGTCAGTGTAATTTACCCTAAAGTGTTTGGAAATGTTAATGGAGAAGAGAGGAATCACACCTTTACAATGTCTGTCCATCTTTCTGGGGAGAAATCTGTTGTGAAATTTTAATGTACTCGCAAGCGCACGAATCATATTGAAGTATAGCAATGCAAGTGCGAGGTCGAACCCACAGGGACTTGTGTATTTTTATAGGAAACTAAATAAATTTAAATTGATAAAACCCTAACCTAGTTCCAAAAAGTTGTGAATTGGTTTGACTAAAATTAAACTAAAAATGGCAAAAGAAAATAATTAAACTTAAACGGTAAAGTAAGTGAAGATTACCGGTTGGGAAATATAACTAGAGTTTCGGAATCCACGCCCATGTATTCATAGTGATTTTTAACAAACTCGTGATTTATTTTTCTACTTTCTTCACAGTAATTTGGTGGCTAAACTCTCTTACTGTGGAAAATTTCTTCGTTAAGCTCGTTTTAAAAGAAATCAATTTTTGTACGCCCTTCCTCACCTCAAAGTTCAAGACACGAAAAACCCAATGTATCCGCTAGCAAACAAATCACAACGGATATCCAATACTTGAAATCAAAATCTAATAACCAGGCAAAATAATTAACTAGTAGTTTCAAATCATGGAAAAAACATGATTGAATCCATATCCAAAACTACTAAATTAAATTAAAAAGAGGTAAGAACGATTATTCGATGAGATTATGTCTTAAGAAAAATAAACTGCGAGTCTGTATTTAATCACTATTAGACATGAGGTTTCATCCTCCACCCTAGTTTAAATGACTAGCCGCTCATGGAGGACATGAACATATTCAAATAATAATAAAACTCCATTGTAGAATAATTCAAGAGCTTACAAAGAGAACAAGAATTAATGCCCACAGCCTCTGTCTACTTCTCTAACCAACCCGAGATGCTACTGCTCCAGCCGTCTACTTTCTCTTCTTCTCTCCGTCGGATAAGTGATTGCCCTCTCTTCCTTTTATAAGGCATTGCTAAGTGTAGGCTACCTTATGGAGGTCTTCATATTTCCTTTCTTAAAAGTTCAATACTTAATTAGACGCACCGAATCAACCCACGGAGGAAAATATAATTATTTTTTCAATCAGCACACTTCCCTTTTGGCAGTATATAACGACCCTTAAAATCCTCCTAATTTGTTTCCTAATCCAAGTGAAACTCTTTCCCAATTGCATCTTGCATTGCACGTGAATTCAACCATCCATATTACGTGCAATTTTATTGATTTACAATCTCAATCAAGCTTGATTTGCTCGTGAATATACTCTCCAAGATTGACTGCAGATTTTGCTTCCACACCAAGTAAATTCGACTTTGTGCTTTTTGAATCTAACGGCCGAAATAAGAGAAATTATCATCTTTTCCTGCAAAATAAATAATTAAATGGAAGTTACCGAAAAATAATAATAATCCTTATCAATTACGCGCAAGTATGGACTAACAACATACGATATGGAGCTCCTATACATCAATATTTCGTGCTCATCATAATCTTTCTCATCAAAAGAATTGAGACCTCCAGCTAAAATATGTGGGCCCTCATTAGATTCGATTATCGTGTTAATCTGCTTCATTCGCCAGTTTTTGTCTAGATGATCGAGGAGGGTGCATTGGAAATTCACTTCTCCTACCCGGGGGACACATCTATCGTGGCCTTTAACACGATCCTGCATCCAATGTCAAAGCACAAAGAAGTTCATTTTTTTTTCAGTTTTTGTTATTAGAGAAATGGAATTCGTATAAGATTTTGTACGTTTTGGGTCATGAATAATCTAGCAATGCTTCACATGACTAAAAATCAAAAGAGAGTAGCTTATGCTTTGTTTGTTAAATTCAATTTGCTTTGGATCAGCAAAATGTTGATTTTTCTCTAATTTCAGCTTTAACCTATACAACAAAGTGAGTGATCCCCGAGCGGTTGGCCTCGTGGTAAAGACCTGAGATTAGGGGTTGGCTCCCTTCTAATGTCTTAAATTCAAAACCTTTTAGGTGTTATCAACTCATTTGGGTCAGTCCATAAGTGAGTGATGGGATTTGGCCCCCATAATTAGTTGAGATGGGCATGAGCTGGCCCGGGCACCTGAGGTATAAAAAAAACCAATCCAACAAACAAAGTGCTGAAACGCATATTATAAATGATACTAAACTTGTTTTCGTTTAACTACTTCAGGTTAGACTTTAGAGTATTCAACTTTATCTAGGTAAGAGAATCAATATTACTACAAGTTAATGACCGTGTAGGTAAAATGGGATTTGTGTCGACTTTAGGCCAGATAAATCTAACCTAAAGGCAGTAAATTTCCTCTGCACGTAGCCACGTATCCGCTTAAGATGGGAATTGTGTTGACCTTGAGAAATTTCCTACGGAGTCCTAGAGAACTAAGGAATTCGTAGATTGACGCTTGACACAATTTGATACTGAATATACGTAGCTACTAGGTAATCTAGCAAAAGCAGTCACAAGATAGCTATGACACTAGAATTAGTAACAAGCCACACTAGCAGGTCAAAATTGCGAGCTCCTGAGAAGTAAAAACTCCAGGAGAAGGAACACTTTGAGTAATTGACAGAATAGGTGAACGTACTCGTTTATCAAATCGAGCTTATAACAACGCAATTGTGACTATCAGGTGATTCGACCGTAATATTGCATCAATCAGGAAAATCTTTTGATCACGTACAGAAGAACACAGATGGTTGCGCGAGTAGAAAATATCATTGAAGTAGGTGAAATTTTGAGTGACACTGACACAGCTGTACATTTAAATACACCTCCACAGGACCACTCTGGTGTAAGGATGGTTGGTACTACCTTTTTTACATACAAGAGTTAAACCAGACAGGCTGTAGAAACCAAATCAGAATTGGGTTGCAAAAAAGCATTTTGGGCAAGGACTTAGAACAGTAGCTAGGGCGCATGCAAATTGCTAGTGCCAGCTAATTCTCCGCTCGTGGACAGTGGGATTGGGATTAGTCGATGCGCACAAGCGGCCTGGACAACGGTTATCAAAGAACAGAGCTCTTAAATAGCAAGTAATGACATAAATTATCGCTCAGGACTGCATATTGATTTGGTCAAACAAATAGAGGGTTTGATATTTGGGTTGGAGAGGAATTGGCTCGTAGAATATAGGTTCATTTAATTGCCTTGGAAAACCAAATTTACTCTGAATTTCAGTTTTATTTCGTCAACAAAAAAGAGGGTAATTAACACCATGCATTACTACAAGGAAATTAGTACTTTGGAGAAATCAAATGAAATAAAATAAAAAAATCCCATAATTGTTATTTTCTCTAACACGATTGTTTCCTTTTCTATTTTTCTGGGGGGGTTTTGGGAGAAAAATTTACATTTATGTGTTTAAGATAAACCCGAGACAGTAAAAAATGTAAAGAACATGGTATTTACCGATTTCAACCAAGAAATCAACAAAACAGAGAAATGAAAGAAGAAAGAAGAGAAAGAACAAGAACCTGACATCTTCATCGAAAATCTTCTAAACTCTCCACTTCTTAATTGGCCACTTTGATAAAATTGTGTTTCCATATTCAGGAGCCCAACTCTCTGCCAAAACATAATTCATCCCCAAAGCAGAGGCCAAATCGGGCAAGGGCTTCATCACTTTTCTCGTCATCTGCTTTCATATCTTGCAATACCAAGGGTACGGGTCCCTTGGTAGGTCGTGTGAGCTTCTATCAAACCACTCTCGTCTTAACGTTCCAAACCGACCGCTTATCGATGCTGGGTAAAGTATTTTGTATACATACAATTACATATGTATACAATGTACATTTATTTTTTTTTATAACTTACTAATTATTTTTCTTTGATTTAGGTTACTTTCTTCGGTGCTAAGAGTCCCGTTGATGCCAAGGAGATCACTGCAATTTTAGAATATTAAAGGAACCGGGGGGAGTTTAAGGTATCGGCGGCCGGTTTTCGACGCCATAGATATATGTACACCGGGATAAGATTGGCCTTCGATAGCAAAATTTTAGTCAACCCTATGAAAGTTGGAGATGGAAGAGGGTAAATTTTTTTATACATCTTAATATTAATAGTGTTTTGTGTAGTCTTGATAATAGTGTTTACTGTAACAACATTTGGGGTTTTTATCACATTGGAATTTTGAAAATTTGAGGTTTTAGAAATTGCTATCAATCTCTAAGTTCTCATTCCAAGAAACAATTTGTTACCGTGATCATAGACTACATTGGTGAAGTGCCGATTACCAGTCCAGAACAGCTAGCTAACTGGTTCAACACAACAAATTTAGACAAATATAAGAAGGTTGGCAAAGCTTTTTTGACTGGTCCCTCCCGCCAAACCGGTCGTGGGTTGTAGTTGCACGAAGCTTTCCGTCAACAAGTGTGCATTCAACAAATCGACCTCACCATGGAAACTTGTAAGAACTCTTTAGTTCTTTCTATAATAGGACTTTCTTAAGTCTCAAGAGAACAAAAGAGTTCTCACAAGTTTCCAGGGTGAGGTCGATGTGTCGAATGCACACTTGTTGACGGAAAGCTTCGTGCAACCGCAACCCACGACCGGTTTGGCAGGAGGACCAGTCAAAAAAGCTTTGCCAACCTTCTTATACTTGTCTAAATTTGTTGTGTTGAAGCAGTTAGCTAGCTGTTCTGGACTAGTAAGCGACACTTCATCAATGTAGTCCATCACCACGGTGACATATTGTTTCCTATAATGAGAACTTACAGATTAGGATAGCAATATCTAAAACCTCAAATTTTCAATACTACAATGTGATAAAAATCCAAAATGTGTTATACTAAACACAATTATCAAGCTATCACAAAACACAACTTATATTAAGATGTACAAAAAAAAAAATTACCCCCTCCCATTTCCAACTTCCATAGCGTTGACAAGCCTTTTGCTATCGAAGGCCAATCTTATCCTTGTGTACATATATCTGTGGCCATCGAAAACCGGCCACCAATACCCAAACTCTCTGTGGTTCCTCTAATATTCTATATTGCAGTGTACTCTTTGACGTCAATGGGACACTTAGCACCGGAGAGAGTAACATATATCAAAGAAAAATAACTATTAAGTTCTAAAAAATATGTACATTGTATACATATGTAATTGTATGTGTACAAAATACTTAACAAGTATCAATAAGCGGTTCTATTAGGAACATCAAGACGAGAGTGGATTGATAGAAGCTCACACAACCTACCAAGGGACCCATACCCTGATCTTCCTATGGCCATCGTTCCTAGCTCTCTTTCTCTCTGTTGAGGCGGTGGTAAATAACGAAACAAATAAGGCATTAATGAATGTATAATATATAAAACTATTCAAGTAACTAATGACAACTTTAAAAGAACTGAAACATGAATAAGATTCGAAGGCAAGCAAATCCCTAAGTTAGTTTAGTTCAGATTACAAAAAACAAGAACTACAGTTGAGACAACATGAAACTAAGGCCAAGCCATTGATCTATAAAGCATGATTTGCAGTGGCGGCTCTAGAAATTTTAGACAAGGTGTTCAATGTTTACCTTAACTCTATTGGCTCTACTAACTAGTATATACATACAACCTATTAGCGTGAATAATGAGGCCAAATGATATGAAAATACATAAGTGTCACAAAATTTCTTGGCGAATTCTATGTTATTGGGTCAAGTAAAATTAAATCAGAGGATAAATACACTAATATTTATTGTAGAGCTTTTGTGCCGAATAGGTTCGCATGGATATTTATTTTTTTATATAGAGACTTGATTCTTTGCTCAGAGAGAAGTCATTGGAGATATCAATACAATAGATGCCTTTATTTTTTCTTCTTGATTTTCCTAATTTTTGTCGTAAAGAGTGTGCACTTTGTTTTCAACTGTTGTATTAAGGATTCTATTGTGAATTACCAGGATTGGTGAGTGATCATAGTATAAATATGCAAACAAAACCTGATATAAATTTAATATAACAGATAAAAGGCTTTAGAGTGTACATTGACCATCTACGGAAATACTTTAGACTTTAGTTGGTTGTTTATATAAAATAGATTTGTGGTCTGATTTGTTAAGCTAGTGTTCAAAAAATTAGTGCTCAAATATTTGTGAGTAGGTGTTCAACAATGGCTATACTAAATTAAAACTAAAATTTCTACATGTATTTATAAACAAAAATTTTTCTTCAAGGATGTTCAAGTGACCACCCTTTGATAAGGGTAGAGCCACCAGTGATGATTTGTACAGATTACGTATCAAGTAGTAGGACGTTAAAATGCATGGAACAATCCCAACTCCCAACCAATAATTTACATCATAGAGAGGCCAAACTTCCAATCCAATAGCTTATCTTTCAATATGCAACTTTTATTGTCGACAAGTATATATCTCCTCAACATTTAAGCAATAAAGAATAGCCAGTAACTTAGTTTTGTTCAGCAATGGTCAAAAAACTAATTGCAAAATTACTATAAGTAAAGTAATAAATCTCATAAAAACAAAATGCAAGATCACTAACAACCTAAGTATACAGATATCAAATCATTTTCAAACAAGAAGTAAAATGGTTACTTATCCAGCACTTGAAATTCCATAATTGCCAGTTCCTTCTAGCCTTCTCCCTAGCCTAAGATGAGGATTGAGGTGTAAATAAAAACTAATAAAATTCAAGATAAGGAAAATTAACAAGAACTAAACCAGTGTGTGTCAGTCCATATGACATCCAAAATGGCTTGGCCATTTCGATTTCGATTTTGACATGTTCAATTACAAAGCACTCCAATTACGGGAGGTTTTCAAATTGGGGAATATCAAAGCACCACAAGCACTCCAAGCCCTGCCCGTACTCCTCGGAAGGCACCCTAAGTTCAAACAGTGCCACCAAGTTTTCAAGATTAGTATAAGCTAAAGTCGGGCACATTGACAATCGACACGTGAAATATTTACCAAAGCTTCTTATTCAGCTTATCGAGTTAAAGCAAAACAAATGGACTCCTTGGGACCTTGGGTAAAATGGTGAAGTATAGAGATAAGTACCAGTTATTGTAAAGTTTTTGAGACAGCTCCTGCGAGACTATGGTTCAATTTCAGTTACTGTATTGTAAAAACAAAAAATAAAAAATAAAGAGCAGTTATACAACAGCCACAAGGATAAAAACTGTCCACTTTCAATAAGAGCAGTTAACAAATCAAGATGAAGCAAACAATAACCACCACCACCACTGAAAAAGGGAAACGTAGGCAGTTCTTTAAAAGAAAAAGTTGAACCTGTTGAAAGAGGAGGGGTTTCTAGTATTTCTTTGGATAAGATTTTTGGAAGAGAGAAAAACACTTGAGACAAAAGTGGGGAAGGAAACAACTTGTATTACATTTACTTACACTTTTGGCTTGCAACAAAATGGTTAGAACCCACCTCTATTTATACTACTCTAAGGAGGATTCTAGACCTAGATATTTATCTTACGAAATAATATTTTTTTTGGTACATTCTAGAGATAGACATGTGACTTATACCAATACAAATATCCAGATGCTAGAACTCTTCTAGATGCTAGATATTTTAGATCTTGTAGAAACTAGATTTTCGTCACCTCCAAAAATATCTTCAACCTTGGGCTTATTATTGGGCTTGTTTTGGGCTTTAACTTCTTGGGCTTCATTTTTCTTTTGGACCAGATCAAGTTTATACTTCAATAGAACCTGCATTACTGTTTCAATTGTGTTATCTAAATCTTTCATCCAGCAAATCAAATTTCATTAAACCGCAATGCATGACATTTCATAATTCCACTTCTAAATTTAAAAAATTAAAAATTAAACAAAACCAAAGCTCTTCATATCAAATACTAACATTTATGATTGATGATATAGTAACATCAACATTGTGATACCACAACCAGTAACGTATTCCTGCTTCATATATTTACTCTGAAAACTAATAGTGGTCCATGGAGACAGTGGGAAGGGAAACAATGCATTTTTTTTTTTTTGGGTAATTAGAAACAATGCATTTGAGACTATTCTATCAGACTTTTTATGGTTTCCCAATTCATAGATTTGGAGAAGTCATACCTGAAAAGTCCTTCTCTTTTTCCTTGGGGTTTCCGAGAGTTATCAAAATATGACGTTCTCTTCTCCTATTGCAAAAAAGAAAAAGAAATATTATGTTCAAATGTAATGAGATGAATGACTCACAGTAAGATAAATAAAATACGGGGTAATTGACGTGATACTTATCCAGAGATACATACATTGCTATTCTTGTAAAGTTCTTGCCCCTAAAGGCATTTTCTATTATAAACCGACCCCAAAACTACCCAAAAATAATATATCTAGCAACATTTTCAGAAACATTATGAGAAAAAACGCTAACACCACCTTATTTTCCCTTGGAGCATTCACTGCAAGCACTTCAGTTACTGAAGCCCGACCCAAATAAACAACACGGAGAAACACTGGAATATTGAAGATAGAAATCGAACTAGAAGAAATTAAGAGACTTCACGAAAATATGAGTAACAAACTTTCCTCATGCCCATCAAAAGAAAAACGTTCTGGTCTACAAAATCAAAATGGCCATCTCAAATTACCTTTCATTACAGTAAATCCCTACATTCGTAGTAATAATGTGCTAACCTGGTAAGAACCATTAGATTGGACCAAACCCTAGAGGTCGCCCAAAAACTGAAGACGATGTGCAGTAAAGAGATGAAACACCTAGACTGGAACCAATAAAACAACAAATATGCAAGCAAATAAGTTAATCCGAAACATAACCTACCGATTTGTATTAGCAGGGTGATAAAATTGATATTCTGGAGATCGCACTGGTTATCCTTTGTGACAGATATAAGGCCGTGGTTTGAGGCGTCTTCTTCGTCGGCGTGGTCGGCGGTGTTGGTGGTGGTGGTGGCTGGGTTGCCTCTCTCTCGTTTTGGGGGCCGACGTTGAAAAAGAGAACCTATTACTCCTCAAAAAGGTATGGATGCCGAAATCGAAAACGAGACTCCTCAAAAAGATATGGATCCATCTGTCGACTACTAATTCGGTTCATCTTCTTCAATTTGTCGGCAAAGGGATGGTGGGGGGTGGTGCGCACCATTTCTCTCTCTCTCTCTCTCTCTCTCTCTCTCTCTCTCACTCAAGCTTTCCACGAAAATGATGTTCACACTCTCATCTTATCCATTAGCACTTCATTTATTGTCTGCAACTCTTTTGGCCTTCTTGGATTCACAGTTTTAGGGTGTTATTCAACAAGATTTTTTGGGACATAAAATCTCATCACTCCAATTTTAACACATAAAATGTAAAAGTAATTTTATGATATTTTCATAAAATCCTCCTAAAATCTATAAAAAACCACTATATTTTATCGATTGAAAAAACAACTTCATTTTATCACTCCTTCATAAAATGTTCATTTTATAGGAGAACATGGCCTTAGTTTAGTTTTAGTTTGGTTAGCAAAACTACTACTAAACGAACAAGGCGTTTATCTTTTTTTTTTTCATTCTCATTCCTAATCTATTACATGAAGCGGTCGATCTCGGGATCCAGTGTGAAACTCGATCGTCGGATGCAGTGGGATGCAGCATGAAAGTATCAAACTGCTCACCATTTTAATGAAGAAAAAAAGGGAGTGTCCATGGATAAAAGAGAGTGTGAAAATCATTTTCCTAATTTTATTTTGGATGTTTGAGTTTCGATGATGGTATTTTTTACGCTATATTTGGTAATTTCTTTCCTACAAGTCATTCCCCTCACATTCGTCGTAAAATATCATTTAGCAAAAACTGCACCTATTTTTTGCTACAGCGGGAAGATAATATTTTTTTAGTAGAAAATCACCCAAAAATCTCAACATCCTAATGTTACATTATTTTTTTTCCTATCTCTGTTTGGGACCACATGTGTATAGGTGTATAGTCATTCCAATGTGTTTGGGTTTCCCGTGCATCGCGTGACATGCAAATTTATCGAAAAGTCTGGACACGTCCGTATTTTAGTTTGTGTTTAAAACATTCTTCTTCTTCTTTTTTACCTGGGGTGGAAGTTAAAAAGTGAGTAATTGAAAAGAGCATATCAAACAAGCCACTAAAGAAGGCATATCTTTCATTTATGCAAAAAGAGTGGGTAGTCCAAACGAAAACCTCAAGGGGGAATATGCCATAGATAAAGCACTGCACAATTCTACTCTGGTTCTGTATGCTTTCCTCTCAATTTGAAATATTTTCTATTTAAATGTAGTTCTTGCATCTTGGGACATCTTTCGTTATCATTTGAGACAAAAAAGAAGTATAGTTCATTGCCCATTACACGTGGTAGTTACGGCCTGTTTGGTTTGACATCTTAGAGCAACTCCCGCAAAGGTACAAAATTTCTCTTCAAAATTGTACTAGCTATCTCTCTACATAATTTGACAGGTGAGTTAGAATTGTGCACTCCAGCAGACTCTACAAATTCTACTAATTCTTTTATCTTTTTTTATTCAATTTTCAACCACATCTCACCTAACTTCAATAACTTCAAATTGAACAACCAACCACCGTCCGACTTAATAAATTCATCAACCACGAAATGAATTCACCCACACTATTATAAGGAAGCAAAAGTGGCTTCTGTCTCAAGAGAAGCCCAAAACCAACTTTTGGCTTTAAGTTATGGTGGCGGATTTCGAAGTCCAGAAGTGCAATAGTTCTAAAGACAAATCACAAGCTTATCCTGCTGATCAGATTCTTGAGTATTCAACCACCACAAATTTGGCCCTAGATGACGAGGACCCCGTTGAGCGATGTCGACCGTCCAAATGTGTTTTGGACTGTCCAGATTTGAAGGGTGCTAAAAGCTCTCCGTTTAATACAGGAGCCTCAAACAAATTCCTCTTTTCACTTGAACTCAGTGGCCATCATTTAGCAACCATTTTCCTACACATTTAATAGCAAACCTAGAGAAAACACAATAACATGCACAAATTAGCTTCATATAGTAGTACAAATTTCGGAGATGTCAAAAAATAAAGCAAATGAGGGAGGCCTACTCACCAGGAACTGATCTGGTACTATCATGAATCTCAAGGAATTTGATCAAGCAAAACCAACTTCACAAGAAGACCTGAAAAGGCTAATTGGACATTACATACACTTCTGGCCATGAGCAGAAAATTAATAATCATGATCTCCCTATCTTCTACGACTTATTTGCCCCTTTACTGCCTCATAATCGAGCCAAGTAGGAAAAAAATTTAACAGTTGGGTATGCAAACTTCTCTAAGCAGAGACAATAGTAAGAGCAGGAGTGATTAGCACTCCATATGAATTGAACAGTAAAGGTAGAGAAAAGATAGATGAGTACTACATACAAAAGATGATAACTGTTGATATTCAGGGGCGACGCTACATGAGGAGTGGAGTCGGCCGACCCCACGGAAATTTTATTTTTACTAGCTATTATACTGTAAATTCTAAATTGGTTAAAAAGTGACCCCATCAAAATATTGTATTGACACCACCATTCACCACCGTTGGCTAAAGAACACTAGGTGATTTTTCCCCTCCCTCGCTAAACTATTCCCACATGTTAAAGGTGAAGCGAACAAAGCGGCAAAAGAAGAAAATTTGATCACTATCAAGATTAAAATAAATGGGTGTCTATTCTGATTCTAAATTGTAATGTTGTTTATGGTAATTAATTTTAACACTCCACTTTTTTATAATCACATTTCAATATTTGTCTTTTAGTGTTTAAGATATACATAACATAAGCATTAAAAGACAAATATTGAAGTGTGGTCATCAAAAAATGGAGTGTCAAAATCATTTCTCATGTACAAATATTGAAGTGTGGTTATTAGTATTGGCGCTATTTTAGTTTATTATAGCTGATATGTCTGTTTGTGAATAACCCCATGTACACAATTTTCTGGAGTCACCACTGCTGATATTAGAACGTTGGTCAGTTGGTCAGACAGAGGAAGAAACTTTCTTAATGTACAATAAATTACTACTCATGCATGTCACAGACATTGTTTCATTTCATAACAGGGACGAACTCCGATAAAATAAAATAAGCAAGCAGCAACTTGTCATCTTTAACAACACAACTAAAACCCTTGAAACCCCGTAGTAGATTAAGTATACGGATTGAAGCATCTTCTGAATTTGTCTTGTCATTTCCATCATTGCTCGTGATATGCTCTACCATATAGTCAATCCTCAATAGCAGTCCATAAGTAATCAGGGGCGGAGGGAGAGTAGGGTTGGGGTGGGCCCTGGCGGCCTGGCCACCCCGCACTTTTTTTTTTTTTTTTAAATTTTGGTCGGCTAAGATTTCCTAAGCTCCCAGTGGATGATTTCCAAAATTGTAGATGATTTCTGAGATTTGAGAACAAGTAGGCTTGCGATTTGATAGATTGTTAAGCTATTTTGACGGATGATCAATATTGAAAAATGGATTTTGACTTTTTGTTAGACTATGGAATGCAAGGATGTTGATAGTTGTTTTTTTTTTACTTATTTGCTGAGTAAAGAATATAAAGATAGAGGAACTATCTAGTCCGGGAGTCCCGGATCCGGGACTCCACCTTCCCGATATTTTTTTGACGATCCGAGCCGTCCAATGTGTTCAAAAGGTGTTTTCCAAGGTCCACGCGGAAAATCTTCAAAAAAAAATACCGGGAAGGGCTTGATCCAAGCGGTTTTTCGCAAAACTGTAAATGTACAGTTTTTGCAAAAAACTGCTTGGATCAAGCCCTTCCCGGTATTTTTTTTTGAAGATTTCTCGCGTGGACCTTGGAAAACAGCTTTTGAACACATTGGACGGCTCGGATTTCCCAAAAACAATCGTTAAAAGCATCAAAACGCTTCAATCCGGGAAATCCGGGATCCTTGACTGGTTCGGTGGCGTATAAAGATATTTGATATTGATTTTTTATTTTTTATTTGTTATAACTCGGCCCCCAAGACTCTTAATCCTGGCTCCGCTAAGTTTGGACGTTTCTAGCGCTTGGATATTCTAGATCAAGAGAAGGCGAGACTACAAAGAAAATAGCTGCTATTGTGTAAAAGAGACGTACTATAACAAATTTCTGGAGAGGAAGATTATACATGATGACAGATACTTGTACAAATAAGCATCTACAGTTGCTGCTTTAATTGGGAGTAAATATATTGCTGCTTTCTAGAGACGAATTTTATCAATTATGAGATCAACAGATTTTGGCCATCTCAAATGCCTCAAGTGGAACTCATCAAGTGAGTCCTGTGACCTAGAACTCCACTCATGTCGTTAGTGACTGTTTGGCATCGACAATGTGAGAAAGGTTTGTGTTTCATTATATCTTGTCATTAACCAGAATGAGCTTCATAACAAGCTGGTGACAATGTAATACTCCTACATGTTTAGGCCAAAAAAGGGAAATACTTAAAGTCAAACTCAATTGTACCAAAATTGAGTGATGAATGAAGCTGAGAGACAAGAAGCTAACTTTCATATGCATAAATGACTCCCTTATGGCATTTTGTATGTCACAGGTCCCAGACCGAAATAGAAAGATCAGTCTTCTTGTCAAAAGCATAAACAAGACGGAATTTAGGAAAATAAAGAGAATAAAAATTTATAATTTCTTTACCTTGACAAAATCCTATTGAGAGCACAAATTTATAATCACAGAAGCAGAAGTCAACAAAAACTATTCAATCATGCTCCAACTCTAAATATTGTAGGTGTTGCACATGAATATTACTAATAATTCAACCTCCTAAAAGATAAGAATTGAATTAACAACATATTCCCTTTCAATAATTGACAATATTTGGCGATTTGCAGACAACAAAGTTCTTTTAAAAACCGATTGAAGTTCGCTTTTCCTTACCAAAATAAAAACAGATATTTTGTGAAGAGTCATGTTTTAAATTGGGAGGGGATGGGGAGCATGTTTTTATTCCACTTGAAGAGAAAAAGAAAGTCATTGGCATTTTGGAAAGTGAAAGTAAACAATTGATTGGACTCATTTAAAACAAGTAGGTTAGGCCAAGAGTCTATTAGGTGACTAAATTTGGCCTCTAGCCCAATTGTCTGATGAAAATATGAAGTATGATTGGACATGCTCTTATGAGAGCGGATCAAGACACTAAATCATGAAATTTTTTTCTCACTCATTTGAGTGTGCGCAAGCACAAGCATGAAATCGTTGTTCGAAATAATTTCAAACTACTTGTATTAGATTATATAAGTGAAAATTGAGAATGAAAAAGTTGAAGGAAGATTCAAGTGGCCATTCAACTCAAGTTTTTGACTTTTTGCTTTTTACATGCGAGAAGAATGGCTCGCCTCATAAAACATAAAAGCCAAAAAGCCTAATAATCCACTTCATGAAATGGGACCTAAAACGAAGGTCGAACAAATTATATATGAGACCTATTCAGTAGAGTGCAATTTTGTTCAACCTCTCTCAGAGTCTCGAGTGACGATAACTTTACCCACATGCAATACGATATGTTGCGTATTATGAGAAACCACTTATTTGTAATGGATTAATTTGTTAGGAGACCACGAAAAAATTCAGCTCAATCAAATAACGAGCTTAATAAAAAATTTCAAATTTGCTCTACACTTGTATTTTTCGATCAAATACTTTTGAAGAATTCAATCAAAACAAGCGAATCAAATTATCCAATTGTTACCCTCAAAGTACCTCACCAAGCTTGGGTAAGGTTACTGAAAATGATATGGATACACTACCACGCACATCCCAAATGTATACCAACACATCTCGACTGTCCAAAAGCATCTTTCGATATTCGGGATTTGAAATGAAAGTTTGACCGGTAAGAATTCATTTCAAAATCTAGACCATTAATTTCTAAAATGGACGACCGAGATGTGTTGGTGTACATTTACGCAGGTGTGGTGTACCATAGCACTGTTGCTAAAGTTAACCTCTCTCCTAAACAAAAATTGCTCAATTAGCAGCTAAGCTTCCCACGGATCTGATACACACACCCGGTCCGTGTATATATAAACTCGCGGGCCTGTGGTTCGCAATCGCTTGCCTCTTCTCCGTGGGCGCCCAGAAGGAGGCCAGAGAGAGAGAGAGAGAGAGGGAGAGAGAGACCGAAAAGCGGATACGACGTATACACACCCAATCCTCGTCCTCCTCCAACCGCTGTTTCTTTCCACTGATTACGCAATCTTCTAGATCACAGTGTAGGAAACTGTTGTGCCCCAGTTCCGAATGTTGCCCTAGAACTCACAGTTACTTAAATTAAAATCAGATCAACCCTCATTTGATTCCAGTTGATACCGATTTCCATTCTCACATCGATCTGTGCTAGAATGGTGGACGGGAAGGTTATTAAGCGTGCAAAGTACAAGTCTTCAGTTAAAGACCCTGGCACTCCTGGCATATTGGAGATGGTGATTCTCTTTCATGCCCTTCTGTCTATTCATACTTCATTGTGCATCTCCATATATCCAGGCACACATGCTTATGTACATAGTTTATATCGATGGTTCATCTTCGTTTGTCTTATACCGAAGGTAGGGCAGGTTTGGAAATGACAATGACATTGTTGTGCAAATTGACTTAATGCCCCACGAGGGTTAAAGTGACAATTGAAAAGCTTGTTGGGTTGTTGGAACCTAATTCACATAATGCGCGCGCACGCGACAGGAGTGTGAGTGTGAGCACATCATTTAAAGTATCCCAAAGTGCTAAAACATGAGAGCAAGAGTGAGGATTGATACCACACACACAGTGCAAGGATTGAGAGTGAGAGTGGAGGGCCCCTGTTGAAGAATTATGTGACTAAGGTTGGAACTAAAGAAAGTAAAGTACATCCGGTGTAGTTGGCTTTTATGAGTGTTTGGGAGGGGTATACTAGCTACAAACTGGTTTTCGTTTGGATCGAAATAGGCTTTTAACATCTAAAAACCTGTACCAGTGACCGGTGCAATTATCGGAAGTCGGAACTTACATGTATTCTATGCGTCCTATTAAGGATTTAGTGAAGGGTTGGTTACTTGGTTATCATGTATTGTGCTTCTTGGTCATCAACTTTAATTTTTGTAACTTGGTGCAGATGGGGGACAGGTTCATCTTCACACCTCACAACCCAAAATCTTCGGCAAGCCTTAATGTGCTGTTTCAATTGATTAAAGGTACTTATCAGGTTATACCTGATTTCTGTTATCATTCATTTTAGGTGCTCGCTGTTGTTTCAGCAAGCTATATAACTCAAGAAACTTTCAGCTTCTTTCATCTTTTTAATGAAGTTAGGAAATTTATTTGCTATTCAGACAACAGACAACTGGGGAATAGAATTTGAGTAGTGTATGTTCTTTTGTGCATTCTGTTTTATTGTGTCCAAGGATAATCACACCTAGTTTGTCATGCCATCCTTTTTAAGAAATTTTTAATGCCTCATTGATCTTTGCATGGACTAAAGTTGTTAATGGGCCTTCATCGATCTGTTTCATGACTAATCAGGGCACAAGTTCACCAAGGAGGGATCACATAAGCAAGCCTTGCTTAATCTAACCCATGACCAGGTTGCTTAATCTAGTTGAACTTCATTTCTGTTGTATGGGGTCCTCTTCTGTATTTCACCAAGGACTTCTAGTATTTCTTTTTCTCTCGTGCTTATGAAGTTACTATGCTCCATTTCCCTTCAATGCAACATGGAAGTGCTGACTCGATGATGTTACAGGGTGGAAGTTACATATTTGAGTTTGAAAACTTTTCTGATCGCGATGTTTGCAGAGAATTCGTAGGTAGGTCTCAAATACCTGCATTTTTCAGCCTCAAATGGTACTTCAACTTGCTTGAATGTTTCATGTTTTGAACTCTGAGGCTCATCAGTGTTGGTATTTATGAAGATTATCTATCAGTTGTGTGCATGTTCAAGCTTGTAATTGAGGCTTGTTCAGAAAAGAAAAAAAGCTTGTAATAGAGGAAACTGGGTGTTGCATTTAGTTTTTGCTTCATTCTCTTTGGTGTCTTCACGATGATCACTTCTATATGTTCTTGTGCTAATCAAGAACCGCTTTGCTTCATTCCTTGAATGAATTGATAAACTTGAGCCGCTATATATATGATATGAAGGAGCATAATTATCTTCTTTGGTTATTGGACGAAGAAGGATGCGGCAAGCTGCTTATCAAATATACAAATTTTTGGATAAATTTTGGTTCTGGATATTGTTATGCTGATCTGCTACAAAATGATTTGTTTTTGTTGCAAACCTTTGGGTCCTTTTGGAGAATAGGCATTAGTTACCAAATATTCAATCCTTTATCACATGGTAGAGATTATCATTTTCTTTCTGAATTTGAAGAGTAGCCAATTGCATTTGCTGATTGATGACCTGGAGGAAATATGGTTGGACTAGGCCAGTAACAGTACTATGATTCTAGCTCTACTTGTGTTCTTGTGCAAGGCTCTACCATTATTAAAATTTGAGGAAGTGTATGATTCCAATTGCATCTTAACAGTTGTTTATTCGATTCTATTTGAGAAATTTTTCTGCAATGTTCTTGTGTTAGATTACTTGATGATGAATAATTCACTTGTAATAGGACAGTATATTGGTTGAAGTTTTTTAGCTCAGTACGTTGCATTTTGATCTTGTTAATAGGCAGAGCTACTTCAACGGCTACAGAAGCCGGTAAAGATGGTTCTGAACGATCTTCTGTGGCTGCTCAGGACGAACAACTTAGTACAAAAGAAATGGAGCGTCGAATTAAACTACTGCAAGAAGATAGGTAAATTTCCTTCTAGATACCTGGAAAAATGGAGTTTAATCAGAGTCTTGGTTCATGCTTTTCCCTCCCTTTCTTCTCTTTCTTTTTCGCCAAATGCATCTTATGAACTTGAATTAAACAAGCTGTCGGGCCAAATAACTGAAGGAGAAAATTTCGGATGATGAAAAATTGATTTTGTTCTTTTTATGTGTAAAGTGATTGTGTGTGTGTAGGTTAACAATTTGTATTGTGTTTCATTTGTAGTCTGTGTTAAGTTTCATCGATGGTGGATACTGAAGCCGCTATGCTTGATTTTCGAACACTCCGAATAAAATCTAGAATGGTACTAAAAAATAGATGGGCATTAAATAGTAATAGTATTAAATTGGCACTTTACTGGACATACTCCTGGGATATATTAGTCTGTTAAGTCTTAAGGTAAAGCTAAGAACTGGTATCAATAATATTAAAATATTGGTATTACGATGCCTGAACGTGATATTTTTATTAAAGAATTTACATTTTCCTCTTCAGTTGATGCTGATAACATGCAATTGTTGCAGCGAGTTGCAGAAACTTCATAAACAATTTGTGCTGGGAGGTGTTTTGACAGAAGCTGAGTTTTGGGCAACAAGGAAGGTTAGTTGTTATGAAAAATCCGTCCAGTAACCAATTATTATCATAAAAATGACTATCCGAAGATTGTTTGTTTCTATTGGCATGAATTTTCATTTGAAATGTTTGTGCTTTGGAAGTGCTCCATGATTTCTCCAATAGAGCACAAGGATGATTGTGGGGGAATGATATAAAGTTTTCTGTGTGAATTGAGTGCAGAAGTTGCTGGATGGGGACATCAGCAGGGTAACAAGACAGCGAGCAGGATTCAAAAGTGCCATGCTTGCAGATGTCAAACCATCAGCTGATGGTCGGGTACGACGTAGATCTCTCTCTCACTCTTTGTGTGCTTGTTTGTGTACCCTAATGCTTGTGTTCATTTGCATTTATATTTCCATCAGTTGACATTGAATCAAAACACTTAAAAACAGGCAATCCCTGATTGAAGCTCATATAGCTCCAAGGTTAACAGTTGTGCTTTTCTCAAATATGTGCTTTGAGTTTTTGAATTTGTTTGTTCCTTGCTAAATTACAGGGGTTATGATTTTTACTAGTAAGGTGTTGGAATATTTTCTGACCTTTTCTATGCAACGCTATGGAAACCTTATTTGTATTCCTTCTTTTTTCAGTCAAATCGAGTTACATTTAACTTGACACAGGAGATTATCCACCAGGTAACTAGTAACTCGCTCATCTTTTCTTATATATGCTTCGCTAAGCAGTTACAAGAGCTTAGTTACTCTATTTTATTTCTTGGATCTACATTTTTCTTTTCTGTGGATTCTTGGTCTGTTTTTTTATCATTCAGCTTAGTTTCTTCTTACTTTTCCATATCCTAGATTTTTGCTGAGAAACCAGCTGTTCACAGGGCATTCCTGAAGTTTGTTCCCAATAAGGTACTGACGATCTTTGATTTGTATTCCATTGTCGAGGCATTTCTTATTGTCAATAGACAAGTTTCCTTTACTCATCTGCTAATTGGATCTATTCAAGCATTGTAATGTTTTTTCATTTTATTTTCGGGTCCCAGATGACCGAGAAGGACTTCTGGACCAAATATTGCAGAGCAGAATACCTACATAGTACAAAAAATGCAGTTGCTGCAGCAGCGGAGGCTGCTGAAGATGAGGAGCTTGCAGTTTTCTTGAAGCATGATGATGTGTGGGCAACTGAAGCTCGGCACAAGGTGCGCTATTTTGGAAATGAGAAGTTGCCTTCATTTTAGAACCTTTAGGTCAAAATTTGTATATTGAGATGATTCACTTTCACTGCACATTTTGCCCCCCTGTTTCCGCAAAATAAGTTTACCCTGTTCATGTGGCATCTCTTCTGCAGATTAGACGAGTTGATCCAACTTTAGACATGGAGGCTGATGAAGGCGATGATTACATTCATCTTCCGGTACTTTGGGTGACAACTATGTTTTACTGTTTTTGTGCTAAGACCTGGTGAATATCTCTGCAAGTAGCGGATGTTATTTTCACCTTTTCCCATTCATCTTCCGGTACTTTGGGTGACAACTATGTTTTACTGTTTTTGTGCTAAGACCTGGTGAATATCTCTGCAAGTAGCGGATGTTATTTTCACCTTTTTCTGCTGCACCATCGCTTCCAATTTATATTGGATGGGTGCATATGCACTTTTCTCTTTTCATTCCGATGAGTTTTAGCTGGTGATAAATTGCATATTACTGGTTCACTTCATCAGCTTGATGATGTTCAGAACGGATGTGAATTTATCTTTCTCTTCCCTTATTTTATGTAAGTAGACTTATGTAGATATTTTAAAGAAAACAATATTGCCCCATCGTATGGTTGCTGCTGGATGACCAGTAACGGAAACAAAATTCTGTTGGTTCATGATATGCTTTTTATTGGAATTTATCAATCTGATTATGTTTGTCTAAGTGTAGGATCACGGGATGTCTCGTGATGGCAGCAATGATGCTATTGACTCGCAGTATGAAGAATACAGAAGGTCTCTTTCTCAAGTCCTTAATCGACATGGTGCAGTTGTCCTTGAAGGAAGATCCATAGGTGAGGTTTCCCATTGAAATATGTTCTGTTTCATTGAAAAATTTCTCCGAGGGAAGTATGGTCACAATGTACCTGTGGCCAGTCGGTTATTGATTTGAATATCATGCTAGTGGGGGGTAGGGTTTAAGTCACAGCTTGGACATGGAATCAGGTATTACTTGAATCAGGTATTAAAGTAATACCTGATTCCACCTTTTACTGTCAGCACAGCAGTTACAGCACACTGGGTTACTCCCTGAAACAAACTGATGATGCTTTATCATGGTTGTGTGCGACATGTGCGTGAGAGTGAGAGAGGCCAGTGGTTGATGGAGTTGATGATTGGCATTGTAGGAGCCACGTATTAGCTGCTTTTCCCCTTGTTAGCTTTATATTCTTTGCTAATGTTGACTGGGATTCAGCAGGGGGTCTTTTTCCTAGCGTAGAATGTTCCGGCAATTGGTTTATAAATTACAAGATGTATTTTGTTTGGTATTTGAACTTTTGTTTTTACTTTCTTTTTTTGTGTCTTTGTTTTGAGGTGAACGTTTATTGTGTTTACTCTTTACATCTGATAGACTACATTTCGGTGAACGCATTAGTTCACAGAACACTAATTGTTCAGTAAAGTGGTATTACAGATTTACAGTACTTTGTAATGCTTTTCCTGTTTTTCTTTTGAAGTTATGTTTTGTCAATTCTAATACAGATGTGGAATTGGGAGACACAAGGTCCGTGGCTGAAGCTCTTGCTAGGTCAAAACAGGGTTAGCACAGTTTAATTTTCCTGGTATAATTCCTTTTGATATCTTTTTTATTCTTCGATTTTCGACACTAACCTGTGAGTTTCTCTGCAGTTGAGTTAGCTAATGGAGCATCTGATGGGATTGTAAACCAGGAACGCCTGGAGAGGATTTCTCAGCTGGCTGAAATTGAAGATCTTCAGGCACCTCGTGACCCTCCATTGGCACCACTCTTCATTAAAGTATGTTTACTTTCCTCTAATGAAAGAACTAAGAAGGAACCCCTCTAGTTTTGGTGGTGCATAGTTATTCTAGATTTTGTCTCTTGGACCAGGATCCTCGAGAATACTTTGATTCTCAGCAAGCTAATGCAATAAAAACTTTGGGGGACACACTTGCTGGAACAAGACAAATCAAATGCAGCCTCAGCACCAGTGAAGCTTATGGGTCTCTAAGGGAGCGGATATCTGAGGTTAAAATCTCCGGATTGAGTGATCCCATAGTTAAACCTGAAGTTGCTTTTAAGGTATTGACAAATTTTGTTGAAAATTATCACCATGCTTTTATCTGCCGTATTTGCAGATATGACAGACCCATGATTGCCAATGAAAAAGCTTATTGCTAAACATTACAATGTAGGTTTTCAATGGATTGACCCAGAATATTTCAAGCACCAAGTATCATTTTGGGAAGAATCCGCAGGAGAGTGTTTTGGATGGGTTGCCAAGCATCACTAAAGAGCAGCTCTTACATGTGAGTTGGCACCTTTTTTTGTACATTATATAGTAACTTCTCGGTTTATTTGGGGGACTCACATTTCCTTGAGTAGGTGACTAGGTGGTATAGATTTACTTTGGCCGAGATTATATGAATTGTTTTCTGTTGTAAGATAATAGAACTGAAACTTCTTTTTGCTCATAGATTTAGAAATTTTTTTCATGAAGTTTACATTAAAAATTCTCTCTGATATACTAAATGATTACACTTATTTTCATAGTGTTGTTTTACATTCTCCGATTCTAGTTTTGCAGTGGCTGGAGAACGTTGTTCTCAAATACTTTCAGTTTTTGAAAACCGGCCTTTTGTCCCATAGGTTTTGCGTCAGATTCCAGACTTTTATCTTGTTGTTTTGGGTTTTCAATGTTCATTTATACTTTATCCTTCATACTTTATTGAAAGTAACTTTTCTTCTTTTTAGCATTGGACGTCCATTGAGGAATTACTCAAGCATTTCTGGTCATCATATCCAATTACAACCTCATATCTATATGCTAAGGTAAATGGTATAAATTTGTTTATGCTTTTGGAACAATTGCTCTTGGACTTCTCTCTCTCTCTCTCTCTCTCTCTCTCTCTCTATATATATATATATATATATATATATATATATATATATATATATATATATATATATATATGTATGTATGTATATGTATCTAGGAGTATATAGTTGTGACTTGTGAGTGTTGTATGTATACGTAGAGTATTGCAGTTGCTAGGTTTCCTCAAATTGCGTTTCAGGGAACTTTTTTCAGTCATGGAAAATATTTTCCAATTGCTAACCAAACACAGGAAAATAAAACCAAAAATTATTTTACATCGTCAAAACAAACGGAGCCTTTGTATGTTCTCTAATCATGGCAAGATTACTTGAACTGGAGAAATTTGTTTTGTATTCTTTACCAACATTTGACCATCATCCGTTTCAACAAATACCCCAACCTCTCAAGCCACATTTTGAAGAAAGAAGAGAAAATGACTTGGACATGTTTGTCATAATATTATCAAAGTTGGATTAAACCGGTGTATATTAGATATATGGTTGTCAAAATATCCCTATACTATAACAAATGAATTTATTTTTACTGTTCATGGTCCTTCCTACATTATGCAAGTTCTGTTGTACCCGTCTTTTACATTTTTGTTGTGTTGCGAGGTTTAGCTGGCGTGGATGGTCAGTGATGCTTCCTTTCCTGCACCACCATATATCACTTCCTTTCCTGCACCACCATAATCACATGGCACTGAGTTCTTTAATTCTAAATAAAAACTGTGGAGTACCTTCCATTGAGCTCAGAGATTACTTAAAATGCCGAGGAAGATGCAACAATAAGTATTATGGAAATTATTTATTTTGTTCATCATCATAATTACTTTTCCATGCTCTACAACTTTTTGTTTAAGAGGCTTTTTTTGGGAGTATAAAACTTCAAATTGCACTAACAAATGCCAACTTCATACTTACGTGCCAATCAGTGAGTTTATGGGCCTTGCCCGCGGGCCTCTCAAAAGTCTTTGGTAGATGAAGCGTACTTTTGCTTGGAAGAACTGAAGAAAAAAAAAAGTGGTCAAGGCGTAGCAATAGGAATGGGTTAATAAAGTCTGCCGTATTATTAGCCAATGGGTAAAAAGAATTTGTTGGAAAACAAAATCTGTAAAGTTTCTTTATGGAAGTTATTTAATTTGCATTTGCGTTCCATATCTTAATTTTCTGGATTTATTTTTACTTTAATCGTTCTTTGTTTGATCATTCATGTTTAGGTACGCAGACTCAAGGATGCCATGTCACAAATTTATCCCAAGTTACAGGTACTCTTGTTATGCCACTCATGTACAGAACAACTATTTGTTCCTTGCTTATCAACATATCTGGTTTTTTCCCTCGATATGTCTCATCACCATATGATCTCTTCAAACAGATTGCTTGTTTCCGTTCAGTTTCTTTTGCTCAAGTTAGTTTCCTTCCTTAGTCCATCTCTTCTTTTGCTTTAGTTTTTTCACCTTATTATCATGTCAACTTGAAAAAAAATGCCTGTTTATTAATTGTCTCTCTCATATAATACAATTACCTGCAGTGGATGGATGGCAGTGTAGGGAAATAATGGTTTGTGAGTCCTCGTAAATTAACCCTTTTCTGACCCTAATCTCATTTCCATATCTCCGGAACTCACTTGTCCACATGCTGAATAGCTCATGAATTGTTTTTGTTCATGCATTGTTTCTTCATAAATGTTGCATCATGTCTGCTGTGGCGGAGTTACATAGACCTATTCCTATTTACTCAAGCTCGGTTTGGGGGTTTGCTTTGCATGGTATCTCCGGACAGGATGCAAGTTTGAAAAAAACTATTCCTGTGTTATCTAGCTTCATGCCTGATTTGATGTTTTTCCAGTGTGGAAAAAAAAAATTAATATCATATTTCTATATTTCAGGAAATAAAGGAATCTGTGAACTCAGATTCTCGACATCAAGTTTCCCTCCTTGTTCAACCAATGCTTCAGGTCAACAATTTGGTTTCCTATTAATTGATCGGCAAAGTTTTATCATAATGGCATTTGAACTAGAATTTTGGAAAATCATATAGAAATCAAAGCAGTTGACACATCTCTCAAGTACGTTAGGTCCTTTGCCCATTTGATTTGGCCCTGTGAAACTTAAACGAACGAGGTTTAAAGAGTGGACGCGTGTCTTGAACCCCAAGTCGTTAGAAGTTGATGCGAGAGCAGTTCTTGTTGTATATGAAGGGTTACCTACTACAAAACCAGTTTTCATAACACAAAATAGTTTTCTGTCATTTTTTTTTACTCAAAATTGAGGATTGTTAGTGCAGGCATTGGATGCTGCCTTTGCGCATTATGATGCAGATTTACAGAAGAGATCAGCGAAGACTGGAGATAGACCCAATGGAATCGTTTAGGGATATTAACCGTATATCACCCGACCTGTGTGATGTTGCATTTTTGGCTGCCCCAATAACATGGGGCTTATATGCGTCTGTACATCTAGTGAAATTTTGATCCGAGCGTGTCCAAGAGGAAACGGGCATCGAAAGAGGTGTACTGATTTTTGTCAAATTGTTGGCGGGTACTAAGTTATCTAGCTGCGAATGCTATTTTTAACGAATGAGATGTATACTAATACCAATTTTGTAGTCTAATGAAGTATCTCACTTTTTGCCCGGTTGTTTTTGGTCTCTGCCTACTTATTTCTTTGCCCCGGTTGTTGCTTCTTGAGTATGTGGAATTCCTCACCACATCAATTCTCACCCATTTTTTCAGCTCGTACAAGTAAATTTGTACTCCTTCGCTAATTGGACAAGTTATGCCTACAGTAGGTGGTGGTCCATGCCAAGTACTCCTTCGCTAAATTTATCACGGTGGTTTTTGGCGCTAGTCGAACAACAAAAGGGAGTCTAGGGCTTAGGCGTCGACCAGTTGGCTTCCTAATGTAGGCATGGACCACCACCTAGGCGGCCGACTTTTATGACACTGTTAGTGACATACAAATGTGGTGTACCCGGACCTCTCACGACACTTGAGTCCGATAGAAATAGAACTTCTCAACTTCATCGTTGACGCCAAAGTGTAAATGAAATAACCATTGCCAAAGTCATTTTTGGCTCCATAAGAGCAAATCCAATGGGGATGTAAAAGGGGTTGCATTGCTATTATAGAACCAGATTATAGAACTGAGGGATCCAATGCATAGCTATATTCAGATGCAAAATGGAACAAATGCAAAGTTGGTTCCAAATATAGAACCAAGGATGGCTATAGCCATCCTTGCCACATCATCAAAGTCCCAACTGCCATAGAAGTTATTGTACCGGACATCACCTGAAATTGGCCGGAAAGTTGTTACGTTGTCGGAATCTGGCTGGAATTGAACCGTACGAACGGCGGTGGCGACGAAATACTAAACTCATACAACGAGGGTTGAGTATGGTGGATTGAAAATATCCGAAAAATTAGGTAGGGCTTGAAAAATTAGTTGGGAACAAGGGTTACAAGTAGATTACAACGTGATTGAAAATAAGGTATATAGTTGAATTGAGGTTAAAAAAGTAATGAAAAGTGAGGTGGATGAAAAGTTAGTTAACTTTGAAACTGTTTTGTTCTAAAATAGAACCAAGCACTGGAGCCTGGGTTCTATTTTAGCACCAAAAACCACTTTTGTAGTGCCAAAATATAACAATGACTATAGTAATTCTGGATTGGATTTGCTCTAAGAGTCGATAGAAATGGGTCTTCTCAAATTCATCCGTTGATGACAAAATGTCAGCTAAATAGCATTGCCAAAGTCTCTCTCTCTCTCTCTGCCTTGCTACAGTATTGGTGCACTTCATTTTTGCAGTCTCAACTTCAAATTCAGATTATTTGAATTAAACTCATCTCCATTTTAAATGCAGAGTAAATATCTTTGATGAAAGTGGTAGAAATGCAACTGGGTGGACTTAAATTTTACTACTATTAAAAAAAATAAAAATGCTGAACTATGACAATAATAAGACAAATGGCTATTGGTGGACTTCTTAAGAACCCTAACCCAGATCTCGCGACTTAAACGCAAGACGATGGAATAATTCTGTATCCCGTGGTGCTCGAGGGGTCTTTTCCACCACCACAATAGCGTAGGCTCGACCATTGTGGCTCCCACTAAACACTACGTGAAGACGGTGCTCCAAGAACAATACATGGAGGCGGTGCTCAAGGAGCAATTATTAAATTTCAAAGACGATGGGACACATAAAGTTGTTGTCCACCCAACCTAAACCAATCCAAATGTAAATCAGTGCAAATTTGGATCGGCCTTGTCACGTTGTTCGTTGGTTTGGTCCACCTATATTGACGTCAAATAGTAGCTTTTATATATAGATAATAATATGTAAAAATATGTATATATACATTAACCCTATAAGCCAATCAAATACCCTATATCTATCTGCACAACAGGGGCATTCAATAAACAAAACTTTCAGTGTATTTCACCCAGATGGAATCCAAGAAAAAAGCATTCAATAGAAAGTCAACAGAAATCCCAAGCCACCATGCACGATTTCCATCAAATTCATCATGTTAAAATATTCTATTTACAACTCTAAAAAAAGAAAACGAAAATTAGCAAACCCACCATCCATTTCTATGATCTGGATTTGGGTATGATCTAGATTGTCAATTAAAAGGAAACAAAAAATAAAGAGAAATAGAGAAGAAGAGAGAGATAGAGATAGGAGGGGCTTTGTAACCCCCCAAGAATGGTGTTCCAGAGGAGGAAGGAAGATCAAAAGGTACCATTATGAGCACCTCGATCAATGCAGTGTGTCCTTCACTTTGTGAAACCCATTTTTGAAAACGCCAAATCCAAACAGAAATCCTATGACGATCACCACCAAGATTATGCATGTGCACAGCATGCAAATCCTACTCCCGCAACACATCCCTCCTTCTTCTTCTCTCTCTAAGAGAGCTTCTTCTTCTTCTCTCTAAGAGTTGGTGTGTGTATTCAGAAACAAAACAGATCTGATAATATGCACAGAGGAGTAGAGTGGTGGTTTGGGTTGGTTGAGAAATCCACCCTTTTTAATGCATCCAGGGGTCCACGGAAGCGGTTACTCTACGCTGTGTTCCCCTGCAGCAGATCAACGGCTGAGAGCGTGTAGATTTTAAGGCTGTGTTTGGATGACCAAAATTCTGTGTAGGAATATGAATGTGATTACTGGGAATCAAATTTCTGGAAATTTCCTTGGGTAGGAATAAAAATGTAATTACTGGGAATCAAATACCTAGGAATTTGATACCTGAAGTAATTTCATTACAGTATTTGGATTAATTGAGAAATCTTACGTGAGAAAAAAATATTTTGAAAATTTATTGAAATTAACATTTCTTTTTCTTATTGAATGAACAGGAATCTGAGATTTCCATGGGATAAGGGAGGAATCAGATTCCCACTTAGTTTGGGAATGTGATTCCGGGTTGAATGTGTCATCAGGAATCACATTCATGTTTTTGACTGTTTCAAATGCCGGAATCAGAAAAGCATGGAATCACATTCCTATTCCTGTTTGTTCCAAACATTGAAATCATAAAAAAAATGCATCACATTTTCATTCTCCCTCAAGATTGCTGTCATCCAAACTGAGCCTAAGTACATTTTCGAATCATGCTGGGATAGCACATTCCCATATGGGCCCGCCCTCCTTTTGCCAAGGATAAGTCAGAATCCACCATGAACCACTAAACAAAACTGCCAATTCTTTGGCCTAGCCTCACCACGGATCCGATCAAATTAAGGGGTGCTTTGACCAAATGGTTTATTTTTTAGTTTTTATTCAAAAATAAATAGGCATTGGTTAGTTTTGCGTCGATTTTTTTTTTTTGCGAATTATTGATTCATCATATGATAAGAGGAATCTAACAAATAAAAAAAATTATAAAAATATTTAACAAGTTCACTAAAGAGAAAAATAATCCATTTTTTTTGAATTATTGGATTATTTTTGTCTTTATTCACAAAAATTTTAGTTTACTTAATAAGACGAACCATTAATCCAAAGAGAATTGAAGCAAAATTAATAAGACAAACCCTAGGTAGTAAATTTTGTGGAGAAAAAGCTACAAGTAAAAAAAAGTTGGTTCAATAAAGAATCGCAAAATTATACTAGTAAAGTTGAGGGTATCCTTGCGGGCTTCATGTGTGAGTGGTTTCCATGATTAAAATCCGGCAAACTATTGAAGCTAGGGTCAATTTTCTTGATGATGGGACATCTACTGGGCTAGATTGTAATTTTCCTTTCTTTGGATCTTAGCCGGTCCCAAGCCTGGATAAAGAAGGAGGGTTGTGCGTTAGGTAGCTGACAGCCAACACATAAAAAGACCTGTCAGAACCTTATGACATGAACCTTAATCATACAATGAGCACTTGACAAAGCTCAATGGAAAAAAATGATTCATGTAGCCGATCCCAATTGATTAAGACATAAAGCTTGGTTTGGTTTGATGGTTTGGTTTGGTGTTTATGGTGCAAGTGTAGTGCTTTTTTTTTATACGCATTGGCTGTCATATAAAGCTATTCCTAGCTATGTTATTCAATTAAAACGATTTTTCTTTTTTAAAAAAAACTTTCATTCACCATGAAGAACCTTTACCTCTCTCACTTGCATGCCATTTTCGCTATCCCAAGTGTTGAGATATTTTCCCTTGAGTTTTCCTCCTTATCAATAGCATACGTGTGTCTCCCATGGGCACAACACAGGGCCGATATCGGTAGAGTAGACTGGAACGTTAACCTGCGGGGTTGTTCCAATTACGACAATGCCCTTTCGTTGAAATAGATCTCTGATTTTGGCCCTCCTGCCCGTTGGTTCCCTTTTGAATTAGGCTTGAAATACCCCAACTCTCGTTTGATCGAATAGAGTGTTTCTTCCCTCTTCATGAGCGGATTGAAAGTAGGCACTGCAGGCTCACTTTGTTCAATATCATTATTGGCTATGTAATAAAAGGAAAGGAAGGGCACTAATTGTAAATTTCCTTTTTTGGTGTTGTGGTGTAAGCGTGATGCTTTTCTTGTACGCATCGGCTAGCATATATATAAATCTAATGCCGGTGTTTTGCCCCAGTCCCCCTGGCTATGTTACTCTTGACCATGTCATTTGATCTAATGGACAATTTTGGATTCCGTTGAATAATTTGACTTTCAAAAATAAATTATAGAATAACCAAGCACAAGTGGCCTTGACGCGGGATTTGTTTTTGAGAGTAGCAGTAGTAGAAGAGATTCGAGACTCTCTCAATGCATTTTTCCCCCTATTGTTATTGGTTTCATCCTTTTGATCTTTATGATTAATGGAATTTTCTTCGCCATTCAAAAAAAAAAAAAAACTGATGGTTTAAGATGTTATTCATCGTCCATTTCAATCAATCAAATTGAATCAATCGATTAATTGATAGGCCTCGTCCATTTCAATCAATCAAATTGAATCAATCAATTAATTGATAGGCCTATCACTACCCAATTAAACAAATTTTTTTGTTTAAAAATAAAAAAAACCTTTATTCACCATGAGGAACCTTCACCTCTCTCACTTGTGTGCGCTTTTCACTATCCCAAGTGTTGAGATATTTCCCTTAAGTTTCCCTCCTTAAATCAATAGCGTACGTGTTTCTCCCGTGGGCATAACACCGGGCCGATATCGGTAGAGTAGACTGGAACGTTAACCCACGGGGTTGTTCCAATGACGACAATGCCCTTTCGTTGAAATAGATCTCTGATTTTGGCCCTCCTGCGCAGTGGCTTCCCTTTGAATTAGGCTTGAAATACCCAACTCTAGTCTGATCGAATAGAGTGTTTCTTCCCTCTTCATGAGCGGATATTGGAAAGTAGGCACTGCAGGCTTACTTTGTTTAATATCATTATTGGCTATGTAATAAAAGGAAAGGAAGGGCACTATAAAGAAGGCTAAAAGCAACACATATGATGGAAAAGTTTTTGGTACTCATCTCCACTTTCTGAAAAATAGAAACATAACATGTCAATGCCAAAGGAAAGTAGAGCCATGTAGGAAACACTACAAAGTCTATAGAGATAGGCAAAAAGGTTTGAGCATCTCCGGTTAGGGATGTCAAATTTGACATGACATGTCAAGTGGATGAATCGACATTTGAGCTAACTCCAGTAAAGATGTTAATTGTTACGGGGTAATCAGAAATTGAGACGTGGTATATCAAATCTTTTCTTTAATTACTTAGTATTCCAGATTGCAGTTATATATGGAGAGGATAAAACAGAAAGAAATTAAATAGAAGAAAACGTCCTAGATTTTTCTTTAACTCGAACGTGGATATTTCTTAAATTTGAAAAACAAATCTTTACCAACTGGATTGGGATTTCTGGTACTTTATCTTTTTGTAACCATTTAATCTGTTATAACCATTGAGAAAAAAGGGGGGTGGGATTGAGGATAAAATTTGATTGCCGGTCGAGTATGGTCATGTGTGTCAACAGCTTAGATTTCTTCCCCTTCTCTCTCCTCTTTCTCTATTTGAAATCTAGGCCATCCAAAACACTTTTGGACGGCCGAGATGCGCAACCGGGCACTATGTGGTCATACCCTATCAGCACCCAAGTTTTTCTTGGGATTAAGGCTTGCTTCTCTTGGTCAACTTGGTACCATCCAAACAATCAGATTACCGAATATTATTCAGGTGTCACAAGGCACCAAATGTATGAACTCTAAGAAAATGTGTGATAGATAAAAGTGTTGGAACACCACGTGGCGGTACCACAAAACCACCCAATATTTTTTTCCCAATTACCAGAAGACAATCTCAAGTCACGAAAGTGACAAGTATCTTAATCAGCTAGTCAACAGCAAATGCATCTGTGAAAAGAACCTCATATCATTTTTGATTTATAAATTGTGCAACCAATGAGTCGATCACAACCCCAGAAAGCAATTTAACAACAAAATAGTTAGGATATTTTTATTACTTGTCAATACCGTTTTTATTATTCAATGCAATCACCAGGATTATACGCACAACATACTTATAGATACAAGGTCTCACTTAATTTTCCTCCCGTTCTCAAGTCTCGCTTTACGTATTGTCCGGTTCTCAATACTCGTTCTTGCAAATTTAGTAGATTGAGATGTTTTCAAAGACGATTTTCACGCTCGTGCATGTGGTATTTTGGAAACCGTGTCTATCGAACTTGAGTTTAACTTCATCGAAAGCATGTTTGGCATCGATTGGTGAATGAACCAGGGGAAGTGACATGGGCCGACGTCTTTCTCGTTAGTGATCGCATCAGCCTACTCGTGGATTTGTACACGTGGGCCTTCAATGTTCCCTTTCTCTAACCAAATAAGACCAAGGCAACGTTTCCGTAAGATGGAAATCTCATAAAATTAATTTTTTTTTTTTTTTGAACTGGAAGACATTTTATTAATATAGCCCGAAAGCTAAGCCGAACGGCACTTACATGATTTCACAAATAACTGGAAGGAACCAATACTACTAAGACTCGAATACAAGCACACCACACAAACCACGACGGGCATGGGGCTCTTGAGACACGTACTGCAAAGCAGACGCAGATCCATAAGAGGATCGATGTATAGGGTCCTACCCAAGTCAAAATAGTAATCAACGGTTCACTCCAAAACAATGAAGTCCAAGTGAAATCAGTCCTTCCTGGAAAAGACAAGAACATATCCCGTGGACAAAAGGACATGGAAACCACAAAATGCTTAACGCCGTCAAGCAAACTGGCGGTGGAGACCTCCACCGGACAGCTATCCCTAACGCCACCACAAAGGACATAAATGCAAGAGAGCCTCCGCTGTCACGCGAGGTTCTGGACGTGGGTATGCCTCATCGGGCATAGGTGGCCCCACACGTCCACGGCGGCCATGGATTCCATCCCCAGAATAAGCAGCAAAACCCACAAACATCCAACAAAATGAAAACTATACAAACTGAGAAACTAACAAACAAAAACGAACTGGTCCAAGCTAGAAAACAAGTAACCCGAGTTACCCATTGCTGAGTCGCACCAAGTCGCCTGAGATAACCGAGCCAGGACGAGTCGCACCTCCGGGAGAACCACTCAATAGACGCCAAAACCGCCGTCTGCGGGATCTGGATCTTTATTCACCGGAGGAGCCCTCCTTCACCTCCTCGCCCATTGAAACCCATCCACTTCCCAGATCCAGTCCCTCCCGCCCTCCTCCACCTCGTCTCTTAGCCTACTCTACCCTCCAACCTCTCCGCCTAACCCATTTTCTTTGCTCCGGCTGGGTTTTCTCATAAAATTAATTGAATAAATAAAATCTTATGTCAAACTCATCCTAAGCATTAAAGTCCCCCTCCATTGAAGTTGACTAGTACAATTTTTTTTTTCTACAGAGTTTTGCAGAAAGTATCGAGTTTCTGGGATTTGAGATACTCGTTGTGACCCAAGTTACTTAATTGTGAGTACTTTATAATCTGTATTTGAGATCGAAACCGTATAATTTGTGGAAAATGTTGATTGGATCATTCATGTAAAAATCAAAGTAATTAGACATTGGTAGTCAGATGTTTGGATACTATTTATATGGATGTCAAATGTCATTTAGAGAATACACTGTGAGACAATTTTTTTTCAATTGTGTGTCTACCAATCTCCGATGATCATAATTTTTGTACCCATAATGTGCTTAACATTTCTAAAAAAATGAACGGTTCCGATTCAAAATGAAAATTTCAGAGGACTCACAATTAAAATTACCACAAAAATGTAGTGACTTGGGGTCATTATGAAAACCCCTACCCCGTTTCTTGATACTAAAAAAATGGTCGCATGATCACCTTTATTGTTAATTTTGATCTACCCTAGTGTTAACCTCTTGCATAACCATATCCATAATTTTAGTGTTAACCTCTTGCATAACCACATCATTTTATGTCGACTATATGCCATAACCCATAAGCATGTTCAAACTCTTGCAATAGAGAAAATGGGAGGGCCAATAACACTTCTCTTAATTTTCTCAAATCAAACTTCTAGCCGTGCTTTGCTGATAATTCCACGAAGCTTTCTATTAGTTCTCTATTTCTCGCTAATGATGGACCAATTAGAAAAGAAACATTAGAATACTTTTGATCCACACATTTGAGGCCATTAAAAAACAAGTATTTTTTCAAACTAAAAAAGCAAAACAAATGTCATTTTGTTACATAAGAAAAATAAATGCATCATTCATTTTCTTTTTCCAACCCAATATTTTAGGTCAATTCTGATTTCTTTTTTCCCCCTCGAAAATCAATAACTTGTCCTACCAAAGAAGAAAATAAAAAATTACCAAAAAGTAAAATAAAAAAAAATTCTAAAAACTACATGTTGTCTAAACCATTTTATTTAGGAGTATATTTTTTGAAGTATTTTGTTTGCTTCTTGTACACAAAAATATGCTAATATTTTCTCCAATATTATGGTTATTTTTTCTCCATTATTGTTTGCATTTTCCCCCATTTCAAATATATTTATTTTGGCAAAAGTTATAAACGTAATTTAAAAATAACACGCATATCAATGGACGAGAAATTTGGAATGAAATGTATGTATTCATTTTTCTCTAATCACATTTTCTCCATTTTCAATCAGTCCAAAATAAAGTTAAGTCGGCCAACTTCTTCTTCTTCAAACCACCACTCTTCTTCTTCAACCATCGGATCTACAGTCTGCAAAACCCTACGGCGGACCACGGTATCCTCTCTTTCTCTCTCTTCACATCCCTCCCTCTCTCTGTAAATAATATAGGGAGAGAGTGATAAATAGATACATAGACATAGTCAATCAGATCTCTATAGTAGTAACCATACATCGAATTCGAATTGTATATCTAGTTGATTATGGCTTCCCCTGGAAACCCTAACCAAGTAGTAGGAGGAGGCCAATTTGACATGGCCAAATTCTTCAACCCATCTCCTCCAAACCCTATTTTGCAAAACCCTAATAGCACCAACAATTTACCTTCTTATACTCCACCAACACCCTTTTCTTATCCTCCTCCCACTGGCCCTTACTCTTACTCTCCTCAACCTCCCCAGTTTAACAACCACCTTCAACGCCACCCTCCTCCTCCTGTCACTAACATGCTCCACCAGAGATCTGTCTCTTACCCTACACCACCTTTTCAACCCCCTCCAACTCAAAACCCTAATGCGGGGGCCAAACTCATGGCCCTACTAGGTGCCCCACCGTCGAATCTGGATATTCCACAACAGCCCCCGGTGCCTATGGTTCCAAATCAACCTTTCTCGTACGGGTCTTCAGAGTTCTCAATGCCCCCGAATGTTCCCGTATTGCCCTCGATGTCGAATCTCAATTCGGCCATGAATATGCATTCAGGTCCGATGCGAATGCCCAGTAGCAAAATGCCAAAGGGGCGGCATTTGATTGGCGACCACGTGGTGTATGATATTGACTCGAGATTGGAAGGTGAGGTGCAGCCGCAACTCGAGGTTACTCCTATAACCAAGTATGTCTCGGATCCTGGGCTTGTGTTGGGTCGTCAAATTGCGGTCAACAAAACGTACATATGCTATGGACTGAAGATGGGTAATGTCCGTGTCCTTAACATAAACACCGCATCGAGATCGTTGCTTAAAGGTCTAGCTCAGGTTGGTTGGTGTTGAAAACTTTACACTTATGTTCTATTTTGCTGTAACCAAGTTAGTTTGATTTTTGAATTTTTCATGTACTCAATAATCTGGTATTTTGTGCTATCGTATGCATAATATCTCTCAAATGACCGTTTTGACTTCTGATGATTGGCTGTAGGTCTGAAACTCGAATAGATGTTATTTTTGCATTTTTAGGTTGTGAATGAAAATGTTTCCAATGTCTTGATGGCTGCGCTGGGAGTATGGATATGGGGTCAGCAGCGTCAGCTGGCCCCATAAAATTGTAAGAAGCCCCATGTAGCAGTGCTTCTGTTAATTTCGAAACCTGAGTCGGGTCACAGGACCTCAGTTTCTTGTTTTGCCTAAATATCGTTGCCACACAATTGATACGGTCAGAGCGGGTTCAAAAATATCATTTTGGGTACAAATAAACGTTGACACAACTAATATTGTTTGGCTTAAATATCGTTGTTTATCATTTTTTTTACCTAAAAAGGATAAGTTATTGAGTCTTGAAGAAATCAAGAAATTCAAAACAAAAGCTTCAATATAGTATTGATAGGCCTTTGTTGTGAGTTGAGCATAAGCATCATCCCCACTCTTGTGTTTTGGAGACGATGCATGTTCTTAGTACATGTTCTTAGTATTTGATTCACATGCATACAAGACTCATGGAACTGCCTAGCAAAGCTTATGATCTGCACAACCCGTACAACCCGTTAGCACGTATTTGAGACACCAATGCTAGAGATTTATCTTACTTTCTGTGTGAGGTTTCTTTTCATATTATATTATTATGTACACGTCCAAGGTGAGCCTTGTGCCTATCAATGTTGAATTCATATTTAGACATGTGGTTAGTGGCCACTCTATCTTTACTTTTCTGTCTACTTCTATGTATATTGTTTTGTTGTTCAAAATTAGTAGAACATTGAGCAATTGGTAAATTTAAATGTACGAAGGCTGATATGAGAATGGAGTCGACTGTATCTAACAGAGGAGATTAATGTTGCACAAGTGCTATATTGGGTTTAGTCATTTAGTGTATGGCTAACTTGGAGGTGCTACTGTAGCAATGTTATCCTTTATGTTATACTACTACTTTGGCTATCACAAACCGTGGGGAGTCTAGAGCAAACAATATTTTGCAGATGTGTAGTAACTGTTAGAATCAGTGACTAGCATGACTTTCAAACTTTGGTTGAATATTTGATGTTCGTCTTCTACTATTTGCAATATGATTGCTTGAATCATTTTTGGCTTCTATGTAGCATTTATTTAAATAAATGTATGGTATATCAGAGGGTCACGGACATGGCTTTCTTTGCTGAGGATGTTCACCTTTTGGCTAGGTAACACACTATTTTTTTACTCATTAATTCCTCTTCAAGCTTGTCTTTGGGTTATGTGATGTTCTTCTGGTGCAGTGCTAGTGTAGATGGGCGCGTTTACATATGGAAGATTACTGAAGGTCCAGATGAAGAAGATAAGCCACAGATTACAGGAAAGTTAGTTATTGGTGTTCAGATAGTAGGAGAAGGGGAATCTGTTCATCCCCGAGTTTGTTGGCACTGTCACAAACAAGTATGGGAATTTTCATTTCTCGAATCATACTCTCTCTCTCTCTCTCTCTCCCCATTCTTCTTTCCTTTTTGTTATCTTTTCTCAGGTCAAGTCTTTATATTGTTTCTACTTGTTAAAAAAAAAAAAAAAAAACCCTTAAAAATATTGTCCCGGTTTCCAGTCGGGTGAGTCATCTGATTCTCCTTTGGACTTGCTGTTTGTTGCTCATTTCCTTGCAGGAAGTTCTGGTAGTTGGGATTGGACGTCGCGTTCTGCGAATCGACACTACAAAAGTTGGAAAAGGTGAAGTATGCTCGGCGGAGAATCCTCTAATGTGTAATGTTGATAATTTGATTGATGGGGTCCAGCATGTTGGGGAACACGAGGGAGAAGTGACGGATTTGTCTATGTGCCAATGGATGACAACCCGTTTGGTTTCTGCTTCAACTGATGGCACGGTTTGTTCCTCTCCTAATGGTTTTGCATGTTATGGCATCCGGGTTGGAGCGATTGATCTGTTAATATTTTAGTCTTGTGAAACATACTCCCTCCGTTCCAAATTGCGGGTCACTTTTGGGAATTCCAACTTTTTAAGTAGACATGCAATAACTACATTCAATAAATGCATTCACATTAATTCGATTCATTAATTTTCAACAATGCCCTTACCGATTCATTGTTGGTAAAGTGGTTATTTTGGAACATTGAATAAATTTTGTTTTGGCTTTTCAAAGAGTACCAACAATTTGGAACATCCCATAATAGTAGAAGCGACAAGCAATGTGGAACGGAGGGAGTACAATTTTTTTTTTCTTTTTTTTGGATGTGGGTGAAACATACAATTTATCACTTGGGTATTGCTGGATAGAAGAGGTATAACTGCCTTCTAACAAAAAAAAGACCCTTTTGGATATGAGATTAAGGAAGATGTATTCAGTTCCCATGCGGTGCAGGAGGCGAGTCTTCAAGGGGTTTGTGGAGTTGGTTTCACTATCATAATTCTAGGGTATGAGTGGTGTTAGACTTCAATCCCGCTTATTACATGACCTGTTTGTGGCCCTACATGACCTGTTGATATCCGTCCCGGTTTGTTATCTATCCATACCCAATTTGTTATGTAGGAATTCCCTATACGTAAGGCTGCAGGGGGGTATTTGGTGGCTTTAGGGTTTTGCTATGCTTTCAGAAAACATGATTTTTCGAAGGAACGAAGCTGTTTGTAGTTCTGAAGTGTAATTTCAAGTGCTTTTCTTTTGTTACATCACACTTTGTATGTTCGGGTTTCACTATTAGTGACTAATACTGGGAGAAGTTTAACGTCTTTCCAATTCCTGTATTCATGCATCTAATTTCTTTTGGGTTCCGGTTCTTGAGTATGTGCTTACTGAATATTTCGTTTTCAACAGATAAAAATCTGGGAGGACCGCAGACAGCAACCACTTGTGGTACTAAGGCCACACGACGGTCAACCTGTTAATTCTGTTACATTCTTGACTGCCCCCCATCGCCCAGATCACATTGTCCTCATAACAGGGGTACATCCTTTCAGAGCATATATCTGTTTCGTTTTTATCAATTTCATTGAGTAGGTTTCCTGACCTTGCTAGTTCAGGTAAAATGTTTTGCATTTGGACGGTTCTGCAGATATGAAATTTTAACCTGACAAATTTCAAGTTTAAGAGTTCCTAATTTCTTTCATTTGCTTTTCCGCAAGTTTGTTGGTCGATGTGTTATATTTTATAATACTTGAAAGAATGTCGACAGGGACCAATGAATCGGGAAGTGAAGATATGGACCTTAGCAAGTGAAGAAGGCTGGCTGCTCCCTAGTGATGCTGAAGCATGGTGTTGTACCCAGGCATTGGACTTGAAGAGTTCAGCTGAATCTCGAATTGAAGTGTCATTTTTTAATCAAGTTGTGACCCTGTCTCAAGCAGGTCTCCTCTTATTAGCAAATGCCAAGAAGAATGCTATATATGCTGTTCACTTCGAGTATGGTCCCAATCCGGCCGCAACCCGAATGGATTATATTGCTGAGTTCACTGTCACCATGCCGATTTTGAGTTTTACGGGGACCAGTGATTTATTACCGCGGGGAGAACAGAATGTTCAGGTTTATTGTGTCCAGACACAGGCTATTCAGCAGTACGCTTTGGACTTATCCCAGTGCTTGCCCCCTCCTCTGGATAATATGGTGTTAGAGAAATCAGAATCCATCGTGTTGCGTGAGGCAACTAGGACTGAAGGATTTCCAACTCTGGAACCTTCTGGAAGTAAAATTACAGAGATTCCTTTAGCTAGTTCAGCACCCAAACTGTACATGCATGACAGTGGCTCTGAGAATGCACCTGAAATGAGGCATATATCTAGTTCTGGTTCAATGGATGCCACCACCTCTGTGGACTTTGTTACTTCAAGTTTGGAATCTAGACCTATAGCTTCACCAACTGTAGCCGGCAATATTGATATTTCTTGTGTTGCATCACCTTCTTTACCTTTGAGTCCGAGGTTGTCCAGAAAACTTTCAGGTTTAGGAAGTCCAGCATACGGTTTTGAGCCAGGTCCTGTGGTTGATCGTGGGGGAGATCAACAAATTGTGGAATATTCAGTTGATAGGCAAATGGATACTGTTCTTTCAAACTTGTCTGATGTCCCTTCATTAGATGATGGTACGAAAAATGATGAAAACAATGTTGTACGCGATGATGATACTTCTGTTGTTCTCAATCAGCCCATTAAATTCAAGCACCCGACTCATCTGGTTACTCCGTCAGAAATATTGATGGCTTCTTCATCCTCAGAAACTGACTATATTACTGTACAGAAGAGTGGGGGAGAAGCAAACATTCACGATGTGGTCGTCAACAGTGATATGCGCAACGTTGAGGTGGATGTTAAGGTTGTTGGTGAAACCGTATTCAGTCAGAATAATCAAATTGGCTCTCAGGCGGAATCTCCCAACCCTGTTCCAGGAAATAAAGAGAGAGCATTTTACTCTCAGGCCTCAGATCTTGGCATTGAGATGGCCAAAGAATGCTGCGCATTGTCATTTGACACTTATAATGTAGAAGAATCACGACAACTTGATCGTACTAATTTCTGTGATGCACTGGCTCAAACTTCAAATGCTGAGGACATCCTTGAATCCGGTAATGATATAACGGGAAAAAATGTGGGTTCAGCCATACCTGCAGCAGTTCCACTACAGGTGGCACCAACCGCTAAAGGGAAAAAGCAGAAGGGCAAGAACGCTCAAGGATCAGGTCCATTGTCGCCATCCCCTAGTACTTTCAATTCAACAGATTCTTCCAGTGAGCCTGCTGTTAGTTCGAGCATTCCTTCTGCGGAAGCCGTCTTTACACAAATTATAAAAATGGAGGAAATGCTCAATCAGGTCTGGTTTTATAACTCGCTTTTTAAAAGTTGAATTCATGCATTTGTCAATTTTGGATTTCTGCATTTGGCCTTAGGGACTGGTGGAGAAAAACATGGATAATCTGGACCCTCCGTTAGTTTTGGAATTCATCCTTCATACAATGTTGTAAGGTTTCTTTTAATTTGACAATGGTCCTGAGATATTACAGGTTCTTTAGTTTCAATTGTTAGTTGGTCAGTATTAGTAGAGGTTACTGGTGTCACGCTACAGTCCTGGTTATTTGGTTGATTTGTCTGGCTTAATTTTCTTCGAATCTTGGTTGTGAACAAAAGCAACCAGTCTCATTGCCCATGTTGATTGCCCTGTACTTCCAATATCATGCATTGTCTAACAAGCTAGGTGTGATTGTCATGTTTATCATGTGCTCACCACCGTCTTTGTACTTATTATCTCCTTATGTTATCTCTTCCAGTTAACAACCACGCAAAAAGAATTGCAGAAACAGATAACAACGCTGAATGCTGACCCAGTTTCTAGAGAAGGTAGAAGACTGGAGACTTCCTTGGGGAAGAACATGGAGAAAGCTGTCAAGGCCAATTGTGATGCATTATGGGCTCGTTTCCAAGAAGAGATCGCAAAACTGGAGAAATCAGGACGAGAGCGTACACAGCAGATAACAGGTGTGATCACTAACTGCATAAACAAGGACTTGCCCGCTTTGATGGAGAAAACAGTGAAGAAGGAATTAAGTGGGATTGGACCAAATGTAGCACGCACAATCCCTCCAGTTATTGAAAAAACAGCATCTGTAGCTATTGCAGATGCATTCCAGGTAAACATTTTAGATGTCCAAGTCTGAAACCATGGAATGTAGTTTTTGCTGTAAACTAATCAATGCTATGTGTTGCAGAGAGGAGTTGGTGACAAGGCAGTCAATCAACTGGAAAAATCAGTAAATTTGAAGCTTGAAGCTGCTGTTGCCAGGCAGATCCAAGCCCAATTCCAAACTTCTGGAAAGCAATCTCTTCAGGTGAGCATAATTTCGTAATTTTTCCTTGACAGTCACGCTTTATTTTTGTACTTATTAAGGATGTCTATTAGATGACAGTATGGAACATTATAGGCGATATATATTAAGCCTGATGTTATTTTGTTAGATTACGTTATACAAAAGTTCTTGCTTGATTTTATTTTCCTTTTAGTCTAAATGTTCTGTTACTTGGTACCACTCATGCTCAGATAGTGTAATGTTCGTGAGGTACGTGGCGTATGTTATACTTTTAATCAGCAGTTTTTAATTTAACGAATAATATGGACTTTCAGCAGTGTTGCTTATGTGTCCCAGGAAACATAAAACCGATTTATCGAGTCGTGCCAGGTAGCTTCACAAGTCAAGGATCCAGCTTGAGTTCTTCGTAGCTCATAACATTATAAGCAACCTGAATGATAAAGTTTTGCTTGTTGCAATGTTTTTTGTGAATGATGTGTGCATATGGAAAATATATGATTTTTTTTTTTTAATTTGGTATCATTAATTCTTTATGGGTCACCTAGCCCTTAATGAATCTGGAAGCCATGTTGTAATTATTTGAGCCATCAACTCTAATGGATGCAGGACTCTTTGAAGAGTAGTTTGGAAGCTTCAGTGATCCCTGCCTTTGAAATGTCATGCAAAGCCATGTTTGAGCAAGTTGATGCTACCTTCCAGAAAGGAATGGCTGAACATACAAATGCAGCTCAGCAGCAGTTTGACTCCACTCACTCTCCACTAGCACTCACTTTAAGGGTATGCAAATACCATTATCTCACACAGATGTGCTTCCCTGGCCTTTGTTTGGTTGCTATTTTATGTATATTTCTGTGTTTTTTCCATGATGAATCAGAACACCAGTATTATACCTCTCTAACAATCTATCAGACACTAATGGTCCTATTAGGCCCTTGGTAGCAAGAGTATGGGCTTTTTTGGGTTTGTCGGCAACATGAGGAGATGTCAATATTTTCGTCTGTTATGTCAAATGTGTTGTCTGTTTGTCCATCTGATTGTTGTAGTCTTCACTTGTTTTATGATGTGTTTTCCCTGCTTTTTAGGACACCATTAATTCGGCATCGTCCTTGACTCAAACGTTAAGTGGGGAATTCGCTGATGGTCAAAGGAAGTTATTAGCTCTTGCCGCAAATTCGAAGGTGGTTAATCCTTTGGTTACCCAACTGAGCAATGGACCTTTGGGTGGTCTCCATGACAAGGTTTGTTTGACCTGTACTGTACTGGTGATTTCTCAGCTGGAAAGCGATCGACCTTAAAAAACTGACCAATTTTCTTTGTAATAGATTGAGGCACCTTGGGATCCAACCACAGAGATATCTAGATTGATATCTGAACATAAATATGAGGAAGCTTTCAGCATAGCACTTCAAAGAAGTGATGTTTCTATTGTGTCTTGGTTATGCTCTCAGGTAATCATGACCCGAATATGTATGTCTTTTTGATTGTCAAAGTGTGGAAAAATCTTGACTCCTTTTTTCTAGGCCTAGCTAGGTTGTAAGTTAATGGCAAGGTTATATTTTTCGCTGGTGTTGGTTGATGCCACGTTCATATTCCAAGCATAATGTCCAATAGGTTGCTATGTCAACTGTTTTGAGCAGTGGCACCTCTGGTTATGGACAAAGTTTAGGACAATATTTTGCTTCTTCCTTTACCTGGGTCTCACAGTTTCGTCTTTGCTTCTGTGTTTGGTTTTTCGATTTTGCAACCTTATTGTATATACATACTTCAAAATAGGACTTTCTGCTCAACTTGTTTGAAGTTGGTAAAGTCGAAGTTCACATTTCCTATTACCAAAATGTGATAACTTTTTCTTGAAAGTCTGAAAGCTCTATCAATCTACTTTCAAACCCAAGTAATTTGTTCAAAACAAAAATGAAAAAGAAAAGAAAAGAAAAGAAAAAGACAAGTGGTTCCGATATCTTCTATTCTTCTGAGATTTATCTTTGTTCCCCCAGCGTGTCTAAATAGGCTCTATTTTCGTAAAACGCGGAGTTCTCCTTTAGGTTAAATTGGATCATGCCAAGTTTTTAAATAAAGGCTGTTACGTAACAGGATTTCGGACCTCCGATGCTGTTATTACTTAGTCCGATATGGTCAGATATATGGCCAATCACTGATACCCTTACGTTTCTCGATACTGCGATTTAAAACCCTGGATCATACCCATTTTATATAAGGGGATACTAATATTGTATAATACATCCTATTTGGTTAGCTATTCTGGTTTATGTCTGCCTCTCTATAGCGAATAGTTTCGTTCTTGGTTCTGAGCCCCCTTTAATAGTATTTAATTGTTTTGACTCCTTTTGATTTCCAAAAAACAGATCTTGTTTTCTACATTGAGTTCACAACGATTCTCTTTTATATGCTGCTGCTGTTATTCATTGTCTCGTACTCTTGGTGCCTTCAATTCTGTCATTTCAACTTTATGAGGGACAACATTTGGCTAGTGTTTTTTTGGGTTCGTTTTGTCTGGTACCAGGTTGATTTACAGAGGATACTGTTAATGGTTCCTCTCCCATTGAGCCAAGGAGTACTGCTGTCACTTCTGCAGCAGATAGCTTGTGATATAAGCAAGGATACTTCCCGAAAGTTCAAATGGATGACCGAAGTGGCGGTTGCTATAAATCCAGCCGACCCCATGATATCGATGCATGTTCGTCCCATCTTCGAGCAAGTCTATCAGATCGTAAACCACCATCGCAGCCTTCCCACAACTTCCAGTGCTGATATTACTAGTACCCGTGTTGTCATACACGTTCTCAACTCCATGTTGATGGCCTGTAAATGATTCGTCGATGTTTGATGTCATGGAAAGAAAATATTAGGGAGTACTTCGGTAGTGTGTACAAAGAATTAGGGTTTTTCTTTTTCTAGAATCAAGTGTACTGAAATCTGTAGAGTTGGCTTCTTTTGAAGATATCTACCAAATGAAAATATTTGTTGGGAGCTTGTGTAATAGGTGATCATTTTGGTTCTTCTTAATCTCGTCTTTCCTTTACTGAGTACTCCTCTTCTAATGTGAGCTTTTTGGAATTTTTGTCTTTTGAAGGATTTATTTTTTTCCGGAAAAAACTGGAGTGTTGATATTTCCTTACACCTTTATTTGTCACTGGGCATGCATGGATTGATTTCGGCACTTTCCTTGTTAATATATACACTCGTTTTTTGTATGGAAATTTCAAAAAGGTAAAAATTTGTTTTCCTTGGTCGTTATGCTATTTTAGTGTTCCAAATCACAACTCAAATCCTAAAGCATACCAGAAGAAAAAAATTCACAAAAAACGAGTGCATTTATAAAAATATAGAACATCGTTAAAGCATTTCCACTCTTTATTCAAACTCAAAATTTGAGTAAATGACTACACCATTTCCTTACTATAAAACGTATTCCAAATTGAAGAGACTGAAATTTTACAATCCTATTTCTCTCCTCTCAAATTTACAAGAATGCCGAAGTATTTTTTCAAATTTGTGCTTAGAGTTAGGTTTGTCCATCGTAGTGTTTCATATCAAGTGAAGTTTTTACTCAAATTAATAAAAAAGTATGAGAAAGAGTTGGAGATGCTCTTATAGAAAAACTTTACCATACTTTACCAATTACCATACGAGAAATATACTAGAAGCAAAATAAAAAAAAAACAAAACAAAACGAGATACTGTATATATTACTCCATTTTCCTAGAGAGAGAATTGGCAGCAGAATTTGGAACCTGGGCGGGTGCTGTGCATACCAATGCACAACACCGTGCTGTGCAGCCCCATGGTGCGGCCGTGCCGGTATTTTTTTGATGATTGGAGACGTTCACTGCGTAAACCTCGTTGAGTACTACAAGTGTGCAAAAAATCAACTTGATCGCTCAGTTCTTTCTTTATTCAAACCTAATCCAATTCAGTTCTTTCTTTTACTAGTAGGTGGTTACTCCCGTGCTATGCACGGTTGGTTTAACCCGTTGGTTGTAATTTTCAGTTATTAATACATTAAATAGAGAGGGATGGTCCTAGTAATTACAAATAGGAAACTTGTTCGCTCCCCACTTCCTTACTTTGGTATATCAACCAAAACAACTAAAACCATACATGTATTGGTCTTTTTGCAATGTACCTTAAACACATACTTTGGGAGAACGAAAGGCACAACATCCATAGGCCTCATGGGCATTGGGATCAAATTGGTATCCAAGCTAGTTAGTCACACGAGATCTTCCGTTTTCTTGGTCGAATTTCAATCTCAAGCAAGAGGAGGACTGGATCATGAATGGAATTGGTAATGAATTCTTATTGGATCAGAGTAGTTTTGATAGCGAGTGTTTTGCTTTCAGGGAATTGATTGACCAAGGTCAACTTCAATTGAGATTCGAGCATCAAATTTTTAATTCTTGTTATCTTCAAATTTTCAGGGAATTTTTAATTTTTTTAAAATTCTTGTTATATTTTTAATTCTTGTTATCTTCAATTGAGATTCGAGCATCAAATTGAGATTCGGCACAACACTAAAAAAAGACACGGCACGACACGATTAAGCCAATTAGCCGGCACGGCACGGCACGACACGATTAATTAATCGGGCATGACACGACTTAAAAAAGGTACGGCATGGCACGACTTAAAAAAGGCACCGCACAATAGAGTATTCGGGCACGGCACGGCGTGGCACGAAGCACGGTTGTCACGCCACGCCACGATGAAGTAAATGAGCTCGGCACGGCACGGCCCGAAGCACGGTTGTCACGGCATGCCATGGCACGATGAAGTAAATGGGCACGGCACGACACGAAGCACGGTTGTCAAGTCACGTCATGGCACGTTGAAGTAAATGGGCACGGAATGGCACGAAGCACGGTTGGCACGGAAGTTGAACAGCACGGCACACATGTTTGACACCTCTAATTTAAATCACTCATTTGGATCGACTTATTTGGTGAGAAAATGGAGAGATAAGTATGGAAACGATATTTCTTGATTGGCTAGCTCAATCTAGGGAAAAGGTTCTTACCAAATTCGATCGTGGCCGCTTGGAGGCGGTTGTAGGCTTCGAATCGAGTCTTGAAATCGGAAGCAGATCGGGTCGACTTCGTTTTGGAGGAACGGGTTTGCAGGGTGTGGCCATTGTGGGTTTTGGTTGTGGTGGGTAGTGGATACTAGAGAAAGAGGAGATGAGAATTCATGGAGTAGAGAGAGGGGATGTTATTTCGATACACCTTTTTTTTTTTTCCCGTTAGAGTGAAGTACGACTGAGAAGACATTAATAAAAACTATAGAGTGAAGTTTTTCACTTCCATATCTATTTATTGGTTGATATATATATATATATTTTGGGTGCTACTTACTCCTCAGGTGGATTACAAAATGATTGAAGTAGGGGTGAACAAAAAAACAAATATAACCGCCAAACCGATCCGATCTGGACTGAACTGGTCTATTTGGTTAGGTTCTATGGTATATTGGTGTGGTTATGGTTCTAAAAATCTATGGTATTGAATTGAAGCATGATTGGCCCAACCTTTGGGGAGATGATTTTTTATTTTGGTCTGAAGAATGGAAGAAGCATGGCAGATGCCTAACTGACATGACTCCGCAAAAATATTTTGATCTTGCCCTTGATGTCATGGGACAAGTAGGACCTTTGGTGGAACTACTTCTTGACGCGAAAGGTATCAACAATTTGTTATGATTTTGTTCAGATTTTACTGGTTTCATGAAATTGGGTTCATCAGATTTTACTGGGTTTTTCATGTTTTTTATTCCAGGTTTGGAACCCGACAAAAATCGGCTTGTCAAGACTCAAGACTTTCCCTCTGCAATTGAGAAGCAACTCAGCACAATTGTAGAGGTGAAATGCAACAAAGACAAAAACGATCTAAGCCAAATTCACGAGCTTTACTTCTGCGTTTCTGTGCACGGAGTGCTAGCTAATTGCACGCACGACCCGAAGAAGCCCAGACCACTACAAAATCAAGCATTGTCAAACCGACATTTTGTACCCGTCCGATCCTTCAACACTCTTGGTTCCGGCTACCCCACTGACCATTGCCATTCCAGGTACTCCGCTGATCGTGACCATTCCGGCACAACCTATTTACACCGCGTTAACCATCGCGATTTGTGTGTTCCTTACAGTATTACATGCTAGGTACTTTGGGAGGTTGTATTGAAGTTCCAAGAATGAAATGGTTAACATCACACTATTTACACCGCGTTAACCATCGCCTTTTTTTACTGCCTTGCTAGAACCGTGATGTGTCGTGCTCGTGTCGTGCCATGCCCGTCATACTTCTGTGTTGTGTCGTGCCGTGCCAGGCCAACTTCCATGCCCGTGCCGTGCTAGAATAAAGTCGTGTCGTGCCGTGCCTCGTGCCCCGTTGACTTCGTACCGTGCCCTTAGAAGACCGTGGCGTGCCCGTGCCGACCCGACCAGTTTGACACCTCTAGCCCAGACCACCCTACAAAATCAGGCATTGTCCAACCGACATTTTGTACCTGTCCGATCCTTCAACACTCTTGGTTCCAGCTACCCCACTGACCATGACCATTCCAGCTACCCCATTGACCATTGCCATTCCAGGTACCCCGCTGACCGTGACCATTCCGGCACAACCTATTTACACCGCGTTAACCATCGCGATTTGTGTGTTCTTTACAGTATTACATGCTAGGTACTTTGGGAGGTTGTATTGAAGTTCCATGAATGAAATGGTTAACATCAAACTATTTACACTGCGTTAACCATCGCCTTTTTTTACTTCCTTGCTAGAACCGTGATGTGTCGTGCTCGTGTCGTGCCATGCCCGTCATACTTCCGTGCCGTGCCAGGCCAACTTCCGTGCTCCGTGCCCGTGCCAAGTGCCGCCTTAGACCGTGCCATGCCCGCTCATTTCCATGCCCGTGCCGTGCCACGTGCCAACTTATACCATGCCGTGCCAGGATTTTACCGTGCATTTGGCGTTCCGTACCACCGCCGAAGGTGCCGTGCCCATGCCAACCTGGCCCGGCCCGTTTGACACCTCTAGCCCAGACACCCTACAAAATCAGGCATTGTCCAACCGACATTTTGTACCCGTCCGATCCTTCAACACTCTTGGTTCCAGCCACCCCACTGACCATGACCATTCTAGCTACCCCACTGACCATTGCCATTCCAGGTACCCCGCTGACCGTGACCATTCCAGCACAACCTATTTACACCGCGTTAACCATCGCGATTTGTGTGTTCCTTACAGTGTTACATTCTAGGAACTTTGGGAGGTTGTATTGAAGTTCCATGAATGAAATGGTTAACATCACACTATAGATTTGTTGGGAAGTTAGTGGCTTTACGATGAATTTTGTAAATTGAGCTCTGGGTTTGGATTTTTTGTGATATGGTAAACTCTGTTTTTGCGTGTTTCCTTTTTGAAATTTGACGATGTCAATTACCCCTAGGACTTGTTTGATTTCTGATATAGGGCTTTCGTCTTTATTTAATTTTTATGGTCTTTTAATTTCTTGGATATTTTTCAAAAATATTGGATAATTCGCATAATCTTTTACTTTTTCGATTTTTAACATCGAGACGAATCTATAATCCACAAAAAATTTGGCGCAAAACTAACAAATGCGAATTTTTTTTTTAATAAAAAAAACCCCAAAATAAAAAAGACTGATCGTGAAACAATAAAGGCAATACGGCTAAAGTTTGACACGTTTGTTTGAATTTTGTATCCTAAATGAGAATCACAAGTAATTAACCAGTCCAACCATCACTGCTACCGACTTTGGAAATTAGCTGTACCGGTCACCCGATAATTGGGCTTTGATTTTTAAACTAAAGCAACCAGGCATAACGTGGCCCGTTGTGATAACATGGTCAAATACGAGCCAGCTTTTTAATGGGCAACTTAAATTGGTATTTTATTGATAACTCAGGTGATTTGATTTCTGGTCAAATAAAATCACCGGAAGTGTACATATAGCGAAAACCAAAGGCTAGTGATTAATGTAAGGTATTCAGTGCTTTTTTATTTTTATTTTTATAACTAAGTGTCTGGTCCAACTTTCGCGTATCTCGATTAATTTTGGAAACCAATCACACCTCACTAGCGGGGTATTCTGTGCGTATTTCAAGGGAATTGGTTTTGTAATTAGACTATCTTCATCCCAATTTGTGGATCCTGTGCAAATTTCAACAAAAGTTTTAAATTGTTCATATGTTTCGATCTATAATATTTATAAAGATTTTAACTGGGTGCGACGGTAGTCAGTTGAGTTTTGAATATCTGAACTGCTTGCTTGAATGCCTCGAGACAAGGAAGACTCTTGTTTTGGTGTAGCAAACTTATCAAAAGTCGATTGTCAAACATGAGACGGTGTACAAGTTTTCCATTTGATTTTAACAACTGGCAATCCAAACCATGATTTTAGTAAATGAGTTCAGCATGTGCTAAAATCATGGTATTTCAAATAAAAAAATTAAGTGTTTCTGTGTATTATTTTTTGAATTTTACACACCGAATTAAAGTACATGAGGAGTACTTTAATTTGGTGCGAAAAAAAATCAAAAAATGATACACTAAACCACTTTATTTTTTGATTTGAAATACCATGATTTTAGCACCTGCTGAACTCATTTGCTAAAATCTGGTAGACTTTAGCAACCCAGTTGCTAAAATCAAAGTAGAGCATGACCGTGCAGGAGGAAAATCATCTGGGAAGAATTGATATGTATATATATATAGGTTCCACTTCCTATCCGGACTTCGAACTTCCTGACCTCCAAGATCTGAGCATTTTTTTGACGATCCGAACTGTCCAATGTGTTTAGAAGGTGTTTTCAAAGGTCCACGCGAGAAATCTTTAAAAAAAAAAATACCGAAAAGGGCTTGATCCAAGCAGTTTTTGGCAAAATTGTAAATATAAAGTTTTTGCGAAAAACTGCTTGGATCAAGCCCTTCCCGGTATTTTTTTTTGATGATTTTCCGTGTGGACTCTTGAAAACACATTTTGAACACATTGGACGGTTCGGATTTCCCCAAAACAATTTTTAACGTGAAAAAATTACATTTTTTCTTATTTACGGGAGGTCCTTACTAGAAAATTTGCATATATATATATATAGGCCGGTTCCCCTCACACTTAAAAAAACACATAAAAAAACACTTCACGCTTTTGGGGCCCCACTGTGATGTTCCAAGCCATTGATCTTGTTTAAATGAGTAAAATAAAATGTCCTATAAAATTTCAGCTCAATCAGATATCGGTTAGTATTTGTTGTCCCCTCCAATGATTTAAATAGTTCCCCTCATGTAGATTATATGTTTCAGAAAATGGATTACCAATCGAACCTTTAAATATTTCGTGCATTAACTTACTCATAAAATATTTAACTATGGAGGGACACTTTTGTGTTGTATGCAATGAGCTACCACAGAGAGAGCACACACCGCTATGCATTCGATAAAAAGAATTCATGCTTCTCTGAAAAGGAATAGATAACCACTTTGAAGTTGTTTTCCGAACTTGCACAATGCACACGTTGGCCTGGAACACTTACTAACTAAATCACTGCCTAAAATCCTAAACCATAAGATTTGCTAGATTTAGACTAGTACACCATGGCCATGGTGTAATAAATGACTTTTACATTTATCAATGTAAATTGTAAAGTATATCTTTAGCCAAAAATATTATAACGTAATTTTAACATGTCTCTAAAAACAAACACAAGGACTTCTTCTGCACTTTTAGTAAATGACCGTTACATTTATCAATGTACATTGCAAAGTATTGTTACCAATTGATCTCGAATTTTATTTTAGGGACCAAATAGCCCTATCTGTGACTCTTTTTTTTCATGACCGTTGAAAAAAAAAAAAAAAAACAAGACTACATGGGCGGACTATAGGGATGCAAGTGCGGGCCCCCCCTTCACACTATCATTAATCCCAATCAAAATTAATGTTCCCTCAAAATTGTTTTATCAATATATAAAGATAATATTTTGTTATTAATTTATAAATACAAGAAAGGGATCCCAAAGAACATGTAAACGTATATAATACTACTAAACAAAAAATAAAATAAAATAAAATACAAGAGTGGCATGCTGTAATTTAGTGAAGCAATTATATGACTATTGACAATGTACAAGGTGTGGGTGCACGAACCCATATGTCCTTTGGCGTGCCTTCTTCCGCTATTCGTGGGACTAGTGGCCATAATCCGAGGTGGGTCACTCGCTGCTCTGCCACGTGTCGCCATCCTATTGGTTACACATGTCTTCCTTTAATAGGATGGTCAATGTTCTGACCTGGTCAACTATTAATCGCATGCAAAACGTGTGCCAGCACATCATAATGCAAAAAGACATATCTACCCCTCTCACATACACTTGTGCTCGCTAATTGCAGGGGCGCAATTGGAAAAATCGGGCAAGAAGGGGGCAGCCGCTCCAATTTCTGTAAGGCCCTTATTCTTAAGCTTCTTGGATATGAACCCAGCAATTACAAAAATGCCATGATATAAATACAAAAAAAAAAATACTGTAATAGTTCCAAGGGGTTCCCTTTGCAACCTACGCAGAAAACCGACGAAAGAAATTGCAAGTACCACCATTGCTCGCCACCACGCCCACTCCGGTTGCCGGAGTATGAATACGCCCGAAGATTTCCCCTCCTCTCTTCCTTCGACCGATAGTAACTTCCACATCTTTCACTCTCTAGATTTTTAGTTTCAAGTGAAAGCTAGGGCTTTGACTCTATTTTGATTTGTGTGCTTGGGGGCAAAAGATGGACAATGTATTGGAGTATATTGTTACTGTTGTGTTCTTGAAAAATAGGACTTTTGGTTTTGATTGTGAGGGGTTTTCACCAGATTGTTTCTTTTACTAAGTACTTTATTGTGCTAAAAAAAAAAAAAAAGTATGTTTATTGTACTTATCTCTATTCTAAATAGAAAGGGAGAGTAAGACTTTGGTATGGATTAGTTTTTGAAGCTCACTCACAATTTTGAATTTCCAAATTATCCTTTTAATTGCTACACAATCATTCCTTACCCCTTTACCTGCCACCAACAATTTTTTGTTGTTGTTAAAGTTTGATGTGCACACGAAACGCGTGTGCTCAGAGCCCTAGTGTTTAGAATGTGTTAAGTTGTGCAATGAAGAATGTGTTCTCTTGACACTAGACTAGATTGTGAGAGTTTTTTTCATGATTATATATGTGACTCCCTACACGAAATTCCTGGATCCGCCACTAATCTGGTGATCCAAACACTCCTCCATTCCAAAAAAAAAAAATTGGCCACTCTGCAAAACGAGAACTAAAATAAATGCATTTTGGTTCAAAGAAGAATTTGTTACTTTTCTCCTGTAAGATACTAAATATCAACGAGTTTTTTAAATTTTTGAAAACAAGTTTGCATTTGTTCAAATAAAAAAACATTTTATATTTTCTCGGTTTGGTGGATAGAACATTTTTTTGAAAACTGTATAAGTATATTGATAATTTTGGATGACACCTCCAAGTTTAAATCCTAATTCCGACTAAAACCACCATCGCAGCCTTCCCACAACTTCCAGTGCTAATAAAAGAGATCCCTCTTGTCACGCACGTTCTCAACTCTATGTTGATGATCTATAAGATTCTTCGATGTTTGAGGTCAGCTGGAAGAAAAAATACTATTAGGGAGTATTTCGGGGATCCAGGACTCTATAGTTCAGGGCAGTTGAGTATAGCATTTCAGCCTTCTAAATATTTTCAATAGTTAGATTTCGTATTAAAATACTCTTCTAGTAGTCTTTACCCTAGAAGAGTTTTTTTTTTTTTAAGTCAAACTAGCCCGGTCTCCCGTAAGGGACATTTAAATTGGGACAGAGGGAGTATTAAACTATCAATAGACTTAGTAATTTTTCCCCCCCCAACATTATAGTATTAGACTTCTCCCGTAGAAGCCAGGGGACTAATTTTTTTGGTGCTACAATAACAGAGGTGGCAAATGGGTGGGGTGGGGTGGGGTGGGGTGGGTCGGGTTTGGATGGGTTGATATGGATTATGGGTTAAATATGGGCTAATAGTATATATGTTGAATATGGATTGGGTTGAAATGGGTCAAGTCAAACTCAACCCGACCCAACCCAACCGGTTTTTCTACCAATATGGTAACCACTTGATTACGTTTTCATTCCACGCATTTAAGGGACAGATATAATTACGACAACAAATCAAATGAGTACAATACGGTGAATACGCGTATAACTGTTAAAGATTGTAGAGTTTGAACACAACTAACAAAGGTAATTTTATTGATTACAAGCACTTGTACACTTTAAGTTGTGTACAACAACACACACTATCACTCACAAAGGAAGACTCTTTTACACACAAGATGATACACACAAACTAGGAAGACACTTTAACTTTGGACACAAACTCTTTTAGTACTTGGACACTCGCTCAACTTGGAGTATCTCTCACTTGCTCCTTGCTAGGACTCTCTCTCTTGCATTCACTTGCATTGCCCACAAATGAGGACCTCACCCCTATTTATAGGCACCAATGGATAGTTCTAGAAACACTCATCACTCCATGCTTCTAGATGCTTCTAGTGAAGCCCATAACCTTTCATCATATTCCGGAACATTCTAGTAGAACCCGGAACCTTCTAGCATGTTCTAGTAAACTCCTCAACATTCCGGAAAGGTCCGGAAGACTCTAGCATATTCTAGACGATTCCGGAGCATTCTAGAAAAGTCTAGATATTTCCGGAATAGCCCGGAAGTTTCCGGCGACGTCCGGAAGACTCCGGAAAACTCAAGAGAGGTGGTGATGATCTTTCAACAGGGTCGTCACAGATGTGTCAACGATTAAGAGACATAATTACCATGCGCACCTGCCATCCGAAATCGTACAAATCTATCTCATTGGCTAGTCCAAGAAAGGTTAATTATAGAAGTTCACATATTTGTTGTACATATAACTAGCTAGGTAGCTAAACAGAGTTCCGAATTTGTACATAAACAATATATATACAGTTTACACAAATGAATAAGGGAAATTTATTTTGTTATTTACAGTCCAAAGAGAGAGAGAGAATCACTACCCAATGTTCCTCTTCGACTTATTTGATTGAACAAAGAGTTTTTTCATTTGATGTAGGAGGCAATCCAGTGTAATCGAGACTCCAGCAACTTCAACTCAAATAACAACTGCGGAGCAAATTATTGTTGGTGTAAGTAAAACAAAAAAACAACATTTCCACTCAAAATGTTAGGGGAATGAAAATGCATTCTGATCCATATCCAGATAGTATATCTTGAAGTTAATCATTTAACAGAGCATTTGTGAAGATGTCCATACAAAAAGAATTTGTAGAGCCAAAATCACTTGAATAGATCTGCCTCCAATCCTCCCCCGCCGATACCCCCATAATTATGGACTATATGGGTTTCGTTGTTATTGTTTTTGTTGTTGTATTTGACATCGAGATAAGCATGTTTGATACTTCTTCCTCTTAAACCCACATTACATGGACTCTTCCACATACATAAAGCAAATCTTATCTAAAATAAACACATTATGGATGGTACTTGTACCTGGGTCCTCGTGGCATAGCATAAAACATACTCATGCTTTCACGATCGACGGAGCTGTATACGATTACCACTTTCATCCATTATTGCACATTCCTAATGAAAGCAGAATGAAAGAATGAAAAAACAAAGAAATAGAGAATATATAGGAAGCATCAGTTCAACAGTTTGTTTTGAAAGATTAGGGTTCGTTGGGTTGAGAAAGGAAGCCTGCACAAGTTAAAATTCACACACCTGATTGAAGTTCTTCACTGAAGACCAACGAACATCACTACCTTGCTTCCTCAACTTTGGGAATACAACCTGTAAAAATTCATTTTGTATTGAAGAATGAAATTGTATAAAGATGGCTTATATATTTTGGAATACAACCTGTAAAAATTCATTCTGTGCGCTTAATACAACAGAATAGTACTTGTGACACTGCATGGGCGTGCACAAAAGTACTTTACTCAAGATAAATATGCATGAGTTTTTGTTCTGATCAATGGAATAGGAAAGGATGAGGAACCTCGAGCCTAGTTTTGACATGCACTTCCATTTCTTGAAATAATTTCTCATTTTTGTTTGTGAGTGGGACCGAAGAAATACTCTAGTGGTAGGTACATGTTTTGTTTACATTGGCCTGACTCGTGTTTTAAATTTGAATTTCCTTTTTCTTTTATTTTTGTCTATTTGGAAGCCGATCAACTCGGAAAATTTCCATGGGGATGAGATGTGTAAAATTTTTGGAGGACTAAACTCACAATCATTTCTCCTCACATGATAGTTATTACCCCTGTTCCTCTTAGTTTTTTGGTTTTTTTTTTCCTTCTTATTTTGTCCTTTGTTCAAATTTTTTCCACGTTTGTTAGTGTTATGTCAAACTTTTATGCATTATTGATTCATCTTGGCGGAGGAATTGGAAAGTAAATTCTTTTTAACCAATTTTTTTTTGGAAATATCCAAGATAAAATCCAAAAATCGGGGCATTTTGGGATTTTTGAGTTTTATATCATGGACATTTTCAAAAAATATTTAAGTAAAATTAAAAAATTTTACTTTTTCGATTTCTCTCGTCGAGACAAATTATAAATCCACAAAAACTTGACACAAGACTAACAAAGATGAAAAAGAGTTGAATAAAGATAAAGCGAAGATTTAAAAGCCAAAAAAATCCACAAAAAAAAAAATTGAATAATTCTAGGGACACACCACATCACCAACCACACAAGCCTACGTGGCATTGGACGATTGGTAATGGGAAAACAAGCACTTTGAAACTACAAAAATGATAGTCACACCCCTTCCACCACACCCCCTCTCACATGTGGTGTGACTCTATCATTGTTCTTGAAACTACTTTGCAACCACCAATCATACAGTATGCAGTGCCACGTAGGCTTGTGTAGTTGGTGGTGTGGGAGAGTTGCGTGTCCCTACCATTATTGGAAAAATTGAAAGAGAACAACTCCTGACAACAAAATTAGGTACTTCAAATAGTACTAATAATTACTAACTGAATTGGAATGGAATCTGGAAAATGGATTGTGAGGAGCTAAAGCTAATTAAAGTGCGTATATTTTCTTTTCTTATTTTACGTCTCCAATAGTAAATGTTCCAACTCCAATTTTCTATTAATTCCTTCTTCCATTGGTTTTAAATGGATAAAACCAATCTGCTTAAACGCACCCCAAAGGCCACCAATAGCTACTAAGAAAAGGGTAAGAAATTAGTAGTAAATAAGTACCTGCACGTTGAAGTCGAGTTGGTCTTCGGATTTGTAGGCGCAAACTGCTTTAAGGTTTTCCAAAAATTCAAGCTTCAATGTAGTTAGCTCTGGGAACAGGACGATATCTTTATTGGTGGCTTCTTCTTCCCTTTTCTCCAAGACTACGATTACTTCCATCTTCGAACAGTTGTAAACACTGAGGGTTTCTACATTCCGTAACCGTGGGAGCACGTGTGATGGGACCACATTCATCAGTTTGTCACAACTACTGACTCGCAAGGACCTTAGTAGACGAAAGGACTGATCAGTTGGAAGTAAGTTCTTGTCCCATATCTCTGTTATGTTTGGCACATAAGAAATGTCTAATTCCTCCAAAGCAGGGAATGCAACCTGCAACACTCACTCGTATCACAAGTTATTTTCTAAAACATTTGACTCCAAGGTTGGTAGTATAGAGCAACATTAGCCGAAAGGAAAATGAAAATTTAAACACCAAAAATATTAGAATGAGTTAGCAATTACACACGCTGAAAATTGTGTACATGACACTATGTAATAACTCTTCCAAAACAGTATACCTCCGAAGCATTGTCTTAAAATCTAGACCGGATCGGCTGGTTCGACGGGTTTAATCGCTGACTGATTCAGTTTAAGGTTTGGTGCAATTCGAAAACAATTCTTATAAACAAAAACCGGCCTAAATGTTAAAAACGGCTGGTAAATAGCGAACCTGGCAGACAGGTGGTGGGTCAATTGAACCACCAGGGTTGGCAATTATGCACGCTGAAGAATCAGGTTAATCATATTTATGTTTAGTTTGGTGGACACTTTGTTTCTTATTCGATTATTTTTGTGTTAAATGACAATTTTTCCTACAACTTTAAATGCATCACAAAGGGTCAATACAATGAGCAAATAGGTAGCCAAATTAACTCGTTTATTTATGTTTGCTTATGCTTAAGCAAAGAAGTAAATAGACAAATAAAAAAGCGAACCAAAGGGATTCTCAGAAAATTCTAAATTCATTGTAAATTAGTCATTGTTGAGTTCATATAATTCGGACCAAATCAAAACCCAAAATTCACACCGGGACAAAAAAAAAAAAAAACCCAAATTCGTTTAGGCTTTGTTTGCTTGCCTCATGAACTTGTGAATTTCATTCTTACTTTCTTAATTTTCTTTTAAAAAAAAAAAAAAGAAACTTGCATAGCTTTTTTTGCTCGGCAACTTGCATAGCTAGGATAAGTTAGAAATTAAAATAAGAAATATTGAAAACATTGGATAGAAAAGTTTAGCTCATTTCACTAATTTTAGCGCGCATGAGTTCACATATATAATAAATACATTTTATCCGCATATATGAATTTTAAAAGATTTGAGTTAATTATGATGTCACGGTCCGATACCGGTTGAACAGGTGACCCGTCCACCCATTTTCTTTTTCGGTTTGCTTACCAATCCAATTTTCAAAACATTACCCCCAATTCAGCATTTGTCAACCATTATACCAATCAGGTCGCTAAGATGAATTAACATTAATCTTGCACACTCCAAGCCTCGAACTTGAAGGGTGGGATCACTGGACATTATGAATTCTTAATAGCATTGACTGACATAATATAATCAAATAAAAAAGTACAGAGTGATTGTTTCAAGTTGCAATAATTAATAAGAGGTGGTTTTAAGAGCAAGGATATTCTCGATAATTACATGATTAAGGTCAAAAAATAAGTGAAGAATATGCTCTTTTTTTCTATATAACAAAAAGAAACAAAGAATAAAGTCATTATGCTATGGATTCCTACATACTGATCGTAGTACCCAAATGTGGTCACCACAACTTTGCTCGTAAATATAATTTTGACGAAGCGTACCTTTTCATTAAAGAGAGATTGTGCAGGCGGAAAAGAATGACTCTCGGTTGCTGTTGCCTTCTTTATCTTGGGATGGAAGCTTATGAGGCGTGGTAGTCCTTTCAATTTCAAAGTCGTCAATTGACTGAAGTTTATAACATTTGCGATTATTTCTTCATCCCTTTCTTCTTCATTTCCAAAATTCCCAATTACAGCTTCCATGGTTCCACAGTCGCGTATTACTAGACGTTGGAGTTGCAGAAGTCCTCTTGCGCAGGAGGGGGAGACGAGAGATTTTGACTCGCATTGCTCAACTACTAGTTCAGTTAAGTTATTGAAGGATCTTGATGGGCATAGTCCACCTCTTTCAATGGACCATTTTGGTTTGCCAAGTAGGCGTTCCAAGATGCTGAAATCAATCAAACCCTCATTTTCGTAATTGACTCCGTTCATGACCACCGAAGTCGATGAAAATCCCTCTCTCTCTAGATAATCACCAAAACCTGACCGGGGGCTGCCCACTATAATAAAAAATCTGCTCAAATTCAGAAAGCCAAGGTCTTCAGGCAACAGCCTGAGAAACGGTATGCAAATATCTAATGTCGATAATCGAGTCAATGACATTAGCTCCTCCACGCTCACTTTGCTTATTTCCTCATTAGCTGTTGTGCCCTTCCAATTTTCAAAGCTAACAGGGAAATGTAATTCTTCAAGCCGGTGTAATTTGGATATGACACCATTTGGAATCACTTCGAGCTCTTCACAATCCCCCAGATCTAACAACCGAAGACGAGTCAACTCTCCTAGCTCAAGTGGCAACGCCTTTATATCAGAACCTCGAAGTCTAAGTACTTCGAGCTTATTCATGAGATCCTTGAGTATAGCAATATCTCCCAACTTGCATTCATTTAGGCATAACATTCGAAGTTCCGTCAATTTTTCAAGTGAAGATGGCAGTGGCAACACAGTTACTCTGTTCAACTCTAAAACCATAAGTTTCTCTGTCCCTCTAAAAAACTTGTCCGGAATTTTAGTACGCCACCGACATTCCAACATTAAAGTGTGGAGTTCCGGACATACTAACTCATCGGGAAGCTCGTGAATAGTTTCAGACCTTAATGAGATTGCCGAGTATTTCTCGCAAGTCCCCGTCTCCGGCCACTCTTTGACACCATGTTTGACCAGATATGATTCCTCTTCTCTTGCTATTGAAATAGCAACGTCTCGAATGACATCATGCATTTTCACGAAATCATTATTTTTGCCATCTAACAGCAAACATCTAGTTTTGAGGGTACCGACCACTGAACATACAATATCTATTGCATCTTCCAATGTGTCCGGTTTTTGAACAAGCAACCTCCTTGCCATGCAGTGTCTCGCCAACGCCTCAATTGGAACCTCTGAATCTTCTGGGAACAAACAACAAAGCAAGAAGCAAGATTTTGCATCTGTGGATTCTAAGTAATCATAGCTCAACCTTAAAGAGGTAAACAAATTTGGGTCAATATCCTCTATGGTGTTCAACATGGACTTTTTAAGTTTATCCAGTGAACTTTTCCAGGCAGGCATGCTCTTCCCTTTCAATGCAGCTCCAACTGCGAGTATAGCAACTGGCAGGCCTCGACATTCTCTACAAACCGCTTTCGCTATGCCATGAAGCGGATCATGAGAGTCGACAACATTTGTCTTCTTCTCAAATAGGTTCCATGCCTCTTGCTCTGACAATACTTGGATTAGGAAATCTTTATCAACTTGCATATCTTTCAAGACGTGTTGGTTTCTTGATGTTAGAATAACTTTGCAACCTTTCTTTCCGTCTGTGATAGGAATACCTATTTCCTTCAAGTTTAAATCTTTCCAAGTATCATCCAATATTACAATATTTCTCTTCTCATTGTTCAATCTATTCCAGAGTTTAATTGCTCTCCCCACTTCAGTTAATTCTGCTTCTAGTTTAAGACCCAAACGGTCAGCGAGTACCCCTTGGATTTTGGTCACATTTGCAACTTGAGAGACAACTGCCATCACGACTTCATCAAAAAGTCCATCTTTTTTTAATTGTTCGCCAACCTTTTCGACCATTGTCGTCTTACCCACCCCTCCTGTTCCATATACCCCAACCACATTAGCCTTGGAATCTTTTAATGCCTCCATGATCCTATTGAAAACCGATTCTCTAGAATCAAAACTCACGTATTCCTTGCTGGATGGCAATTGGAGTTCTGGAGGAGATGGCGCAGGGCGTGAAATTGTATCAAAGTTGGCTTCCTCAGAGAGACTTTTCCCTTTACCCATCATCTTTTCGGCTTCCTTGCTAAGCCTGTACCGCGAAATGAAGTTAGGACATGAGAATTTAAAGCACTGAACGTTTTCCTTATCAATTTTTTCGCCAATAAACGTCTCAACTCCTTGTCTCAGCATGTCTGCTCCATTTAGCCAATCTAAAACATTATCCACAATAACCTCACCTCTAGTCTTGGCTTCTTCAATTTGTCCTTCAATGGTTTTTCTTAGCTTTTGAAGCTTATCCATCTGAACTTCAAGATCCTTCACGTTTTGCTTGTAATGAAAAGGATAACCGAGATGATGCCCCACTGATTGGATCACTATCTCAACGATTTTCTCCACAATTTTATCTAATACGATCTGTGGGCTAAACATTTTCAATTCAATCTTTCTTCGTTTTCCCTGCATTGAGTCCCAAAGTCAGTTTTCAGGGATGTGATTTGATATAGAAAGGTAAAATATATCAATTCAAAGCACAAAAGAACCTAAAAATGTAAATAAAGAGAATATAAAAGAACCTACAATAACTGCAATGTAAGTACTGCATTATTCATATATGCCAGCTTTTAACATGCTTAAAAAAAAGAGTTAGATGTGCAACCTAGCATCTTTCCACTCTTCTCTTTCCAAAACAAGTATATGTGCCTCAATGGCCTCTCTAGTCATTGCGTTACTGGTTAATCCCGGTTTTGTGTCGGATGCCATAACATGGTATCAAAACTAGGTTTTTTGAGGTAGTTGACAAGATTCTATTTTGTTATTGGTTAATTCCCGTTTAGTTTCATGTTAATCCATGTGTAATTAATATTTTATTTCCAACTTGTGGCTCTGATCTTGGTGTATTTTTTTTGGAATATCTTTGTGCCTCTGATATCTTTCTCTTGGAGGCCTGTCCTCATTTTTTTTTTTTACATTCGATTTAGGTTGGAAACTGCCTCTCCCTCTCATTGGGGCCTCTCCTTATGAGAGACGAGCTTTTTTTTGTTGTTGGTATCTTGCCAACTTTTTTGCATTTGGAGTGGCATATGATTGTGAATAGGCTGGGTACCAATGTTGTTAGAATGCTTCCTTATTGTTGTGATGTCTCTTGCTCCTTATCTTTTTAATCTTTCTACTTCCTTCAAAGATTAATAAATTCTCTTTTGCCGTAAAAAACAAATTTTTTTATTTCTATCTTCATGCGTGAGTTAGAGGCCGGGGAGTGTTATAGAGCTTGTGCCATGCACAGTGGCTACAATTTCATCTCCAAAAATATTTTGTCATGAGCTTGGCTGGCCTCTCCACTCATTGTCATTTGTTTTTTTTTTTTTATGTTGGATACATTAACACTTTACATTTGGTATTAATTTTGTTTAGCTGGTGCATAGCACGAATGATGTTTACTTCTTTATTCTTTATCCATTGCCAATTGATTTTTGTACAATCAAACAATGCAGGATATTGAGTTACATAACTATTAATGTAGACACCCTAATTTGGCTACGTGAATTAACTAAGTCCCCACAACGACTTTTGAGTGAAAACAACTCTCCCCTACCCTGAAAAACTCGAAAATAAACCATAGTCTTGCAGCTTATATCCCGGCCGTGGGTTCCTTTCCCACGACCGCCTCTTCTTTTGGCATGTGCACCATGGCCGTTGGTCTAATGTGCATAAGCCACAAACATCTTTTATTCATTGAATAGGAAAATGGCCGTCTAATCGTCCAAACAAGGCCGTCTTTTCTTTCCCACGGCTGTGAGATTTCACCGCACCCCCAGAATCCAGCAGAATTATTTTCATATTCAGCCAAATTCGATTATAGGAGCCTCCTTGCCTCTTTTAGCCATGTACCGGCCTCCCCTATAAATAGGAGAGGCATTTCACACATCAAACACTAAGAAATTCACCAAAGAAACGGTTGATCCGAGTATTCCTTCTCCCCCCATCAAAAACTCATTCAAATCTCATCCTCTCCATGCAATTCTCCATAACTTCCACTAAAGAGGAGTCTCAAACACTACATCAAAGCTATGCTATGCCAAGCAAAGCCCAAAGCAAGCAAAACATCTCAAAACTGAGGGCCAAGGCGGGAACAGCCTCGCAATCCCGATGATTGCATTTCCAAACCCTATTAATCTTTGTATTTCAATTTCCTGTTATTTATAGGATTCTGGTGATCCCATGGCTGTATTTTTGTAGTTCCGGCCGTGGGATCCCCTCAATTAATCACACGGTCTGTTTATCAATAACGGATGCTGCGGTGACTCTAAAACCTTTTTATTATTATTATTTCTAACATTTTCCCATATTTGTCATGTTCTTTTCATGCATGCAAACATATATTTTAAAGCCCATAAATCAAAGGAAATAGAGGTCAACCTTGCGGTTGGGCGGAAAGGAGTGCCTAATACCTTCCCCATTCTGTACCCTAACTCCCGAACCTAAAAATGAATCTCTAGTTTTTTTTTCTTTTCTTAGTTTCCCCAAGAAAAATAAGTGGCGACTCTTTCAAAGCAATAAATAGTGATGCACAAAGGGCACTCCCGAGATTAGGCATGCCGCAATGGTGTCTCGCAATTTTCTTGATAATTAAATTATTTTCAAATCCAGCAAATTCACAGCAATTTTCAAAACAACAAAAAGTGGATCGTCCACAATTAGCAATTTTTGTTATGAGGGTACTGGAACCTGCCACCACTTTATATGCTTTAATGGTTCCACTCTACCATCAATAGCTTTCTACATCTAAGTTAGCGAGCTCCAACCGCTGCACAAATAGGGCAAGCTCCAAGCACTCCACCTCCGAGTGCCTCGCCTCAGAATGATGCCCATTGTTAGACTTTTAGCATATAGTCACGTGGGTCGGAACGTACTCGAAATACTACTTAATATTGCGGGGGAGTCAAGGTAGTTCAAAAATACAATTGTGCGCAAACGTTAGATGACTTTTATAAACATTATAGGACAACTTATAGATATTTGATACACCATATGATTTTCTTAGAAAGTGCCATGATGACCCTTGTATTTTAAATTAGTCCATGTTGAATTTTTGAGATTTTTCGGAGACCGAGACCGGAACCGGAACATGTCCGGACAGGAGTTGCGACGGTTGGCGCGGAGTGCCGCGTGTCGCGACGGGGCACAAAGAGGAATCACAGGTATCTCACAAAAGGAGGACCTGGGTCCTGTAGTCCTGTATCATCAACTCCACTGTTATATATATAGAGGCCGGAGCACACGCAATGCGTGTGCACGTCGAACTTTGGAAAAAAAAATAAGGACAAATTATTTCGGCATTTTGTTCGATCATGTGTGTATCACATTAATCTCTTTTTACATGGCAAAAAACATCATACTGTGAACAGTAAACACCGAAAATAAATATCACAGCTAATAAACTACTCTTACTTTTCCATATTTATGCATTGTATTACCACGGATTGCACGTAATAAAATCATACATTACCTTGCTAACTTCGCCGTCGCCGTCGCTTTTCCCGTGGTATAATTCCAAAGAAGTCATCTTTCTTTTCGTCATCAGTTTCCACTGAGAAAGGGAAGGAACAAATGTAATTCTCCACTAGGGAAAAAATTACTCTTTAGTCGGCAAAATGCTACTGTACTTGACAAGCTCAATTTTAAAAGGCCACTGGTGTGGAAACAATGATACTGAAATGTGGGAAGGAAACCCATAGATGCAGGGCCGGCCCAAGAGTTTTGAATGCCCTAAGCCTAATCTAAAATATGTGCCTTAAATTTTTTTTTAGCAATAAGCACACGAGAAAGTAAAAACCATATAAAGTTCTACTAATTATTACATAAGAGCACAATGGGCCAAAAACAGCTTCGATGTAAATTGTGCAAGTTAAAAAAAAATGTAAAAATGTTCCTTAGATAATTTATTTTGCTGAAATTCAGTAGAAAGTAGGAAGTATACCTTATAAACTTCATCTTTAGGAACATAATTTTGCTCTACAAGCCGAGTTCTATGATGCTCGGGCTCGGCTCGCTAAAAAAATACTTGAGCTCGAACTCTCATTGGTATCTATGTGAGTTTCATTAGTCTCATAACGGAAAATGAGTGTTTAGCAACCATTCTTTTTTCCTATAAAGCTACCACCACTCCACTTACTTTCATGTCAGCCCTTGAACGTAAATTTTTTTCTTACTTGGCTGCCTCATAATTTTTTTTGTTTGGGCTAACCTTGAAAAAGACTTCTACTCAAACCTAACACTAAAATTTATGAGAATGCCCCTAATTTTGGGGATTTTGGGAGTGCCATTGGCCCAGGCCTTGCAGGCCTGGGCCGGCCTTGCATAGATGCAAATATGTCCAGAAGTGTTAAATTTAATTTTATTTGCAGAATATCCAGTTTAAAAAAGATGCAAAGGTTCAAACACACTTGGGAAGTTGTGAAAAAATAGTTGTTGTTTTTTCTTTTTTTTGTGTCATTCTATATGGGTGGTTCAATTTGAATAAACTTTTGATGGGTTTCCTTGTGCCAATTGAAATCGCGAGTTTTTTCAAGTGTAGAATTTAAGTGGGTAATGGTTCAATTCCTCATAAATTGTGATACATTGCCTTGTGCGTGCTTTTCTGAGCTTGGCTAGAATTCTAATGAGATCAGTTTTCCTGGTGGTTTATTTTTATTTATTTTTATGAGAAACGTAGTAAAGAGGTATCTTGAAGGCAAATTTGGTGTAGCATGGAGCACACATTAGTGGGAAAATACTTTTCAGGAAAGTGACTCAGTAACACGCCTCGGTATTTTTTGTGTTCCAATTTTCAAAGGGGATGCTGGGAAAATTTCATCCGAATCTCACCCGCAACGGAAGCATAGCAATAAAATCAAACATGAATAAAGAACACACACTATACGTGGTTCCCCAAACTCGGGTACGTCCCGGGAGAGAGAGATTTCCACTATCACCGAGGTTTACAAGGAGATCCAAAGATCTCACAACACCCTATCCGACAACCTACAACAAAGTGGAAAGATCTCACCCAAAAGGCTAAAACCGGCCGCACAAAACTGTCCCAGACAGCTGAAAACAGAGCCCGAAACTGAGATAAAAAAAAAACAGCCCCAAATGTCATCAGCCCCTATTTTGCTTCAACTGAGAGGACCAATGGCTGTCTTTAATTTTCTCCTTGGCACCGTCAATCACACACACACACACACACACAGGAGCCTCACGGCTTCTCCTTTTTTTTCCCCAAAAAAACAAAACAAACCCTAAGTAGTGATTAACTTTCGTGCTTCCAAAAAAAACTTCACTTGGGTCAAAATTAATAGGGCGTATTTCTTTTTCTGGAAATATCAAGGAAAAACATTTTTGCTAATGATGATGTGCCACAAACAATCTATTTTGAGATGTCCCAGGTCCTCCAAACAGTCTTTTAAGTTTGAGCAAAAAAAGAGGAAAACGGAATAAGAAGATGGCTTGATCAGGGCTATTTTGGGCCGTAGTAGTAGGCGTTGTAGGCCTATTTTGGCTTTTTGAGCAGAGAATGCGAGACAAACAGAAGGGAATCTATATAAGTCAGCGACAAGTTTTTATCATCTACATAACAATTGCATTTTTTGAAAACTTTGTGGTTGCGGCCGCCACCACTTGTCCCCCTCTAGCTCCATTCTTGACCCAAATTTGGCCCGACCAATCGAGATTTCAACATTGAATGACGTCAATTTTTCACTGTATTTATCTCTGCATCGAAATAAGAATTTGACTGTGTTTGAGCCCCAATTGAATATCGACAGAGAACTCAATCAAAAGCGTTGTGGGGTATTGCATGTCACGGGAGCACATTCCAGTCCACCTTCTGGACCACCAACCCACTGCCTTGGATTATTTAATCCCCAACGGGAACTTTCATTGATTATTCAAATCAATATCAGTGGAGGATAGTCACCGAGGGAAATTTGAAGGAAAAATCACAGAGCCCCATCTCTCTAACCCAGGATTCCAAGGGGAAAAACTAGAGGTGGCAATTATCAATCCAACCCATAAACTCATCCAAATCCACCCACTTATGACCCAACCCACCCATATTTCATCATGGGTTGAGTGGGTTCAACCCACATCAACCCATTTATAAATGAGTTTAAATGGGTTCAACTTGGGTTGAAAATGGATTGAACTGTACGTGATACAAGTAATGGGTAACTTTTTGTTTGTGGAGGGTCTCTCTAACGTGAAAAAGCTAATGTCGTTTTGATACCCTGTCACATAATTGTGGCTCATGTGTTAAATGGTTTATATATATATATATATAATTGAAATCCCCAATGTAACGTCCCAAATTATTGTAGTAAACAAACTAAACCCCTAACCTCGTATAATACGAATCCAAGACTGAGAATTACTTCCTCCTTGTCCGTATTTGTTTGTCCATTTTTCATATTCGTATCAATTTTATATTCCTAAACCTCACCTAAATATGCATTTTTTGGACCACAAATTTTCAATTTTTTTCTCATTGAATTAATGATATCTATTAGTAGTTTAATTTGGGGCAAAAGCGAATAAAAAATTATGCACGGAAGTACTTTATTTTTTTATCTGAAGATGTCGCATAGCAATTCAACAAAGCCAACAAGCCAAAAATGTAAAATGGTAAAGTATACTCCTATGATTTTCAAATTTTTTTGTATCAAATTAAAAATCTTTATTAGTAGTTTAATTTGGTGCCAAAAAATTAAAAAAAAATGATACGCAGAAGTACTTTACTTTTTAATCCGAAGAATATTGGTTAAGGGTAGAGAAGCAATTGGATCTCCCCAATTACCTGGACTATTTATGGACTGCTCTCCCGTTACAATTTGATTAATTTGATCCATTTCTTCGTCGAAAAATTGAAGATCTCGATACTTGGATGTTCATATAGACTTTTTAATATTGAAAGCGTATCTCACTAGCTTGAAGCAGGAGGTGAATGATGGTGGCTGCTCTGGCAAGAGGAAGAGGTTGGGTATTGCAGTTGGTAGCCTAACGAAATCTATTTCGATTGCTTATAAACCTACTAGCGGATGCCCATGCCTGAAGGCACAGCTCGAACAATTAGTGTGCACTCGAACAATTAGCGTGCACCTTAAAAACATTAAAGCTGCATTACCTTGGAGGAAATAACAATTAGATGTCAAAAAGATGCAATTTTGTGTCCACCTTAAAAACATTAGAGCTGCATTAACCTTGGAGGAAATAACAAACAATAAAAAAAGGGCCTCAAACTCTAATTTCAAAAAAAAAGAAAAAAAAAAGAAAAGAAAGAGTCACTACAACAGAATCCAATATCATAAGAAAAAAGTGTGACCTCATTAGATGGTTAAGTGCATCCTCCAACTGCAGTTTTTCAAAACATAAATCTAGCAATGCCTATATCTATTTTAAGTGACAAAACTCATGGAATTATAATTTGGTCATACACTAAACTTATGTAAAGAGCCATCAGCAACTACAGATATCAAGTTGCTCTGTGTAAAGCACATTAGCAACTCTGGTTGAAGTAAAAGCAGTGGCAACAATAGCAAACATAGAGACTATGCATTAGAGACTATCTCTTAATAGAGACTATCTCTATTGTAGAAAACATGGAAGCATAAAAAACAAACTCATAAAACCTCATAAATTCGGAGTTACCAGAAATCATTACCCATCATTACCCATCCAAAATACCAACAAAATAAGAAATGTTTTGTACAAAGAAATATGTGCAAAAGTTAACGAACATAGGAAAGCATGTCATATTCATGAAAAGAAAATATTGAAAAGTCGCCCCTAAAAAAGTCAATCCTCAGAGCCTACTAACGATGAAAGTCTCCAAACCTCCTCATCATGATTGTGCGAAACGTCCTCGTGTTAACTTTTATGAACCAATTACCAGCATGCACTACAACCTAACTACGTAAGAGAACAACGAATTAGAATATAGGTATGGGAATAAAAACTTATGAAAATGTGCAAGAATAAAGCGCTACCTTATTAATCCGTCACTGTCTTAATGTAGTTGTATTGATCCTTTCGAACTCCAAGGCTACTTGATCCCAATCCTATAAAACCCCAATTAGTCCGCCAAGTTATTTGATTAAGAAATGATGTGGTAATAGAAGTAAACAATGTTTTACCTGGTTACAATAAAACTTCAGGGTAAACAATATTAGTTGTGGAATCTGTTTCTTCTTCGGGGAGAAGGACAGTGATATGTTCAAAAGATGTGCATTTTCCTTTTCCTTCCCTTTGGTTGTAGGGCTAGATCCTTGATTATCTCGAGCCAATATTGCTGCCCTTTCGTTTTCCTTGTAAGAAAATGCATGTGTTTGAGCGAGAATTCACAGCGTTGGTAAGGAAATATGTATTTAACTTACTTAATAGTGTAGGCAAGCAAGAAGTACCTCACGAACACCAGTGACGTTCATGTCACGCACTTCATGGATTTGAACACCAACATTTCTTTCTCGAAGTGGTTGTACCTATAAATGGAGAGGCAAGGACAGATTCTAAAATATTTTTTTAAGAAGATTTATAATTAGAAAAGAAGAATAAGATTTGACACAATGACAATAGTCGGAATGTGCAAGAATATTACCAAAGTAGCCTGTTTTTTCTTACCATAGATGACTTTTTCCTTCCCCTTGTCTGAGGAGCTTAATTTATGACTTTCCTTTCGTGCCACGTTAGCTCTTTGTCTTTGTTGAGTCAGTTCTTGTTGCCTTAGGTTTTCCTTTCAAAATAAGTGAGTACCACAATTAGTTATAGATGGTACTTCAAAAAGACTCACTTGAATACTATGAACACATGCTATGCACAGGCGAGATTACATGAATGGACAATGTATACATGGCATATTAGGTAGCAAGCGGACTCAAATCATGCAAGCATAAGATAATGGTAGCACGCGAAATTAAGCACAATTTATAGTATCCTTATGGTAAAACATTAAGTAAACTGAGAGGTAAGTATAAACAATAAATCTGAATAAAAAAAAACAACTCAAACTGTATGCTAACAATTAAATCAACTACTCTTGTTATGACAATAACAAATAATGAAAATGAGTTATGATGACAGTGTCACACTCATGTAAACCGTTGAAGAACTGAACACTAAAAAACAATGACCTATTTACAAAATTGATAGCATGGAACTCCAAATGCAGTAGAATTATGGTTCATCAAATTGCAATTTTCGCTTCACTCCCTACAAAAGCAAGATGCAAAAAAAAAAAAAAATGATAACAATAATCGTTTTGTAAGAATAGTATTGAATTGATAAAAAAAAAAAAAAAACACTCAATTGGTATGTATGAATAGTTAAAATCGATAAATGAAATGACACGGAACCATTAGGTAGAAGTGTATGGGAAAATGCTACTGAAGAATTTTCTGGAAATAGCCAGCGAGTTACAAACAATCATAACCGATTGGAAAATGACAGTGTTCAAGCTTCCTATATAGAATCCTAGGTGAAAACGAAAACAATGATGACAGAGTACCACAAACAAAAAATTAGCCGAAGAGAAAAAAAAAATCGTAGATAATTTGGCAATGCAATTTACCTCTGAGAAGTTGTATGCAATCTGTGGATAGCCTCATGAATCCATTATTGTGGCTTGTAGAATTCCAATCGGCAGTTTTCAAATCCAACCCACACGTCTATTGAATTTTTTTTTTTTATTCCTGTGAATCGAACGGGCACAACGCGAGTTATTCTATGTACATGAATATGGATCAAAATTCCACTGGCAAGGACTAATTATCACCTCTGCGGCATAGTGTCATCATGCTGTTAAAAAAAATACGGAGGTGTTGTTAAAAACAAAAATCCGAAGTTCGATTGGCGCAAAAAAAAAAAAATCACAAACAACTATAGAAATAGATCTATGTATATGAATATGAATTAAAATTCCACCGGCAAGGATTAATTATCACCTCAGCGGCATCAGTGTCATCATGCTATTTAAAAAAAATCCCTGATCGAATTCTCATAACAAACATAGCCGAAATCGATCCTCAATAATCTGTGAACGAATTCTCGTAGTAAATGGAGCCAAACTTCCCTATTTTTCTGTTTTCTTTTTCCAACCCGCAATGAAGCCGAACTTGATGCTTAAAAGACCGCAACGAATAGGGTTGGGGTGGCTGTGTTGGTGCAGTTGCAGCAGGCTGCGGTGGCCGTATTGGTGTAGTTGCAGGTCGGGAAATGTAGTTGCAGGTCGGGAAATGGGGAGTGCAATTATGTACGCGGGTTTATATATATATGGCATGGTGAGTAAAGTTGGGAGTAGTTTTACATGGGTTGTGGGCAGTTTTTTTTTTTAAAAAGTGAGAAAGTGGGGACGGCCACCCATGTTTTTGTCGAGAAAGAAGGAAGGGGTGGTTAACTGCAACGTGGGACTTTGTCCGGATCAAAGGGGAAAAACATGGGCAGGGACAGATAAGAGGGGAAGGCATCCAATGGTGGGTGTTTTGAGTCTACTCTCAAGGGCCAAATCTCAGCCTTTAAATAGTTCATTTGCAATCTGAGCCCTTGAATTAAGATCCAAGGGTAAAAAATATAGGGATTTCAAACACTGAGCTCCCTTATTATATAGATATCCAATAATATGCAATAATCTTTTTTTAAAAAAAAAAAAAAAAAAAGAGTTTGGGTTGGGTTGGGTTTAGTTTAACCCATATTCAACCCGCCCATATTTAACCCACCCATATTCAACCCATAACCCATATCAACCCATTCAAACCCAACCCAACTCACCTATTTGCCACCTCTAGAAAAAAAACCCCATATTACATTATTACTCTCTCTCTCTCTCTCCCAATTACTCCGAAAAAACTAATACACCACCCTCTGCCTCTCGGAGATCCAAAAAAGGAAAAAAAGAAACAAAAAAAAAACTGTGTCCAATTCCAAACCCAGCACCTTCTCTCAAATTCCATACAAAAAGCCGAGAGCCTCACCTCTCCAGAAAAAAAACCCTTCTCCCCAAACCCAAAAGTCTCAAGACACTCCACACACACACACACACACACACACACACAAAAGCCTTTGCCTAAATTCAAAGTCCACAGAATAATTCGTGTCATCTCTTTTCAATTACAACCGAGGAATTACATTCCAACCGAGAACCTGTAATTTGTACTTTATAAGCGACAACGTTAATTTTTGCCAAGGATAATTAACTGACAAAGGCTAAAATTAAGAGACGTGTCAAAAGGACGACGTGGGGTGCACTCGCAGAAAATTCCTGAGCCTATCTCTGTTTTCGCAAATCCAAAAAATGAGAGTCAATTTCATGATCCGTGGGAACAACATTTGAAATAAGAGAATTCCTAATCCAACAATTTCAACAAGAGAGAATTCCTAATCCAACAAGTAAAATAAACAGAGAGAATAAGGGAGATTCAAAATATTGCAAGTAACCTGGTCAATGCCTTCAGTCACTCCTTTTCAAGATGCTTCAACCACGACGCTGACCTCGTCAGACCAGAGTAAATCTGGAAATATCAAGGAAAAAAAAGTCTGATGAAGTTGTCAACGGACTTGATGATAGATTAATGATGCGCCACTGCCACGAGATAGAGGTCGAAACCAAGTAAAGCTATTTATAGTTCTCCCGGGCCAACATTATTCAATAAAACAATAAAAGCGTTCAGGCATACCTCTTTGTTAATTGTTCTCAAACCGAGCAAATTGAGATGTCCCAGTTCCTCCAAACACCCTTTGGTCTTTAAGTTGAATGAAGAAAGAGGAAGTCGGGAGCAGGAGACGAATAACAAAAAGAAACTCGAGGAGCGTGTTTAGCATAGAATGCAAGACAAACACAATGACAAGATATTGGATTGATCGGTTGAGATTTTTTGCCCCGTGTATTATGCCTTTGAAAAAATGAAAAAGAAAAAGAAAAAGAGTTATGGAAAGTAGGACGCATGTTCTTAAAATGGAGTGTTGATCGTGGGAAATTTCCTACGGGGACGTGAAAGTGAAGTGTCTAGAAAAATTACCAGAAAGTATTCAGAATTTGAAAATGAGTGACTCAGATTCTGAGCAAATGAATATGAGTCACTTATTTTCAAATTTTGTATATATTCTAGGTAATTTTTTTGTGCATGTAACACTCGTGGACAATGAAATGGTTTTGGTTTTGGTATATACACTTAGGGAGTGTTCCATTAACAAAAAATTGTTTTTTTCAAATATCAAGATAGATCATTATTTCACAACACATCACATAAAAAATCGTAAAAAATCATTTTTTTCAAAAAACTGGGTTAATGGAACACCTCCTTAGGATTATTGTTTTGGGAAAATGACCAATAAATGGTTTTTAAAACTAATAATACCAATTACATGGTAAGGTTTTTCAAAATGACCGAATACATGACAAGGAAAAAAATAATTCCACATACATGGTACCAACATTTCGACTGACAAAAATACCCCCAGGTAAAAAAATCCCCAATAATTTCCCCTCCCCGTAAATTGACACTTTACGTCCACAATCTAACAAACTTGCTCCGAGCAAGAACAAAACATGCTCTTTATATAACACTGACGTGCACTGTGTATGAAACCACAAGCACCTGACTATTCTTCCCAGAAATTTTATTTCTCATTTCCTTGGGTTCTTAGATGGCATGAAACATGCATACAAGTCCATCCGTTCGACGTTCCATTGTCAATGTGGTGACTTTTGCACTCTTTTTATAACATGAAAAACAATATATTGTCACTGACACTGAAAAACTTGCTCCGAGCAACAAAAAAACGTGCTCTTTGTATAAGCTTGACATGCACTGTGTATGAAATAAACAAGCACCGGACATATTCACCGTTGGCACTTATAAACAAATTAAGCTACTCGATTTTGATCCTATGTTTGCTGAACTTGTCCAAGATTTAATTTTTACATGAACAAATCAATCTTAAGCTACTCGTTCGACGTTCCATTGTCAATGGGGTGACTTTTGCACTCTTTTTATAACATGAAAAACAATGTACTGTCACTGACACTGAAAAACTTGCTCCGAGCAAGAACAAAACATGCTCTTTATATAACACTAACGTGCATTGTGTATGAAACCACAAGCACCTGACTATTCTTCCCATAAATTTTATTTCTCATTTCCTTGGGTTCTTAGATGGCATGAACCATGCATACAAGTCACCGACACTGAAAAACTTGCTCCGAGCAACAAAAAAACGTGCTCTTTGTATAAGCTTGACATGCACTGTATATGAAATAAACAAGCACCAGACATATTCACCATTAGCACTTATAAACAAATTAAGCTACTCGATTTTGATCCTATGTTTGCTGAACTTGTCCAAGATTCAATTTTTACATGAACAAATCAATCTTAAACTTTTATCAAAACTTGTTAAGCTTACCCAAACTCATGGGCATTTCATCGAACTTAGTACGCATAGCTTTTTTCTTTTTTGAACTGATTGGTACGCATAGCTTAGATCACCACATTTGCAGTACATGAAGCATTTTTCGAATCAAATATATAAATAAATTCCATCTTTCCGGCATGAAATTATTCCAATAAGTAACCGATAAGAGGTTCTACTAATGGCAACATCAACTTGAGGGCATTCCGCAGCCAGTGCATATGGTTGTGACCCTAAATACAATAAAGTGCAGTAGAAATAGTGGAGAAGAAGGATATAAACACAGGATATAATTGTTCACAGATTGATCCATTCTTCACCATCATTAAAAATTGGACTCAGAAACATGAAATCCTAGGTAAAGTTCATTACGTAAAACCCAATTGGAAAGATTAATTTATAGGGTACCAATATTTTTCATCAAAGTATCTTTTATGCTTTCTCAGGAACTAGAGAAGCAAAATTTCCACAGATCTGAAGATGACGGGTCTAAACTCTCCACCTTTTTCAACGAACGCCGTTGGGTTTGCCGCCGGTGATGGTGGTGTTCGTCGGGTGCGGTAGTGGTGTTCGTCGGGTGCGGTAGTGGTGTTCGTCGGGTGCGGTAGTGGTGGCGTCACTCTTCTATCTCCCTCTCCGGAAGACTGGAACGAAGAGAAAGGGGGGAAATCTGGGAAGGGGAATGAGAGAGGAAAAATGGAGAGGGTATTGTGGGCGTTTCATCTATAAAATGCCATGTATGGGTAATTTTTTTTTTCCTTGTCATGCTTTGGGCAGCATTTGTGAAACCATGCCCATGTTTTTGGTATAATTTGCCCCAACTACCATGTATTGGTCATTTTCCCTATTGTTTTGGAAGAGGAGTCAAGGTCAAGTCGAGACAAATGAAAAACTATTGGATGGTAGAGGAGGAATGGTAGAGGAGGAGACACGGTCAAAAAGAGAAGGGTAAATTTCACCTACCTCCCCTGAGGTTTCTAACAATTACAGGGACCTCCCCTAAGGTTTCTAAAATTTCACTGACCTCCCCTACTTTTGAAAATAAATGTCACATACCTCCCCTCCGTTAACTTCCGTTAGAAAAGCTAACGGAAAACGCTGATGTTAGCGCCACCTCACTCTCCTCTTTTTATTTTAAATCTTAAAATGTTTATAACTTTTGTTTTATATATTCACTTTTTATGAAATTTATATATTTAAAATCTACTCGAAAAGATCTATTAAATGAGATCCATATTCAATGTGAAATTATGAAAAAATAAAATCTTATTTTTTCAATGTGAATTTTAATTTTAATGTTACATAATTTAAATTATTTTCAATGTGTAAGTCAAAATTTTACCAAAAATTGTAATACCTCCGTTCCAAATTGTTTGCCCCTTTTGGGAATGCATGCATTTTACACGCAAAAAATAATATACAAGCGTTAATTTTTTTCAAAAAACTTTATACCAATTTAAAGATCTTATTGAGAAGAAAAAATTGGTGTAATTCTTTTTCAAAAAAAGTTCTCATAGACACGTTATTTTTTTAGTGTAAAATGCACGCACTCCCAAAAGGGGGGCAAACAATTTGGAACAGAGGTAGTACAAAACATCATAAAATCTTCTTGTTTAACAATTTTGTTTTTTCCAAATATATTCTTAATTAAATGAACATGGTAAATTTGTAAGTCCATTTTTCTATTTAAAGGTGACTTTGTCCCAATAAAATTTTAAATTTTCAATTCAAATTTTAATTATATTGTCTTTTTTTTTTTGTCATTCGATATTCATCAATAGAGTTAGTTGTTAGATGTTAGTAACTACAAGGGTTGACCTCCTCTCCATAGGAGTCGAGCTCAGAACCTTACAAAAAAAGTTGTAAGAATTTTGAGGTTTAAAGTTTTGAGTTAAACATTAAAAAAATTAAATTATGTAGCATGATAATTCACATTGAAATTTAAGATTTTATTTTTTCATAATTTCACATTAAATATGGATCTCATTTAATAGATCTTTTCGAGTAGATTTTAAATATATAAATTTCATAAAAAGTGAATATATAAAACAAAAGTCATAAACATTTTAAGATTTAAAATAAAAAGAGGAGAGTGAGGTGGCGCTGACATCAGCGTTTTCCGTTAGCTTTTCTAATGGAAGTTAACGGAGGGGAGGTATGTGACATTTATTTTCAAAAGTAGGGGAGGTCAGTGGAATTTCAGAAACCTTAGGGGAAGTCCCTGTAATTGTCAGAAACCTCAGGGGAGGTAGGTGAAATTTACCCAAAAGAGTCTTCGATGGAAATTATTGTGGCAGCTGGATTCCATATTCTCAGCATTTGATGAGCTTTCCAGGAGAGCTTCTTCTCACCTTCTCACCCCCTGACACGAATTTGGGGATACCGCTGCCCAGGAAATTGCATAACAGGTGCTGTGCAATCTAGGTAATAATCTAGTGTAGTCAGAACACCAAATAACTCTTGCAAGAAAATTTTTAAGTATTTATAAATTACAAAAGAACCCCAATACAAATAACATAATTTTATACAAGATACAAAAATTACCATAAAATTCCGCAATTCCAATATATGGTATTAGAGCCCTGTAACGATTCAACATAGGGAAGCCAATAAAAAAATGGTATAATCCTATACCAGATCAATATAAAGAATTAAAAGATACAGTTTTTCAAGGAAATAAAGTCGACTTAATAATTAGACAATATTATCGACACTGTCAACCTTTACTTAAAAGGATATATCTAATCAACCAATTAGATTTACCAGAGAATTGTAAGCTTATAATAAGCCAACTTTTAATACTAAAAATATATTAAGACTATCATAGAAAGCAATGTATAAATGAATAATGTAGGCTACCAAGTAGATACTTGGATTTACGAACATGAAGGAAAAAAATAAGAGAGAAAATAGATATAAAACCTTAGAAGGATATAAATCACCACACAGAAAAATAGTAAAAAATTACATATCAGTTATACTAAGAGTCAACCTAGTCAATCGAATAGAATTACCCAAAGACGTAAAACGAATTATAGGACAATACTTAATATAATTTTACAACAAAACCAATATAATACTAGACACAGAACAAAAAAATATATAGTAGTAATCGATGGAAAATCAAACAGTTGATTTTATCAAATGGGTAGACATAAATCAAAGTAAAATTAAGTATTTTTTGCTTCGGTTTAATTATATGTCATCCTTATTTGATAAAATCAAGTGTTAGATTTTATCATTTGAAAAACTTAGGGGGTGTTCCACTAACTTGTTCCATTAAACTAGTTTTTTGTATGTTTAGTTTTGCAAAAAAAACTACTAACTTGGAAAGAGAATATTGCAAGATAAGAAATCCTCTTTGCGTAATCTCTACGCCAATACATCTCTGCCACGTGAAAAGCATGTTGGGATTTTTTGCCCATGAAATTACTCCTATCTTTGAAAATTGGAAAAGAAAAGAGAAAAGGAAAAATACTCACAAATAGAAAGTTGGAAAGTTGTCTAAATGATTCCTCCCATGTGAGTGTTGGTCTCCTTGAGAAATGAGAAAGGGGAAACACGGGACCATCATGTGTTGATGGGTTTGATGGTGAATTGTGAAATGCTCTCGGCAATGAAGAGGAAAGAAAAGTGAGATCCAACAGGCGCGGTTAAAATGCCACGGTTAAAACTGTAAGCCTTGTTCGTTTTGGTTTTCAAGAATCGGTTTTCTCAATTATTATTCAATTACTACCCTTATTTTTAAATATTAATTTTATTTTTTTCTCTATCTCCCTCCAATCATTAATACCTATTTCTCTCTCTAATCATTACAAAAATTAAAACTCAAAACCCAAACCAAACACAACCTAAATGGCTTTGGGAGGGCCCGAAGCATCTCGGTATTTTAAGGGTTTTTTTTTTTTGGGTTCGGGTTCGGTTGGACTGGTACCAACAGGTTAATTTATAACGGCGGTTGCTATGGTGGTGATGCATGTTCGTCCGATCTTCGAGCAAGCCTATTTTTCTCCTCTCAAAGGTCAGGTTAATTTATAACGGCGGTTGCTATGGTGGTGATGCATGTTCGTCCGATCTTCGAGCAAGCCTATTTTTCTCCTCTCAAAGGTCAGGTCAATTTATAACGGCGGTTGCTATGAAGTATTTTCTCAAATTTGTGGTTTAGAGTTAGGTTTAGGAAAAGAAAAATGAAAAAACACGGGGATGTGAAGTATTAATGCCTTTGAAAAAAGGGAAAATTTGAGAAACGAATCTGACCTTTCACTCCAGTGGTGGGTCCGGTGACAACCGGTTGCCATTTTTTTAATTTTTATATTCCAAAATTTTCTGATATCCATATGAGATTTTGTGATCCTTTTTATTGCATTTTGATGTTCCAATATTTATTGTTGTGATGAACGATATGCGTGTTTACTTTACTAAATATGAGATTTTGTGGACATATATGAGACTTTGTGACTCTCCATGTGAGATGTGCACCATATGCCAAAAGGGCAGGTGCGCACAATAGCATTACTCCTTCCACAAAGCAAATCTTATCTAAAATAAACACAATATGGATGACACTTGTACCTGGGTCCATCATAAGACGTCGGTCGTAGTAGCCGTATACGATTACCACTTTCATCCATTATTGCACATTCCTAATGAAAGCAGAATGAAAAAACAAAGAAATAGAGAAAATATATAAGAAGCATAAGTTCAATAGTTTGTTTTTAAAGATAAGGGTTCGTTGGGTTGAGAAAGGAAGCCCGCAAAAGTTAAAATTCACAATACCTGATTGAAGTTCTTTAGTGAAGGCCAGTGAACATAAATATCTTGCTTCCTCAACTTTGGGAATACAACCTGTAAAAATTTATTTTGTATTGAAGAATCAAATTGTTTAAAGATGGCTTATATATTTTGGAATACAACCTGTAAAAATTCATTCTGTGCATTTAATACAACAGAATAGTACTTGTGACACTGCATGGGCATGCACAAAAGCACTTTACTCAAGAAAAATATGCATGAGTTTTTGTTCTGATCAATGGAATAGGAAAGGATCGATGAGGAACCTCGAGCACTTCCATTTCTTGAAAAAAATTCTCATTTTTGAAAAAAATATGCACTTCCATTTCTTGAAAAAAATTCTCATTTTTGTTTGTGAGTGGGACCGAAGAAATACTCTAGTGGTAGGTACATGTTTTGTTTACATTGGCCTGACTCGTGTTTTAAATTTGAATTTCCTTTTTCTTTTGTTTTTGTCTATTTGGAAGCCGATCAACTCGGAAAATTTCCATGGAGATGAGATGTATAAAATTTTTGGAGGACTAAACTTACAACCATTTCTCCTCACATGATAGTTATTACCCCTGTTCCTCTTAGTTTTTTTTTTTTTTCCCTTTCTTATTTTGTCCTTTGTTCAAATTTTTTCCACATTTGTTAGTTTTATGTCAAACTTTTATGCATTATTGATTCATCTCGGCAGAGGAATCGGAAAAGTAAATTCTTTTTAACCAATTTTTTTTTTGCAAATATCCAAGATAAAATCCAAAAATCGGAGCATTTTGGGATTTTTGAGTTTTATATCTTGGACATTTTCAAAAAATATTTAAGTAAAATGAAAAAAAAATTACTTTTTCGATTTCTCTCGTCGAGACAAATTAAAAATCCACAAAAAGTTGACACAAGACTAACAAAGATGAAAAAGAGTTGAATAAAGATAAAGCTAAGATTTAAAAGCCAAAAAAATCCACACAAAAAAAAAATTGAATAATTCTAGGGACACACCACACCACCAACCACACAAGCCTACGTGGTATTGCACGATTGGTAATGGGAAAACAAGCACTTTAAAACTACTTTGCAACCACCAATCATGCAGTATGCAGTGCCACTGAATTGGAATGAACAAAATTAGGTACTTCAAAGAGTAAAAATTACTAACTGAATTGGAATGGAATCTGGAAAATGGATTGTGAGGAGCAAAAGCTAATTAAAGTGCGTATATTTTGTTTTCTTATTTTACGTCTCCAATAGCAAATGTTCCAACTCCAATTTTATATTAATTGCTTCTTCCATTGGTTTTAAATGGATAAAACCAATCTGCTTAAACGCACCCCAAAGGCCACCAATATCTACTAAGAAAAGGGTAAGAAATTAGTAGTAAATAAGTACCTGCACGTTGAAGTCGAGTTGGTCTTCGGATTTGTAGGCGTAGAAACCTTTAAGGTTTTCCAAATAGCTAAGCCTCAATGTCCTTAGCTCTGGGAACGGGATGATATCTTTATTGGTGGCTTCTTCTTCCCTTTTCTCCAAGACTACGATCACTTCCATCTTCGAACAGAAGTAAATATCGAGGGTTTCTACATTCCGTAACCGTGGGAGCACGTGTGATGGGACCACATTCATCAGTTTCTCACAACGCCTGACTTTCAAGGACGTCAATAGACAAAAAGACTGATCAGTTGGAAGTAAGTTCTTGTCTCATATCTCTGTTATGTTTGGCAATGAATCAATCCATAATTCCTCCAAAGCAGGGAATGAAACCTGCAACACTCACTTGTATATACAACAAGTTATTTTCTAAAACATTTGACTCCAAGGTTGGTAGTATAGAGCAACATTAGCCGAAAGGAAAATGAAAATTTAAACACCAAAAATATTAGAATGAGTTAGCAATTACGCACGCTGAAAATTGTGTACATGCACGCTGTTAATCATATTTATGTTTAGTTTGGTGGACACTTTGTTTCTTATTCGATTTTTTTTGTGTTAAATGACTATTTTTCCTACAACTTTAAATGCATCACAAAGGGTCAATACAATGAGCAAATAGGTAACCAAATAAACTCGTTTATTTATGTTTGCTTATTGCATATGCTCAAGCAAAGAAGTAAATAAACAAATAAAAAAGCGAACCAAAGGGATTCTCAAAAAATTCTAAATTCATTGTAAATTAGTCATTGTTGAGTTCATATACCTTGGACCAAATCAAAAGCCAAAATTCACACCGGGAAAAAAAACAAAACCCAAATTCATTTAGGCTTTGTTTGCTTGCCTCATGAACTTGTGAATTTCATTCTTACTTTCTTAATTTGCTTAAAATAAAATAAAATAATTTGAAACTAGCATAGCTTTTTTTGCTCGGCAACTTGCATAGCTAGGATAAGTTAGAAATTAAAATAAGAAATATTGAAAACATTGAATAGAAAAGTTTAGCTCATTTCACTAATTTTAGCGCTCATGAGTTCACATATATAATAAATACATTTTATCCGCATATATGAATTCTTAATAGCATTGACTGACATAATATAATTCACTCGAAAAGTACAGAGTGATTGTTTCAAGTTGCAATAATTAATAAGAGATGGTTTTAAGAGCAAGGATATTTTCTATAATTACATGATTAAGGTCAAAAAATAAGTGAAGATTATGCTCTTTTTTTCTATATAACAAAAAGAAACAAAGAATAAAGTCATTATGCTATGGATTCCTACATACATATCGTAGTACCCAAATGTGGTTACCACAACATTGCTCATAAATAAAATTTTGACGAAGCGTACCTTTTAATTAAAGAGAGATTGTGCAGGTGGAAAAGAATGACTCTCGGTTGCCGTTGCCTTCTTTATCCGGGGATAAAAGCTTATGAAGCATGGTAGCCAAGACAATTTCAAAGTTGTCAATCGACTGAAGCTTATAACGTTTGTGACTATTTCTTCATCCTTTTCTTCTTCATTTCCAAAATTTCCAATTACAGCTTCCATGGTCCCACAGTCGCGTATTTCGAGACGTTGGAGTTGCAGAAGTCTTCTTGCGCAGGAGGGGGAGATGAGATATTTCAACCCGCAGTCTAGAATTACTAGTTCAGTTAAGTTATTGAAGGATCTTGATGGGCATAGTCCACCTCTTTCAATGGACCATTTTGGTTTGCCAAGTAGGCGTTCCAAGATGCTGAAATCAATCAAACCCTCATTTTCGAAATTGACTCTGTTCATGATCACCGATGTCGATGAAAATCTCTCTCTCTCTAGATAATCACCAAAACGTGACCGGGGGCTGCCCACTATAATAAAAAATCTGCTCAAATTCAGAAAGCCAAGGTCTTCAGGCAACAGCCTGAGAAATGGTATGCAAATATCTAATGTCGATAATCGAGTCAATGACATTAGCTCCTCAACGCTCACTTTGTTTATTTCCTCATTGTCTGTTGTTCCCTTCCAATTTCCAAAGCTAACAGGGAAATGTAATTCTTCAAGCCGGTGTAATTTGGATATGACACCATTTGGAATCACTTTGAGCTCTTCACAATCCCCTAGATCTAACAACCGAAGACAAGTTAACTCTCCTAGCTCAAGTGGCAACGCTTTTATATCAGAACCTCGAAGTATAAGTACTTCGAGCTTATTCTTGAGATCCTTGAGTATAGCAATATCTCCCAACTTGGATTCATTTAGGCATAACATTCGGGGTCAAGCTACAATGTGCACCCTCTCCCATATGAGATTTTGTGGCACCAAATATGAGATTTTGTGGCTCCAAATATGAGATTTTGTGACTTAAAATATGAGTTTTTGTGGCACCAAATATGAGATTTTCTGGAAATATATGAGATTTTGTGGCTTCAAATATGAGATTTTGTGACTTAAAATATGAGTTTTTGTGGCACCAAATATGAGATTTTCTGGAAATATATGAGATTTTGTGGCTCCAAATATGAGATTGTGGCACTGTAGCATTACTGTAGCAATCCGCATGGATCCAAATATGAGATTGTGTGGCTCCAAATATGAGATTTTCTGGAAATATATGAGATTTTGTGACTATTCATATGAAGTGGCATACCATATGCACTTCATATCTCTAGCCACAAAATCTCATATTTAGAGCCACAAAATCTCATATTTTGAGTCACAAAATCTCATATTGAGAAGAGCACATTGTAGCATTACTCTAACATTCGAAGTTCCGTCAATTTTCCAAGTGAAGATGGTAGTGGCAACACAGTTGCTCTGTTCAACTCTAAAACAATAAGGAGGCATGCTACAATGTGCACCCCTCTTTTGGGCCAAAAAATGAGATTTTGTGACACCAAATATGAGTTTTTGTGGGTCAAATATGAGATTTTGTGGTTGAAAATATGAAAGGGCATACCATATGCAACTTTGACCAGATCGACGGCCGAGATTGCGCCACATATGCAAAAAGTGACCCCCTATACCGGTCATCTTTATCTCATATGAAGAGTAAAAAAAATCAAAAAACCTCGGGTGACTTCTCATATAACATTTGGGTTTCAAAAATGCTCATAAAAAGTACCACAAAAATTTGAAAGAGCCACAAAATGTCATATTGGCAAAAGTTAACCTCATAAAACATGCCACAAAATCTCATATGATAGTTTTGGACTGTAGTGAAAATGTGATACATTGTGTGTATATATATTGATGTGACATCTCTCATATAAGGTGCCACAGAAATACATATTTAAGACCACATTGAGTCATTACGAAATGTTACCACAAAATCTCATATATGCTTCAAAGAACCACTCATATAAAAGTTATTTGATACGAGACTTTTTGGTTTTAAAAATGAGTATTTGTGGAGGAATATATGAGTTTTTTGTGGACCACTACAGTCCAAAAATATTGTTATGGACGTGTCTATTATTCATATGTATTGATAGTGACATGTCTCATATACCCACCCACATAAATAAATATAAGGACGCATATTTAGTCATATTCCCCAATTTCGTATATTGGTCCACAAAATCTCACATACTCAGCCACACATTCTCATATCGAAATCCATAAAATTTATTAACAATTTTTGGACTGTAGTGGACCACAAAAGTCTCATATTTTCTTTCACAAACACTCATTTTGAAAGTCACAATAGTTTTCACAAATTTTGGACCGTAGTGGACCACAAAACACTCATATATTCTTCCAAAAAAATTCATTTCTCAAACCACAAAATCTCATATCGATTATTGAGAACAATAATTCATAGTTTGAGCCAAAAAATCTCATAACCGAAGCCGTTGATTTTGTTGTGCTTATAAATTAAATCATACTCAAACAAATTTATTCCTCTTTGAGGGCCCAAACTGCTAGAAATGTCCTCAATTGAGAAAAAATTCGTTATTTGGATGATACTTTTTGTCCGATTAAATGTCTATCTATATGTGATCAACTTTATTTTGGTACGAATGTTGTCCTCCATGATATGTAAAAGATAGACGGTTTCGATCGGCAAAAAAAAACTCAGGTGGTGCTCGGGTTGTCCAATATAAGTCTTTAATGATTCGGGATCCATTTGATGACGCGGTTGCCGATATCCGATCATCTCCAATTTTGGTGTCAACGACGAAATCAACAAGACGTTTCATCGTAACGGTTCAGATCGATCATTACAAAAATTGACTCTGTAATGTCCTTTGGAATCTATATGTTCAATATAATTGTTAACCAACTAAGTCTTGTGCTGTTATTGAATGTTAAGTAGCCATGGAACCGCGACACAATCACGTCGATCGAGACCGTTTATTATGTTTTGCATGTTAATTGAACCATTGTCCTAAAATTTTGGCATGTTCGGGTTTAGAAAGGTCGTTGATCGGGACGCGATTTGATTGAGAAAATGAGTTTTTACGTCCGATTACGTGTGTTGCGATACTCTATTTACTTCATTCTTTTACGAATAATGTAATACATCTAATATAAATATTGCTGATTCCCGATTGCAGAAAATATCTCGGGTGGGGCCCAATCGGCACATCGTAAGAATTCAATGCATCGGGATGCATTAAACTGATGCGTTAAATGTCGTGTGATCACATAGTTCTCAATATCTGATGATCTCTGATTTTTGTGCCGCAAATGAAATTTTGAGGATGTAAAATCCTAACGGTTCAGATCGATCATTCCGAAAATATTTTCGGCGATTAAGTTTACAATTTGTATACAATGATTCTGAGACAAGGGAATAGTTAATTTTTCCCCAAAATTTCTAATTTTGAACCGCCTGTGTTTTTTCCCCAGCACACTTTCACCAAAATTTGGGGCCCAAATGCCCGGGATACGTTCGAGAAGAGAGAGAGAGAGGGGGAGAGAGAGGGAGGTGGACTCTACGGTTCCCACCATCACTCCCTCAACCACCAGTGTTAGCGACCAGCACCACCGGCGAGACAACTAAAGTAGCGATGGGCACCAACTCTGTTACGACCCCTACCTCTATCGAGCACCAGCCCTTCCCTCTTCGATCATACGAAAGTAGCAACGGGAACCTCCTCCACCACGGATCTGTGCATCCACAGCGAACCCAGCGGCTACCCGGAATCCTCACAATCAGGTGTCGATGGTGCGTTTTACTCTCATGTTGGATCTTAACTGCGGTTTGTGTCTGAAATTAATTAGGGTTTTGTTCGTTACAAATTGGGGCTTTTTACAAATTAGGGTTTTACCAAATCAAATGGGGCTTTTCTTTCGATGGTCGAATTTTGCCATATTGTATTTGATTCATATCAAGTTCAATGTGATTTCTTGTCGTAATCGACTTTTAAATTGTAAAACTTATATTTATTCAACAGCTTTTGATTGCCATATTGTATTTGTGTTTTGATTTGATCGAAAATTAGAGGATTGTTTGTCCTATATCACAGCTCATGCACATGGTGATTATATTGATGTGGAGGCTTGCATAGTATATGTACTGGAAAAAGCAGTTTTGATGGCAATTGCTGATTTATTATTTTTTCCGAATGGGCAGAGTGTACTTGTATTGATTTTAAAGAATGTTGTATGAATTGTGATATTGGTTTCTCTCATTCTGGAAGCAAGTTATACTTAGAGCCACCGAAGCACAACTGGAGTTTCCAGAGGTAATTTTATAGGTTATGTCTGTTCATCACAATCTAGACTTGGATATTTAGATCTTTTGGGTTTGCTAATGTTTCTGCGTTTGTCTCCTGTAGGTTCCAAGGAACATGAATAAAGCCATTTGATGTGATCTGAATGAAGGTTAATGAATATCTATGGTAATTGAGAGGTTGTTTCCTGAGAAGGGTTGCTTTTCCTTGTTTGAAGGGAAGCACTACTTGACTACCATACAAAATTGCTCAAGGTAACCTTATTTAGCTATGTTTTTTGGCTGCTGAAAGATGGACTCAATGGTAGAGCATAGAGTGGGCTAATGTAATGTCTTCCTTTTAATTTTGTTCACAAAAAAAAATAAAATAGTAACATTGGTATTATTGGTTAGTGAAAACAATATTTCCGTTGGGATGAAATAAACTTTACTTACCAAAAAAAATAAATATTTCCGTTGGGATGAAATAAACTTTACTTACCAAAAAAAGAAAAATTTCCGTTGGGACTCCTTGGACCTGGGAATGTTCTAGACAATCAAATTGTGAAGATGTTGCAGCTGAATAACCTGTTTGCTCAATTCGGAATCAGTCTTTGTTGCACAAGCAGCAATGAAGAGGCATACGAAGACTACATCCACCCCAATCCATCTACTCACAGCTACATGTCATGTACTTGTAATCATATCAAGAACTAACATATCAAATAACACCCAAGTCACAAGTTCGCTGAGTGCGAGCAAGAGCGCAAAAGCGCCGATTTTAATCATTCTGCAGAGATTTTTGCTTGATTGACTGAATGCTGAAGGATGTTTGGGCTTATGGATTGGGTATAATTTGAAAATCTATCCAGGTGAGTTGGCAGCTGGATGGACTTACTAGTTTCCCATCATTTTTCTAGTTTGAGTTGCTGATTGATCTTGTGAAAGCTAGTTCGTGAAGGCTGGGGAATATCTCCAGGGCTTTTGTTTTGTTTAGTTGTAATTTTGTTTTTCTCTTTCTTATCTGATTGATATGTACTGCAAGTGTGGGTACATTTATGCAGGTAATGCATCACCGATGGAATCCCAAATAGCCTTTTGCGTTTGGAAGAGAACCTCCTGCAACCCTTTTCCTTTCAAGTTTCATTTAAGGAATTTACAGTATCATTTTCATGACTGATTCATTCACGTGTTCTGTAGGGCGACATAATCTAGCTTGTTTTTTTCTAGCTAGGGGCCATACTGAAACATGTCTTGAGAGGAATTCAAAGTTCCAAAGTTCCTTTTCCCGTAGTTTCCTCCGAGGGTGACAATGACGAAGAGGATGCCGATAGTGATGAGGATGGGAACTAAGAGGAGGATGATGATACTACAATTGATGAGGAGGAAAATGAGGAAGATGTGGAGGACACGAATATGGATCGTCCATCTAAGAAGGCTAAGAAGCGGCACTAGACACTTGGGCTTTCCTTTTCATTTTGCTTGTACACAACATTAGTCACGATGAGGATGACGATGCTTTGATCCTGAGCCCCTTTTTGTAAAAAAATTATGTACTCACGCCGATCAAATTAGTGGATGCCGTAGCTATGTTTTAGAAACTTGAACTTTTAAAGCCTTATTTAGATTGCAAAAGTTCATTGTGATTGTACTTGATAAACAGGATGAAGATGACTCAGATGTCATATCGTGTTGTGTCTGTATTCGTGCCCTATAAGTAGTTGATCTTGTTAATCTCACGTTCTATCCACGGTAAATGTCATTTGGATGCTGAAAATGAGTGTAAAAGTACCAGAAAATGGGTTTTGGGGTGCTGAAAATGAGTGTAAAAGTGCAAAAAAATGATTTTTGGTTGCTGAAACTGCCTGTAAAAATGCAGAAAATTGGTTTTTGGTTGCTGAAAAGTGCAGAAAACAGATTTTTGGATGCTGAAATTGTGTTCAAGTGCAAGTTCTCGAAATTTTTTGACAGTATTTCCACCATTTTCTTGCGTATCCCGACATCTTAACATCTCATCAGAGAGTCAACAACAACAAGATACACAATTCACAACACATATCCGAACATGTTCCAACTCCAAACTTCATTTAACCAATAAAATCTTACAAGTAAGAACAAATTAAGGCCTTCAATCTTGAACAAGAAAATACACGACTCTAGGTTTTACATATGTCTAACTCTATGTACAAACAAAAATAAAGACAAGTGTAGCGTTGCTTTTTGATTTTCTTGGCCAGAGGATGCGTATCTCGCCATCCTCTTTCTCCACCTCTGCGTCCTCCTCCTTAAACAGGTTCTTGTTGTCCTCATCGTCCGCTGAAATTCTCCCATCTTGAACTTGCATTGGGTCACGCTGCGCAAAGGATAAAAAAATAAACATATCAAAAGGCAGTAAAAGAGACCAAGACAAAGCCTAATTCTTAGCGCAACGACAAAAAAAAGAAGAAAAGAAGCACATGCATATACCTGATTGAGGAGCCAGAAAATAAGAGGTCAACCACACACCAAAAGGAGGTAGCTAAAGTTCCAGCAACATGCTCAGAGTAGCCACATCTAGCTAATTACAACAATCATAGGTAGTACAGCAGAATCCCCTATAACATAAGGCATATCAACATAAGCAGCTCATATGCACCATACAAGCATCAACAACATATGCAACATACAAGCATCAACAACAGCAACATCATTCAAGCATCAATTTAACAGCATCATATGCAGCAGAGGGTATGTGCAGATCCAAGAAAACACAAGAATCTTGCCAAAAATATGCAGTATCAGAAAATGCAGCTAGCAATTAGCTACCTCAAGCTAAGTAGTAGTGCATAATTGACCTACGAACAAACAATTGCACCGGCTGTTTCAAATTTTTACACAACAAGGTCTAACTAGAGTCCTTGAAATTTCACTAGATTACCAAATTTCACTAGATTACTAGAGTCCTTGAAATTTCACTAGATTACTAGTGTCCTTTGTTAACAGAAGATACTCCTTAATCATGGAGATCACAGCCAATACCCAAACCAGAATTTAAGAACTGAAATTCAGAGGTCGTAGTATTACTTGACTTAGGGACAAACAATAACTTTGCTATATGAGCATTATGCACCAATTCAATGCTAATCATTCAAGTGTCAAATCTAGCAATTAGACAAATATTTCCTTTTCCGTATAAAAAAGGGAATACAAGAATATTACTCTGGTGAAGAGGCAAAAATCGTATGGTCGATCGTGTTTCATTGGTACATACCCCCGAACCCTCATTGCACCTGGTCCGATCGGAATATGATGAACAAGTGCATTTGGACCGCTTGAAGACAAATGCCCCTCAGCAACTACTTCTCCTGTCTGGTCCCCATCCAATCTAGCAACTTGCACTTGGCATTGCAAGTGGGGTTCACACTCTTTACCAACAAAGGCACAAATAAACAAAGGTTAATGCAATAAGAAATCGCAACAAGACATTAAATTAACAAAATAATCCCAGCTTTCAATCAGGTATTACACAAAGCAAAGCAAGAGATATACCAATGTATTAGGAGGGCCAGCAACAACTAGACAGCATCTAACATCTATTCATTTATCTAATCCATATTTCCAGCTACTCAAACATGACACACTACAAGAAAGTTTGGATCTCCCAGCGTTTTTCTAAGCAGCGGTTTTACTTTCTTGATTTGAAAGAAACAAGAACTTTGACGGTCCTCGATTCCAGCAGCATGCATTTCTTCTAAGTTTTGTCGAATAATTTTTTGCTTTTCCCTTTCATATCCTTGCACTTTCTTGGTCAAGAACCCGGTGCAAGCATGTTACTGAATGAATAAAATGAAATACCAAAGCTTTGCAAACAAGATATGGATATATGTTGTGCCAAATATAACATAAGATATAGATATTGCTATAATTTAATATACCCATTTGTTTCTACCTCTCTCGTCATGAGACATTTTGTGAAAAAATAACATTTGACACTAATCAGTCCTAGATTATAACAATAACCATCCAAATAACTCCGCCATTGGAGTTGTAATGGTGATAAGGTAGAGCTGAGCAGATAGAGCAAAGAGGGGCATAGTAATTTGAGTTCTTGCTTCCCTTAATTGAGAGCTAGAATTAGCAAGCACTCTTCCGATCTGTTTTTTTTTTTTCTTTCTTTCAAGACGACTACCTTAGATCTATTGCTAATGTGGTAAGCAAAGTGATGTTAATCGATGGTCCAAGTTCGACCACCAGGCTTTCTAAACCTCAGGAAAAACCTAATAGAGTTTGGTTAAACATGGAACAATACAAAGGAAGATGGCAGAGAATCATATATGAGAAAGACTTATGGTATTACGTCTTGTTCCAAAGAAGGTCATGCAAAGTAAAACTGCAAACTTCGTCCAAATAACTCTTGTATTGAAAATTTTCTCCCCGAACAGAGGCCGACAATTGTAAAGGAAATGTTTATTACGAATTTGGAACCCGAATTTGGAATTTGAATATACTCTCTACAAATTAGGGTTTTCGAATCTAGCGGCTGAGTCAAATTAGGGTTTTCGAATTTGAATCTACTCTCTACTCTCTACAAACGCGTCAAATTTCGAGCAAAAAATTAGGGTTTTCGAATCTACTCTCTACAAATTCCCACACAGAGAGAGAGAGAGAGAGAGAGAGAGAGAGAGAGAGAGAGAGAGAGAGAGAGACCTTCGTGGTGGGGACAATGGCGTCAGAATGCCTAGAAGCTGGTGGTGGTAGCCATCAACAGAGGTGGTGGATTCGTTGTTGGTGGTGATTGAGGGAGGTGGGGGAACGCCGGTGGTGGTCGAAGTCGTCGTGGTGGTCGTAGTCGCCTGACCTGCCTCTCCTCTGTATCGATGTCCAAGAAGTCAAGAAGAACGAGATGGTTTTTTTTAAAACTTGCCAGGTGGTGGGTCCGGTGACAACCGGTTGCCATTTTTTTTTGTTTTTATATTCCAAAATTTTCTCATATCGATATGAGATTTTGTGATGCTCTTTATTGCGTTTTGATGTTCCAATATTTATTATTGTGATAGCTGATATGAGTGTTTACTTTACTAAATATGAGATTTTGTGGTTCTTCATATGAATTGCACACCATATGCCAAAAGGTGGGGTGCACATAGTAGCAACACTCTTCTTCTTAGATCGATGACATTAATCGTATGATTTAAACCCAAAAGTCTTGAAAATAATGTAAATGCCACAACCATCTCAAGCACAGTACCATTCACTTCAAGCGACATTCCAACAGTACCATTCACTTCAAGTCGTTGGTCCTATAGGCAAGACAGTGAATGCCTTTCAATTTTCCACTTTCCTTGTGCTTTGTAACCATTTGAATTTGCTTCCTTATTTCAATAGGAAATCAATTTCACAAATGAGAGAATCCATCAACTAGCCGTTGGAAGTTATATATGAATTCCAAGGTAATCTCCAATCTTGAAAGTTAGTGTTCACATTCCATAGGGCACCTTGTAGCCAACCAAAAATTAGGAGAAGAGATTTGTCCTTAATCTTCCTCCTTTAACTTTAAATCTTGGCTATTGGACATAGGATTTGATGTAGAATATTTCTTTGTGTACCTCAACCAAATCCTACAAATGAACACTTATTCAAATGAGTACCACATATCATAATATCAATTATATTTCTTATTTAATAAAATATTTTTGTTATCATCAAAATCAATATGGTATTCTAAGAAAACCTTTGTGCTAAAAAACATAATTGTCAGATGTGGTCATTGTCTTACTTCGATGGATGATCCTAGGATGACCACCCACCAGGAAACAGGAGAAAAGTGAAGAAGATGTAGCCATACAGTATAAGAAATACTTGAGCAATACAAGTGTTCCCCTCTTTGTGGAATTACACAAATCGAAAGAAATCCTGGCTCTATATAGTGGAGTAGCGATAATGTGCGTTGGATGGTTATTGAATGAGAAAGAGTATACATGAAAGAAATCCGGAATAAAAAACAAAAACAAGAAAGAAATCTCAAAAGTACGGAAGAATTGAGTGAATTTTGGAGAGTGATTTTCACGCTCATTTTTTGTTAGGCATATATCTAGTCCTGGTTCAATGGATGCCACCACCTCTGTGGACTTTGTAACTTCAAGTTTGGAATCTAGACCTATAGCTTCACCAACTGTAGCCAGCAATATTGATATTTCTTGTGGACTTTGTAACTTCAAGTTTGGAATCTAGACCTATAGCTTCACCAACTGAAGGATTTCCAACTCTGGAACCCTCTGGAAGTGAAGTTAGGCATATATCTAGTCCTGGTTCAATGGATGCCACCACCTCTGTGGACTTTGTAACTTCAAGTTTGGAATCTAGACCTATAGCTTCACCAACTGTAGCCAGCAATATTGATATTTCTTGTGTTGCATCACCTCCTTTACCTTTGAGTCTGAGGTTGTCCAAAAAACTTTCAGGTTTAAGAAGTTCATTAAACGGTTTTGAGCCAGGTCCTGTGGTTGATCGTGGGGGAGATCAACAAATTGTGAAATATTCAGTTGATAGGCAAATTGATACTGTTCCTTCAAACTTGTCTGATGTCCCTTCAATAGATGATAGTACGAAAAATGATGAAAACAATGTTGTACGCAATGATGATATTTCTGTTGTTCTCAATCAGCCCATTAAATTCAATCACCCGACTCATCTGGTCACTCCGTCAGAAATATTGATGGCATCTTCATCCTCAGAAACTGACTATGTTACTGTACAGAAGAGTGGGGGAGAAGCAAACATTCACGATGTGGTCGTCAACAGTGATATGCGCAACGTTGAGGTGGATGTTAAGGTTGTGGGTGAAACCGTATTTAGTCAGAATAATCAAATTGGCTCCCAGGCGGAATCTCCCAACCCTGTTCCAGGAAATAAAGAGAGAGCATTTTACTCTCAGGCCTCAGATCTTGGCATTGAGATGGCCAAAGAATGCTGCGCATTGTCATTTGACACATAATGTAGAAGAATCACGACAACTTGATCGTACTAATGTCTATGATGCACTGGCTCAAACTTCAAATGCTGAGGACATCCTTGAATCATGTAATGATATAACGGGAAAAAATGTGGGTTCAGCCATACCTGCAGCAGTTCCGCTACAGGTGGCACCAACCACTAAAGGGAAAAATCAGAAGGGAAAGAACGCTCAAGGATCAGGTCCATCGTCACCATCCCCCAGTGCTTTCAATTCAACAGATTCTTCCAGTGAGCTTGCTGTTAGTTTCTAGCATTCCTTCTGCGGAAGCCGTCTTTACACAAATTATAAAAATGCAGGAAATGCTTAATCAGGTCTGGTTTTGTAACTCGCTTTTGAAAAGTTGAATTCATGCATTTGTCAATTTTGGATTTCTGCATTTGCCCTTAGGGACTGGGAAGATTGTCTGGTGGAGAAAAACATGGATTATCTGGACCCTCCGTTAGTCTTGGAATTCATCCTTCATGCAATTGTTGTCTTCCAAGGTTTCTTTTAATTTGATGATGGTCCTGAGATATTACAGGTTCTTTAGTTTCAATTGTTAGTTGGTCAGTATTAGTAGAGGTTATTGGTGTCACGCTACAGTCCTGGTTATTTGGTTGATTTGTCTGGCTTCATTTTCTTCGAATCTTGGTTGCGTACAAAAGCAACCAGTCCCATTGCCCATGTTGATTCCCCTGTACTTCCAATATCATGAATTGTCTAACAAACTAGGTGTGATTGTCATGTTTATCATGTGCTCACCTCTGTCTTTGTACTTATTGTCTCCTTATGTTATCTCTTCCAGTTAACAACCATGCAAAAAGAATTGCAGAAACAGATAACAACGATGAATGCTGACCCAGTTTCTAGAGAAGGTAGAAGACAGGAGACTTCCTTAGGGAAGAACATGGAGAAAGCTGTCAAGGCAAATTGTGATGCATTATGGGCTCGGTTCCAAGAAGAGAACGCAAAACCGGAGAAATCAGGACGAGAGCATACACAGCAGATAACAGGTGTGATCACTAACTGCATAAACAAGGACTTGCCCGCTTTGATGGAGAATACAGTGAAGAAGGAATTAAGTGGGATTGGACCAAATGTAGCACGCACAATCCCTCCAGTTATTTTAATTTGGTATCATTAATTCTTTATGGGTCACCTAGCCCTTAATGAATCTGGAAGCCATGGTGTAATTGTTTGAGCCATCAACTCTAATGGATGCAGGACTCTTTGAAGAGTAGTTTGGAAGCTTCAGTGATCCCTGCCTTTGAAATGTCATGCAAAGCCATGTTTGAGCAAGTTGATGCTACCTTCCAGAAAGGAATGGTTGAACATACAAATGCAGCTCAGCAGCAGTTTGACTCCACTCACTCTCCACTAGCACTCACTTTAAGGGTATGCAATACCATTATCTCACACAGATGTGCTTCCCTGGCCTTTGTTTGGTTGCTATTTTATGTATATTTCTGTGTTTTTTGCATGATGAATCAGAACACCAGTATTATACCTCTCTAATAATCATCTATCAGACACTGATGGTCCTATTATGCCCTTGGTAGCCGGAGTATGGGCTTTTTTGGGTTTGTCGGCAACATGAGGAGATGTCAATATTTTTGTCTGTTTGTCATATGTGTTGTCACTTGTTTTATGATGTGTTTTCCCTGCTTTTTAGGACGCCATTAATTCAGCATCGTCCGTGACTCAAACGTTAAGTGGGGAATTCGCTGATGGTCAAAGGAAGTTATTAGCTCTTGCCGCAAATTCGAAGGTGGTTTATCCCTTGGTTACCCAACTGAGCAATGGCTCTTTGGGTGGTCTCCATGACAAGGTTTGTTTGACCTGTACTGTAATGGTTAATTTCTCAGCTGGAAAGCGATCAACCTTAAAAAACTGACCAATTTTCTTTGTAATAGATTGAGGCACCTTGGGATCCAACCACAGAGATATCTAGATTGATATCTGAACATAAATATGAGGAAGCTTTCAACATAGCACTTCAAAGAAGTGATGTTTATCGTGTCTTGGTTTTGCTCTCAGGTAATCATGACCCGAATATGTATGTCTTTTTGATTGTCAAAGTGTGGAAAAATCTTGACTCGTTTTCTAGGCCTAGCTAGGTTGTAAGTTAATGGCAAGGTTATATTTTTTGCTGGTGTTGGTTGATGCCACGTTCATATTCCAAGCATAATGTCCAATAGGTTGCTATGTCAACTGTTTTGAGCAGTGGCACCTCTGGTTATGGACAAAGTTTAGGCCACTATTGTGCTTCTTCCTTTACCTTGGTCTCACAGAGTTGTCTTTACTTCTTTGGTTTTTCGATTTTGCAAGCTTATTGTATATACATACTTCAAAATAGGACTTTCTGCTCAACTTGTTTGAAGTTCGTAAAGTCAAAGTTCACATTTCCTATTACCAAAATGTGATAACTTTGTTCTAAATTGGATACACGTGTTTTCTTGAAAGTCTGAAAGCTCTATCAATCCACTTTCAAACCCAAGTAATTTGTTCAAAACAAAAAAGAAAAAGAAAAGAAAAGAAAAGAAAAAGACAAGTGGTTCCGATATCTTCTATTCTTTTGAGATTTATCTTTGTTCCCCCAGCGTGTCTAAATAGGCTCTATTTTCGTAAAACACAGAGTTCTCCTTTACGTTAAATTGGATCATGCCAAGTTTTTAAATAAAGGCTGTTACGTAACAGGATTTCGGACCTCCGATGCTGTTATTACTTAGTCCGATATGGTCAGATATATGGCCAATCACTGATACCCTTACGTTTCTCGATACTGCAATTTAAAACCCTGGATCATACCCATTTATAGAAAGGGATACTAATATTGTATAATACATCCTATTTGGTTAGCTATTCTGGTTTATGTCTGCCTCTCTATAGCGAATAGTTTCGTTCTTGGTTCTGAGCCCCCTTTAATAGTATTTAATTGGTTTGACTCCTTTTGATTTCCAAAAAACAGATCTTGTTTTCTACAATATTGAGTTCACAACGATTCTCTTTTATATGCTGCTGCTGTTATTCATTGTCTCGTACTCTTGGTGCCTTCAATTCTGTCATTCCAACTTTATGAGGGACAACATTTGGCTAGTGTTTTTTTGGGTTCGTTTTGTCTGGTACCAGGTTGATTTACAGAGGATACTGTTAATGGTTCCTCTCCCATTGAGCCAAGGAGTACTGCTGTCACTTCTGCAGCAGATAGCTTGTGATATAAGCAAGGATACTTCCCGAAAGTTCAAATGGATGACCGAAGTGGCGGTTGCTATAAATCCAGCCGACCCCATGATATCGATGCATGTTCGTCCCATCTTCGAGCAAGTCTATCAGATCGTAAACCACCATCGCAGCCTTCCCACGACTTCCAGTGCTGATATTACTAGTACCCGTGTTGTCATACACGTTCTCAACTCCATGTTGATGGCCTGTAAATGATTCGTCGATGTTTGATGTCATGGAAAGAAAACATTAGGGAGTACTTCGGTAGTGTGTACAAAGAATTAGGGTTTTTCTTTTTCTAGAATCAAGTGTACTGAAATCTGTAGAGTTGACTTCTTTTGAAGATATCTACCAAATGAAAATATTTGTTGGGAGCTTGTGTAATAGGTGATCATTTTGGTTCTTAATCCTGTCTTTCCTTTACTGAGTACTCCTCTTCCAATGTGAGCTTTTTGGAATTTTTGTCTTTTGAAGGATTTATTTTTTCCAGAAAAAACTGGAGTGTTGATATTTCCTTACACCTTTATTTGTCACTGGGTATACATGGAAAAATCTACCTAGGGGATTGATTTTGGCACTTTCCTTGTTAATATATACACTCGTTTTTTGTATGGAAATTTCAAAAAGGTAAAAATTTGTTTTCCTTGGTCGTTATGCTATTTTAGTGTTCCAAATCACAACTCAAATCCTAAAGCATACCAGAAGAAAAAATTTCACAAAAAACGAGTGCATTTATAAAAATATAGAACATCGTTAAAGCATTTCCACTCTTTATTCAAACTCAAAATTTGAGTAAATGACTACACCATTTCCTTACTATAAAACGTATTCCAAATTGAAGAGACTGAAATTTTACAAACCTATTTCTCTCCTCTCAAATTTACAAGAATGCCGAAGTATTTCATATCAAGTGAAGTTTTTTACTCAAATTAATAAAAAAAGTATGAGAAAGAGTTGGAGATGCTCTTATAGAAAAACTTTACCAATTACCATACGAGAAATATACTAGAAGCAAAATAAAAAATAAAAAACAAAACGAGATACTGTATATATTACTCCATTTTCCTAGAGAGAGAATTGGCAGCAGAATTTGGAACCTGGGCGGGTGTTGTGCAGCCCCATGGCGCGGCCGTGCCGGTATTTTTTTGATGATCGGAGACGTTCACCGCGTAAACTTCGTTGAGTACTACAAGTGTGCAAAAAATCAACTTGATCGCTCAGTTCTTTCTTTATTCAAACTTAATCCAATTCAGTTCTTTCTTTTACTAGGTGGTTACTCCCGTGCTATGCACGGTTGGTTTAACCCGTTGGTTGTAATTTTCAGTTATAAATACATTAAATAGAGAGAGAGATGGTCCTAGTAATTACAAATAGGAAACTTGTTCGCTCCCCACTTCCTTACTTTGGTATATCAACCAAAACAACTAAAACCATACATGTATTGGTCTTTTTGCAATGTACCTTAAACACATACTTTGGGAGAACGAAAGGCACAACATCCATAGGCCTCATGGGCATTGGGATCAAATTGGTATCCAAGCTAGTTAGTCACACGAGATCTTCCGTTTTCTTGGTCGAATTTCAATCTCAAGCAAGAGGAGGACTGGATCATGAATGGAATTGGTAATGAATTCTCATTGGATCAGAGTAGTTTTGATAGCGAGTGTTTTGCTTTCAGGGAATTGATTGACCAAAGTCAACTTCAATTGAGATTCGAGCATCAAATTTTTAATTCTTGTTATCTTCAAATTTTCAGGGAATTTTTAATTTTTTTTTAATTCTTGTTATATTTTTAATTCTTGTTATCTTTTTTTTGTCAAAAGTTGAGAGATAGTATTCATCAAAGATTCCCATGGGGAAAGATTGGGAGTCCACAGATCGGACACTCCAACGACAACAGGTCACAGAAATACAACGAGGAAGCATATGACCAAACCAACGGAACACACCGGACAAAATCCGGACAAAAACCGGCCTAAAGCCGGACATAACCGGCCTAAAGCCGGACAAAACACAAAAGAAACGAGAAAAAAGATACACTCCCCTTCGTCGCTGAGCAGCCCATCTCTAGCCAAATCTCCAACCGGTCACGCGCCTCTACCGGAGCCCTAAGAAGCCGCCGGAACCCGTAAGGTTACAAAGGAGGAGCAGACGAATCGTAACGCCCAACAGGGCTGCGGAACGCCAAGTTCCAACGATTGGCGAACGGAAGGCGGATATGGTGCAGAAGGGGAAGGGGAAACCAGATCTAGAAAGGGGATTAGTCCCTCCCCTCCCGCCGCCCAAAGGGTGTGCAACCCATGGAGGGGGAGGGGAAGGAGGGGCGGCTAGGGTTAGAGTTTTTTAGAGAGAGAGGGGAGAGGGTTCTCAATTGTTGAACACTTTCTTATTACTACTTCAATAAAACGAAACAGTTAACAATAATATTCTTGTTATCTTCAATTGAGATTCGAGCATCAATTGAGATTCGGCACAACACTAAAAAAAGACACAACACGACACGATTAAGCCAATTAGCCGGCACGGCACGGCACGACACGATTAATTAATTGGGCACGACACGACTTAAAAAAGGTACGGCACGGCACGACTTAAAAAAGGCACCGGACGGCACCGCACGATAGAGTATTCGGGCACGGCACGGCGTGGCACGAAGCACGGTTGTCACGCCACGGCACGATGAAGTAAATGAGCTCGGCACGGCACGGCCCGAAGCACGGTTGTCACGGCATGCCATGGCACGATGAAGTAAATGGGCACGACACGACACGACACGAAGCACGGTTGTCAAGTCACGTCATGGCACGTTGAAGTAAATGGGCACGGAACGGAACGAAGCACGGTTGGCACGGAAGTTGAACATCACGGCACACACGTTTGACACCTCTAATTTAAATCACTCATTTGGATCGACTTATTTGGTGAGAAAATGGAGAGATAAGCATGGAAACGATATTTCTTGATTGGCTAGCTCAATCTAGGGAAAAGGTTCTTACCAAATTCGATCGTGGCCGCTTGGAGGTGGTTGTAGGCTTCGAATCGAGTCTTGAAATCGGAAGCAGATCGGGTCGACTTCATTTTGGAGGAACGGGTTTGCAGGGTGTGGCCATTGTGGGTTTTGGTTGTGGTGGGTAGTGGATACTAGAGAAAGAGGAGATGAGAATTCATGGAGTAGAGAGAGGGGATGTTATTTCGATACACCTTTTTTTCTTTTTTCTTTTTCTGTCCCGTTAGAGTGAAGTACGACTGAGAAGACATTAATAAAAACTATAGAGTGAAGTTTTTCACTTCCCATATCTATTTATTGGTTGATTTATATATATATATATATATATATATATATATAGGCAAAACTTCCTATCCACACTCCCGGATATAAGGAAAAAATGGGGTTTTTTTGTGTTGCAATTTTTTTTTGGAAAATCCGATCCGTCCAATGTGTTCAGAAGGTGTTTTCAAGGGTCCACGCGGAAAATCTTCAAAAAAAAAATACCGGGAAGGGCTTGATCCAAGCAGTTTTCGCAAAAACTGTATTTATATATTTTTGCGAAAATTGCTTGGATCAAGCCCTTCTCGGTGTTTTTTTTTGAAGATTTTCCGCGAGGACCCTTGAAAACACCTTCTGAACATTGGACAGATCGGATCGTCAAAAAATTTTTTGGATCAAAAGTCCGGAAATCAAAAGTCCGGATTAGAAGTGGAACCTATATATATATTTTGGGTGCTACTTACTCCTCAGGTGGATTACAAAATGACTGAAGTAGGGGTGAACAAGAAAACAGATATAATCGTCAAACCGATCCGATCTGGACCGAACCGGTCTATTTGGTTAGGTTCTATGGTACATTGGTCTGGTTATGGTTCTAAAAATCTATGGTACTGAATTGAAGCATGATTGGCCCAACCTTTGCGGAGATGGTTTTTTATTTTGGTCTGAAGAATGGAAGAAGCATGGCAGATGCCTAACTGACATGACTCCGCAAAAATATTTTGATCTTGCCCTTGATGTCATGGGACAAGTAGGACCTTTGGTGGAACTACTTCTTGACGCGAAAGGTATCAACAATTTGTTATGATTTTGTTCAGATTTTACTGGTTTCATGAAATTGGGTTCATCAGATTTTACTGGGTTTTTCATGTTTTTTATTCCAGGTTTGGAACCCGACAAAAATCGGCTTGTCAAGACTCAAGACTTTCCCTCTGCAATTGAGAAGCAACTCAGCACAATTGTAGAGGTGAAATGCAACAAAGACAAAAACGATCTAAGCCAAATTCACGAGCTTTACTTCTGCGTTTCTGTGCACGGAGTGCTAGCTAATTGCACGCACGACCCGAAGAAGCCCAGACCACACTACAAAATCAGGCATTGTCCAACCGACATTTTGTACCCGTCCGATCCTTCAACACTCTTGGTTCCGGCTACCCCACTGACCATTGCCATTCCAGGTACCCCATTGACCGTGATCATTCCGGCACAACCTATTTACACCGCGTTAACCATCGCAATTTGTGTGTTCCTTACAGTATTACATGCTAGGTACTTTGGGAGGTTGTATTGAAGTTCCAAGAATGAAATGGTTAACATCGCACTATTTACACCGCGTTAACCATCGCCTTTTTTTACTGCCTTGCTAGAACCGTGTCGTGCCGTGCCCGTGTCGTGCCATGCCCGTCATACTTCTGTGTTGTGTCGTGCCGTGCCAGGCCAACTTCTGTGCCCGTGCCGTGCTAGAATAAAGTCGTGTCGTGCCGTGCCTCGTGCCCCGTTGACTTCATACCGTGCTCGTGCCGTGCCCTTAGAAGACCGTGGTGTGCCCGTGCCGACCCGACCAGTTTGACACCTCTAGCCCAGACCACCCTACAAAATCAGGCATAGTCCAACCAACATTTTGTACCCGTCCGATCCTTCAACACTCTTGGTTCCAGCTACCCCACTGACCATGACCATTCCAGCTACCCCACTGACCATTGCCATTCCAGGTACCCCGCTGACCGTGACCATTCCGGGACAACCTATTTACACCGCGTTAACCATCGCGATTTGTGTGTTCTTTACAGTATTACATGCTAGGTACTTTGGGAGGTTGTATTGAAGTTCCATGAATCAAAATGGTTAACATCAAACTATAGATTTGTTGGGAAGTTAGTGGCTTTACGATGAATTTTGTAAATTGAGCTCTGGGTTTGGATTTTTTGTGATATGGTAAACTCTGTTTTTTGTGTTTCTTTTTTGAAATTTGACGATGTCAATTACCCCTAGGGCTTGTTTGATTTCTGATATAGGGCTTTCGTCTTTATTTAATTTTTATGGTCTTTTAATTTCTTGGATATTTTTCAAAAATATATCTTTTACTTTTTCGATTTTTAACATCGAGACGAATCTATAATCCACAAAAAATTTGGCGCAAAACTAACAAATGCGAAAAAAATTTTAATAAAAAAAAACCCCAAAATAAAAAAGACTGATCGTGAAACAATAAAGGCAATACGGCTAAAGTTTGACACGTTTGTTTGAATTTTGTATCCTAAATGAGAATCACAAGTAATTAACCAGTCCAACCATCACTGCTACCGACTTTGGAAATTAGCTGTACCGGTCACCCGATAATTGGGCTTTGACTTTTAAACTAAAGCAACCAGGCATAACGTGGCCCGTTGTGATATCATGGTCAAATACGAGCCAGCTTTTTAATGGGCAACTTAAATTGGTATTTTATTGATAACTCAGGTGATTTGATTTCTGGTCAAATAAAATCACCGGAAGTGTACATATAGCGAAAACCAAAGGCTAGTGATTAATGTAAGGTATTCAGTGCGTTTTTTTTTATTATTTTATAACTACGTGTCTGATCCAACTTTCACGCATCTCGATTAATTTTGGAAACCAATCACACCTCACTAGCGGGGGTATTCTGTGCGTATTTCAAGGGAATTGGTTTTGTAATTAGACTATCTTCATCCCAATTTGTTGATCATGTGCAGATTTCAATAAAAGTTTTAAATTGTTCGTATCTTTCGATCTATAATATTTATAAAGATTTTAACTGGGTGCGACGGTAGTCAGTTGAGTTTTGAATATCTGAACTGCTTGCTTGAATGCCTCGAGACAAGGAAGACTCTTGTTTTGGTGTAGCAAACTTATCAAAAGTCGATTGTCAAACATGAGACGGTGTACAAGTTTTCCATTTGATTTTAACAACCGGCAATCCAGTAAATGAGTTCAGCATGTGCTAAAATCATGGTATTTCAAATCAAAAAATTAAGTGTTTCTGTGTACTATTTTTTGAATTTTACACACCGAATTAAAGTACATGAGGAGTACTTTAATTTGGTGCGGAAAAAAATCAAAAAATGATACACTGAACCACTTTATTTTTTGATTTGAAATACCATGATTTTAGCACCTGCTGAACTCATTTACTAAAATCTGGTAGACTTCAGCAACCCAGTTGCTAAAATCAAAGTAGAGCATGACCGTGTAGGAGGAAAATCATCTGGGAAGAATTGATATGTATATATATAGGTTCCACTTCCTATCCGGACTCCGAACTTCCGGACCTCCAAGATCTGAGCATTTTTTTGACGATCCGAACTGTCCAATGTGTTTAGAAGGTGTTTTCAAAGGTCCACGCGGGAAATCTTAAAAAAAAAAAAATACCGGGAAGGGCTTGATCCAAGCAGTTTTTGGCAAAATTGTAAATATAAAGTTTTCGCGAAAAACTGTTTGGATCAAGCCCTTCCCGGTATTTTTTTTTTTGAAGATTTTTTGCGTGGACCCTTGAAAACACCTTTTCAACACATTGGACGGTTCGGATTTCCCCAAAACAATTTTTAATGTGAAAAAATTACATTTTTTCTTATTTACGGGAGGTCCTTACTAGAAAATTTGCATATATATATATAGGCCGGTTCCCCTCACACTTAAAAAAACACATAAAAAAACACTTCACGCTTTTGGGGCCCCACTGTGATGTTCCAAGCCATTGATCTTGTTTAAATGAGTAAAATAAAATGTCCTATAAAATTTTAGCTCAATCAGATATCGGTTAGTATTTGTTGTCCCCTCCAATGATTTAAATAGTTCCCCTCATGTAGATTATATGTTTCAGAAAATGGATTACCAAACGAACCTTTAAATATTTCGTGCATTAACTTACTCATAAAATATTTAACTATGGAGGGACACTTATGTGTTGTATGCAATGAGCTACCACAGAGAGAGCATACACCGCTATGCATTTTTTTTTTTGATCCGAAACTCATCGTTATATTGTATTCATCAAAATGCCATCCGGCACTTACAAGGATCTCCAAACAAATACAAGGAAAAGGAAACTACAATGAAGCATTATAGGAAGCTAATGCCTACACCCTAACACGAGCATAATGCTCTCTTCACAAAACGGACATCGAGGTCCGAGTACACGTGGAGTATCAGATGAAAGCACCCAGCCCCTAAGACAAGAGTAATCCAAATCCAAGATAAAACAAGTCCATATGGAGATCCAAAAAACCCCAGGGCCTCACGATCACTACCCGGCCTCCAAACCCACGGATTCGAAATCCACCTAGGCCTTTACGCCCGCAGCACCCAGCGAGAGAGGAAAACCTCCATCAACCGCCGTCCCCAAAGCCTCCATTTGAAAGACGAAAAGCAATGCAAACCTCCGCTGACACGCGAGGTTCTGAACGTGGGTATGCCCCGTCGAAAGATCATGCTTCGACGAAAAACATAGAAAGCAACCCACAATCAAGGGCGGGCCGCAGAAATCAAAACCTAAAATAGGGAGGGTAGTCCGAACCACAACCAGCCAACCACAAATCACAAAAAATGCAGTATAATAGGATAGAGACAATGAAACTCTACTGCTAAACCAGACAAACTGAAATTACTAAATAAATACTAAAATGAAAGCATATTAGAAAAAACTTGCAGAAAAACAAAACAACTAGACACAAACTCAAACCAAGCTGAGTCACCCGAGTTAACTCATCACTGAGTCACGCCGAGTCACGCTGAAAAGTTTTGAGCTGAAGCCAAGTCGCTCCTCCGGCGGAAAACCAAAAACTCCAAACTCGCCGCCCACGGTTTTGGAGACATTTATTCACCGGAGGGAGATACAGCCACCATAGTTTCACCTCTACGTCAAAAAAACCAGATCGATGGAGGCAGAGAGGGTTCTGAGATGGGGTAGGGGATAGGGAGGAGAGGAGGCGGTGTCACGCCCCGAATTCGGGAGCATGACCGGCCATGAACCAAGAAATAATTCTTGGAACACGAAGCCTAAACAAAAATAATAATAATAATAATAATTTTTCACAACTCAAATTAATTAAACAACACCCTAAATTATAAAAATTAAAATGTGAAATCAAACCAATCTTTTTTTTTTTTTAATATCAAACTGGATACCAATATCTCAAATATACCAACTTCAAATTTATTAACAAAAAACTAAATAAACAAAGTGCGGAAGCTGATGACATGACTAACAGGAAATGAAAATGCAAATGTCCCAGAGGTCCAACCGGTGGGTCCTGACACTGTCTCAGAGTCCACTATGATGCTCCCTGAATTAATCTGAAAAGAATGTGGAATAAATCCGTCAGCTCACAGCTCAATGAGTAGTTAAGCATGCTATGGGTTAGAATACAACGTGGCATACATTTTTAAAGAATGATAGTGAGAGCTCCAAAGAAATGGTTTCAAATAAAAGGTCGGTGGCTTAACAAGTGGTATCAAGGAGATGAATTTCTGATTAACAAATAACAAGAACAATAATTGATTCACAAAAATATGCATTCTTACCAATCAGCCAGACCAAAAATACCAGAACAACGAATAGTAATAAATAGGAGTATGAACCAAATTATATGGGAACCATAATAATAATAACCATTGCCAAATGCCAATTATTTTCTCAAGGCTTAGCCCGTTGGATCCAACACCGTACATAGAGTCACCTCAGGATGGCGCCTGAGTCTTTTCCCTAAGCCGATCTGGAGTAGGGTCACAGGGTATTTCACAAGTCTTTTCCCTATCCGTTGAGCACTAGAGTCACAGGGTATTTCACAAGTCCTTTCCCTAGTGGCCAAAGTCACCACAGGATGGCGCCCATGTCTTTTCCTTGGACTTTCACAAATATAATACATGGTCCCAATCACATAAGAACAACGGTAAACAGGAGTGACCAGCAGAGATATTACTTGTGCCGTTGCAGAATCTCAATAATATAATGAATTCAATGATTAGACAGTAAGCAAAATAAGAGCAATCAATCAATTGGAAATATAACCAATAAACCTTATATGCCAAAGGGTACGTCAATCGTCAAATAAGTTGAGTTCAACGAGCAAGATTAATATTCATAGAATCAGAACAAATAAAGGATTGTCAAGAATTGATAGGCTCAAGAGGATTCCAAAAGAAGGGATCACATGCTTAACCACTCACCTCGATCGGAACAATAGATAGCAAAACATGATGCTCGGAGTACTCGCTAATCTGAATTAAAGGTATGCAAAAATCACATGTTAACAACTAAAGTAGACTACTGCCAACGCTATTTAATATATTATTCCAACCTACGCTAGCATTAACTAAATACCTAAATTGCTAGACTTAAATATAAGAAATTAGTCACTAGAGTATGAACCCAAACCATGTATCCTATACCACTGCCACACGTCTTTCTCTCTCTCTCTCGGCACTCCATAAACAAAACCCACGTTAATTTGTGCTATATAAAATGCTGTACATATATATAGATCAAGAGAAGAAAATGGTCCACAAAAAGGAAGCATATAAACAAGATTACTTGGATGAAAACTAGTAGTTTGATTCCCACTTCATTAAAAATACTATTATTTATACCCTTTTGCTGCCTTGCCAATTCCCCAGGCAGTACTATTACGTAGTAGAGTAATGTATTGAGTACCATATACATGGCGAAGAAGAAAAGTAGACAAGGATGAGACAGAGGGGAAACAACTAACCCGACACCCGTTGATCTGAGATCGTCTACGAAATTCTCAAGTGCGGCTCTCTCTCTCTCTCTCTCTCCCTCCCCCCCTCTCTCTCTCTATTCGCTGGGAAAAGAAAATAACCCTAGTTCTCAATTTATGTATCAGGAAAAAGGGCCCTCTCAATAATTAAAATACATTTCCACTATTAGGCCCATTCTAAATTTAAGGAGTAAGCGTGACCCACAATAAATTTAGCGGCCCCATAATAAAACATGTACCCACATATTCTAATTTAAATTAGATCAACATTGTTTAAAAAAAACAAAATATAAGTTATTCGATTTTTGAAGGAGTCCGAAAATAAATGCAGGACACAATAATTTGTATTTTTTTTTTATTAGAAAGAAGTTTGAAAACGGAAAAAGGAAGAATTAATTATTTGTATCAAATTTATTTATTATTATTTTTTAAATAGAAAAAGTCGGGATGTCACAGGCGGTGAGAGGGCTATTGGTGGGGTTCGCAGCGGAGAGTAAAGAGAAGAGGCGGTGGAGGGAGGCGAGGAGGAGAAAGGATGGTGATTGATCAGAGTAGAAGAAGGCGTGGGGGTGGTGTCGAGGGGCGGCCGCCCCACCCCCTGGAGAGATCTATACGGGGAAGAGGGGAAGAGGGAAATGGAGGGAGGTCGGTGGTAAAGGGGAGAAAAGGGGGGTGGCGGTGGACAGGTCCGACCCTGTGTTTCGCGAGGCCCCAACCCTATTCTCAATTTGAGGCCCTTCATATATATATATATAATTTTTTTATATATATATAAATTTATATATATATATATATAAAATTTATATATAAATTTTTTTTTCTACGAGAAGGGGCCCCAAAAACCGGGGGGCCCCAGGCCCGGGCCTCCCAAGCCTGCCCACAGGGCCGGGCCTGGCGGTGGAAAGGATATAGGGATAAAACCCTAAAGCTGCTCTCTAAGGTAGAGAGAGTTCGATAAAAAGAATTCATGCTTCTCTGAAAAGGAAAAGATAACCACTTTGAAGTTGTTTTCCGAACTTGCACAATGCACACAGGGCCGGCCCTAACCGTTGGGTTGCCCAAGCCCCACCACTAGTTTGGTTGCCCACTTAATACTCCCTCCGTCCCAATTTTATAGTCCCTTTTGGGGATTCTAACTTAATAAAGAGACATAATCATTGTACTTTTGAAAACATGTTTTTCCTTATTTTACCCTTCAATCATTACAACTTCTTACTTTTTTATTACTTTTAACTTCAAAATATAAGGGTAAAAGAGGAAATTCATTAACAATTACCCATCTAATTTTGAAGTGGGACAATATTTTTGGGACGACAAAAAGTGTCAACTGGGACTATAAAATTGGGACGGAGGGAGTATTAAACTATAAAAAAAATTCAAGCAAAAAAAATACAAAAATTTAAAAGTTATTTTAGGGGCCCAAAGCAAACTCCCAATGGATATAATAATTTTACAAAATTGCAAAACTTCAAACTAAAAGGATACAAAAAAATATAATTGTAACATTTTTTTCTTGAAGAAAATAAGAAAGTATCCTCATATTTTAACTATGTTTTGTTTTAAAAAAAAAAAAACTAATAAATTGTGTTAGCTTGCTCGATTTGTTTTCAATTTTCCACCATTAAGATAATTTTTTAAATTAAATGCAAGAACATATCACTTATACATTATTGTTCTATATGGTAAAAGCTAAATTTCTAACAATGTAGTTGATTAATGTGATTTTGTAATATTGTGGATTGAGAAGGAAAAACAAAAAATATAGAACCACACTCAAATGCACCCACATTTACACAAACACATGCACAAATCTGTGGGGCTCACTCATATTCATATAACACCACCAATTTTTATATTTGCGTGTGATCTAGACTTGTTGGGGAAAAGAAGGGAATGAGTCCTACTAATATTAAAATAAAAGCTAGAAAAAGAAAGAAAGAAGGCTAGACTAGAGAGAAATTTAAATAAAAACTAGAAAAAAGAAGAAGAAGAAGAAGGCTAGGAGAAACAAAAAAGAAAAGAAAATAAAAGAAAAGAAAAGAAAAGAAAAGAAAGAAGGCTAGACTACAAAGATATTAAAATAAAAAATAGAAAAAAGAAAGAAAGAAGGCTAGGAGAAACAAGAAAGTAACACACACTACTACAAAATGATACAAAGGTCACACTTCAAAAGTCTCAATTTTGTAAAAACGTGATAAAAAATTAAAAAGTAAACTTTTAATCTCAGTCAAGTAAAAAAACCGAGATTATAAGATATTACAAGGACTTTTAATCTCAGTTGATGAGAAACTGAGATTGTTATTCATTTTTTTATCTCGTTTTTTCATTCAACTGTGACTGAAAAAAAACCCCAAACTTTTAGTCTCGCTGTTAAAAGAAGTGAGATGGTATAGTTCTGAAAACCGTGATAGATTTAACAACTTTTAATCTCGCTTATATGTGCAACTGTGATTAATAATAGTTCCTCCAATACTTTAACAAATTTCACCCAACATTTTCACTCACAGCGTTTTCCTCTCCAAACCCTAGAATCCTAGATCTTGTCTCAGACTCAGAGCTTCCCCTTCTCCCCTTTCCTCCATCTATAGCTCTATCCCGCTCCCTGTACCTCTCTCTCTCTCTCTCTCTCTCTCTCTCTCTCTCTATTTGGCTAATGACTTCTGCAAAACCCTAGAAGACGATTTCTATGTCCACACCAGGCTTCGACCGTCTCCTGTGAACGTGAGCAGGTATTTTGTTGGTATGAGAACTTTCCTCTCTCTCTCTCTCTCTGATCAATCGATCGAACCGATTTGTTCAGTTTCTAATTTCCTGCGAATCAATCGAATCGATCAATGGATAAATCGATTTACACACTCAAGCACAGATGGCCATCAGTTGATTTCTACGGGTTCATTTAAAACCTAGTTGTGTATTTTCATGTATTGGTTGGTTTATGACTCTCTTCTCCATATTCGTCACTTCTCGTGTGTACTTTCTCTCTATGTGGATACGTGGGGTTTTGGGGGTTTGAAACTAAGGTTGGGTATTTTGTATCACTAAATGAATCCTGAACTTCATATTAATCTGTTAGAAACAAGAGGTTTGCTGTTGCAATTGGATTCATCACCAGCTTAAATAGTCCTGAACTTCATAGCAACACTGCTCTTAGCACTATGTTTTCTGTTTCTCACAACACTGGCCTCTCAAAGTGAAGCAAGTGTGGAACTGGTCCTAGCCGTGTACATGTTCAGTGACTTTACAATAGACAGTGGAAACACCCTTGTGCGGTTTCCATATGGAGTTGATCTTTGTGGACCTCTGTGCGGTGTACACAATCGCTGTCCAACAGCCAAATCATAGCTGATTTCATAGGTCCAAACCATAAATGTGGTTCCAGTTCTAATTTTTGTAGTATGTGTAAATGTCTACATATAGTGTGTGTCTGCGTTTCAAACTGTTTCAAGAAATCAAATTATGAAGCTAATCACTTCGCACTTTTGAGGGTTGAGTACTTGGTGAGACCAGCTTATAAATTGCAGGAAAAAATCCCCTTGATATTGGGTATTTCAATAAAGATATGGTATATTATAGTACGGGCCCCAAGTGTCTCTAGTAGTATAGAAATAACATTTTTTGAACCCAATATCATTATAGCTAGTAGTATAGACCAGCTTCTTCCTTCTTTTATTCTGGTAACTTTTAGGCTGGTTGGACATTTTCCGACCAAATTAGCAAGTTCACCCAGCACCTGAATCCATCTTTATGGTTTCCTTTGGTATTAAGGATTATGATGTCAATTTCCTCCATCGTTTAACATTCGAGAAATCTTTCTCTTATATGGTTAGTAAGTACTGCATTTACCCAGCACCTGAATCCATCTATACGGTCTTCTGTTACCTTGATATTCCTTCCCCAGTAGTTTTTCCTTTGTATTTATTGGATTATCAACACCTGTAGCAGAGTATTCAGTTAACTCTATTAGTTAAATGACCTTTGCAGGTTGATGAGAAAAAAACTTATACAGATTGAAGCTCAAGTTGGTGAAGTGGGAAAGAGTGGATGAAGTAAGGAATACTTGTGTTCTTTTCGGGTAAGGAAGTTCTTCAATGGCTTAGGTAAAAAAAATTCTTATACAAAACTATGAAAGTTTTTTTAACAGCTTATGAAGTTTTCTTCCCAATTATATCTGTTTTGTTAGAGTTTGCAGATTTTGTTATGTAAGAGAGGTGCTTTCAATTTATTTATAATTTTATTGTGTTATGACTTATGTGTGTAGTTGCAATGTGGTAGTGAGTTTGGGTATGGTTTAAACTTTAAAAGTTCAGGTTCATGGAATTGAAACCTCTTATTTAGTTATAATCACGGGAGTCCTTACACGATCTATGTAGTAGATCACAGGGCATACTGTTCTTTTATTGTTAACGTGACTGGATGAACCTAGCTAATTCTTGTCCGGCCACTTGTTTTGCATAGTTCCCTTTTTGTTTTAAAAAGACTATTGCTACTTGCTGTCATTCGACTCATCCCTATATTAATTTATTTTGTTGTACGTGGGCTTTTTTTGTTTGCAGCTTGCTAGCTGCTGCTGTTGCGGTTTGAGTCGTTTGACAAGGAGGGTTCGAAGGATTGATTCAGATCATTGTTACTAGTTTCGTTGTCTAATTTAATTTGCTCATTAGAATATTGGCTTCTTTCAACAACTTTCGATGTTGAACACATACAAGTTTGGTGAATATTGGCTTCTTAATATAATTAATGTTTTTGTTAGTCTTTTTGTACGATCAGCAGTTTTAATTATTTAATTAGTGTGTTAATTAATTAATTAATCAAGTTTCGTATAAACCTTTAGCCTATGATGAATTTCGGGAAAAAAAAAGAAAGAAAGAAAAGAAACAGTCACGTTTTTCTATGAAAACGTGGTCTTTCAAGGAATAATAGACCACGGTTTTTTTTTTTTTAAATAAAAGAAAAAGAAACAGTCACGGTTTTTCTAAAACTGAGAGGTTATAATCTTAAAAGGTCACGGTTTTACTAAAAACTGAGATTGTATCCTACGCAAAAGATCACGGTTTTTTAAGAACCGAGACCTTAAATACCTTATTGATCACGCTTTTATAGAATTAATCTCAGTTTTTATGGGCCTTTTGTCACAGTTAAAAACCGTGATTGAAAAAACAGGACTTTTGGTTACGCCTTGATAGACCACGGTTTTGGATGCGAGATTGAAAGTGAAAGGCCACACCAAATAACCGAGATCTTTATCTGTTTTTGTAGTAGTGACAGAAGGCTGTGCCCATAAGATTCGATCTCAGCCCACCAGGGGATTTGGCATCACCCATGACCAGCAAAACAGAATTACAACTTATGTTTCAGTTGGAAACATTTTATATTTATAAATAACTTACTCTTTTTTTTGGGTTGCCCTAGCTTGGGTGGGTTGCCCAAGCCCGGAGGCTTGCTTGGCTTACCCCAGGGCCGGCCCTGAATGCACACGATGGCCTGGAACACTTACTAACTAAATCACTGCCTAAAATCCTTAACCATATAAAGATTTGCTAGATTAGACTAGCACACCATGCACACGATGGCCATGGTGTAATAAATGACTTTTACATTTATCAATGTAAATTGTAAAGTAGTATATCTTTAGCCAAAAATATTATAACGTAATTTTAACATGTCTCTAAAAACAAACACAAGGACTTCTTCTGCACTTTTAGTAAATGACCTTTACATTTATCAATGTACATTGCAAAGTATTGTTACCAATTGATCTCGAATTTTATTTTAGGGACCAAATAGCCCTATCCGTGACTTTTTTTTTTCATGACCGTTGAAAAAAAAAAAAAAAAAAAGACTACATTGGCGGACTAAAGGGATGCAAGCGCGGGCCCCCTGCACACTATCAATTATCCCAATCAAAATTAATGTTCCCTCAAAATTGTTTTATCAATATATAAAGATAATATTTTGTTATTAATTTATAAATACAAGAAAGGGATCCCAAAGCACATGTAAACGTATATAATACTACTAAACAAAAAATAAAATAAAATACAAGAGTGGCATGCTGTAATTTAGTGAAGCAATTATATGACTATTGACAATGTACAAGGTGTGGGTGCACGAACCCATATGTCCTTTGGCGTGCCTTCTTCCGCTATTCGTGGGACTAGTGGCCATAATCCGAGGTGGGTCACTCGCTGCTCTGCCACGTGTCGCCATCCTATTGGTTACACATGTCTTCCTTTAATAGGATGGTCAATGTTCTGACCTGATCAACTATTAATCGCATGCAAAACGTGTGCCAGCACATCATAATGCAAAAAGAATTATCTACCCCTCTCACATACACTTGTGCCTGCTAATTGCAGGGGCGCAATTGGAAAAATCGGGCAAGAAGGGGGCAGCCGCTCCAATTTCTGTAAGGCCCTTATTCTTAGAATAATGATACGTACACAACAAAACATTGACAACAAAAAGGCCACAACACCAAAACGACGTCGTTTTGGTGTTGAGACCCAAAAAAAAAAAAAAAGACTCCAGATCAAAATTCAAAACACTGAAACCTCATTCCCTCATTCCTTCCCCGTTTGTTCGATACAGAGAGAGAGAGAGGGGGAAGTGCGATCCCACCTCCACCGGCGACCACCGCACCACCGTGGAGTTGCTCCTTCTCCGGCGAACACCACCACCACTGCCGTAGTCCGCCGCCGTTGAACACCACTGTCGTACGATTTCATCAGGTTTGGGTTCTTAGATTTTCCCCCTAGTTTTGTTCATCCCCAATCTCTGTATCACGCGGCTCTCTCTCTCTCTCTCACGCTGCGCTTTCCACAAAAAAAAAATCTTGTAAATTAGTCTACTAAAATACATCAAAACCTAACTTTTTCAAGGAATCAAGCTACACCAAAACTTCTAATTTTTCTAACAGTAGCAAAAGATAATTCCTAGTTCATCTAACATAGAAGGTTAAAAAAACCCAATTTTCCAACTCAAGATGCAAAATGTATCACCCTAATATGAATGTATATATGCACCCAACATATATATGAGTATAAACAGATACAGAGAGAAAGAGAGACAAAGGACAGAGAGAGAAACCTTTGTTGTCGAAGGACTGCGAATAGCAAATTCGTTTTGGTGTTCAACGGCGGCAGCGGACGGCAATGATGCGGTGGTGGGGGTGGTCGCCGGAGAAGGAGAAGATGATTGTGGTGTGGTGGTTGTCGATTGAGATGGGATCGCACCTCCCTCTCTCTCTCAGTCTGTGTATCGAACAAATTTGGGGAAGGAATGAGGAGCGGGGGTTTTGAATTTTGATCTGGAGTCTTTTTTTTTTTTTTTTTTTGGGTCTCAACACCAAAACGACGTTGTTTTGGTGTTGTGGCCTTTTTGTTGTCAATGTTTTGTAGTGTACGTATCATTATTCTTATTCTTAAGCTTCTTGGATATGAACCCAGCAATTACAAAAATGCCATGATATAAATACAAAAAAAAATACTCCACTGTAATAGTTCCAAGGGGTTCCCTTTGCAACCCACGCAGAAAACCGACGAAAGAAATTGCAACGTACCACCATTAATTGCTCGCCACGACGCCCACTCCGGTTGCCGGAGTATGAATACGCCCGAAGATTTCCCCTCCTCTCTTCCTTCGACCGATAGTAACTTCCACATCTTTCACTCTCTAGATTTTTAGTTTCAAGTGAAAGCTAGGGCTTTGACTCTATTTTGATTTGTGTGCTTGGGGGCAAAAGATGGACAATGTATTGGAGTATATTGTTACTGTTGTGTTCTTGAAAAATAGGACTTTTGGTTTTGATTGTGAGGGGTTTTCACCAGATTGTTTCTTTTACTAAGTACTTTATTGTGCTAAAATAAAAAAAAAAAAAATGTTTATTGTACTTATCTCTATTCTAAATAGAAAGGGAGAGTAAGACTTTGGTATGGATTAGTTTTTGAAGCTCACTCACAATTTTGAATTTCCAAATTATCCTTTTAATTGCTACACAATCATTCCTTACCCCTTTACCTGCCACCAACAATTTTTTGTTGTTGTTAAAGTTTGATGTGCACACGAAACGCGTGTGCTCAGAGCCCTAGTGTTTAGAATGTGTTAAGTTGTGCAATGAAGAATGTGTTCTCTTGACACTAGACTAGATTGTGAGAGTTTTTTTCATGATTATATATGTGACTCCCTACACGAAATTCCTGGATCCGCCACTAATCTGGTGATCCAAACACTCCTCCATTCCAAAAAAAAAAAATTGGCCACTCTGCAAAACGAGAACTAAAATAAATGCATTTTGGTTCAAAGAAGAATTTGTTACTTTTCTCCTGTAAGATACTAAATATTAACGAGTTTTTTAAATTTTTGAAAACAAGTTTGCATTTGTTCAAATAAAAAAACATTTTATATTTTCTCGGTTTGGTGGATAGAACATTTTTTTGAAAACTGTATAAGTATATTGATAATTTTGGATGACACCTCCAAGTTTAAATCCTAATTCCGACTAAAACCACCATCGCAGCCTTCCCACAACTTCCAGTGCTAATAAAAGAGATCCCTCTTGTCACGCACGTTCTCAACTCTATGTTGATGATCTATAAGATTCTTCGATGTTTGAGGTCAGCTGGAAGAAAAAATACTATTAGGGAGTATTTCGGGGATCCAGGACTCTATAGTTCAGGGCAGTTGAGTATAGCATTTCAGCCTTCTAAATATTTTCAATAGTTAGATTTCGTATTAAAATACTCTTCTAGTAGTCTTTACCCTAGAAGAGTTTTTTTTTTTTAAGTCAAACTAGCCCGGTCTCCCATAAGGGACATTTAAATTGGGACAGAGAGAGTATTAAACTATCAATAGACTTAGTAATTTCCCCCCCCCCCCCCCCCCCAACATTATAGTATTAGACTTCTCCCGTAGAAGCCAGGGGACTAATTTTTTTGGTGCTACAATAACAGAGGTGGCAAATGGGTGGGGTGGGGTGGGGTGGGTCGGGTTTGGATGGGTTGATATGGATTATGGGTTAAATATGGGCTAATAGTATATATGTTGAATATGGATTGGGTTGAAATGGGTCAAGTCAAACTCAACCCGACCCAACCCAACCGGTTTTTCTACCAATATGGTAACCACTTGATTACGTTTTCATTCCACGCATTTAAGGGACAGATATAATTACGACAACAAATCAAATGAGTACAATACAGTGAATACGCGTATAACTGTTAAAGATTGTAGAGTTTGAACACAACTAACAAAGGTAATTTTATTGATTACAAGCACTTGTACACTTTAAGTTGTGTACAACAACACACACTATCACTCACAAAGGAAGACTCTTTTACACACAAGATGATACACACAAACTAGGAAGACACTTTAACTTTGGACACAAACTCTTTTAGTACTTGGACACTCACTCAACTTGGAGTATCTCTCACTTGCTCCTTGCTAGGACTCTCTCTCTTGCATTCACTTGCATTGCCCACAAATGAGGACCTCACCCCTATTTATAGGCACCAATGGATAGTTCTAGAAGCACTCATCACTCCATGCTTCTAGATGCTTCTAGTGAAGCCCATAACCTTTCATCATATTCCGGAACATTCTAGTAGAACCCGGAACCTTCTAGCATGTTCTAGTAAACTCCTCAACATTCCGGAAAGGTCCGGAAGACTCTAGCATATTCTAGACGATTCCGGAGCATTCTAGAAAAGTCTAGATATTTCCGGAATAGCCCGGAAGTTTCCGGCGACGTCCGGAAGACTCCGGAAAACTCAAGAGAGGTGGTGATGATCTTTCAACAGGGTCGTCACAGATGTGTCAACGATTAAGAGACATAATTACCATGCGCACCTGCCATCCGAAATCGTACAAATCTCTCTCATTGGCTAGTCCAAGAAAGGTTAATTATAGAAGTTCACATATTTGTTGTACATATAACTAGCTAGGTAGCTAAACAGAGTTCCGAATTTGTACATAAACAATATATATACAGTTTACACAAATGAATAAGGGAAATTTATTTTGTTATTTACAGTCCAAAGAGAGAGAGAGAATCACTACCCAATGTTCCTCTTCGACTTATTTGAATGAACAAAGAGTTTTTTCATTTGATGTAGGAGGCAATCCAGTGTAATCGAGACTCCAGCAACTTCAACGCAAATAACAACTGCGGAGCAAATTATTGTTGGTGTAAGTAAAACAAAAAAACAACATTTCCACTCAAAATGTTAGGGGAATGAAAATGCATTCTGATCCATATCCAGATAGTATATCTTGAAGTTAATCATTTAAGAGAGCATTTATCAAGATGTCCATACAAAAAGAATTTGTACAACCAAAATCACTTGAATAGATCTGCCTCCAATCCTCCCCACTGATACCCCCATAATTATGGACTATATGGGTTTCGTTGTTATTGTTATTGTTGTTGTATTTGACATCGAGATAAGCACGTTAGATACTTCTTCCTCTTAAACCCACATTACATGGACTCTTCCACATACATAAAGCAAATCTTATCTAAAATAAACACATTATGGATGGCACTTGTACCTGGGTCCTCGTGGCATAGCATAAAACATACTCATGCTTTCACCGTCGACGGAGCTGTATACGACTACCACTTTCATCCATTATTGCACATTCCTAATGAAAGCAGAACGAAAGAATGAAAAAAAAAGAAATAGAGAATATATAGGAAGCATCAGTTCAACGGTTTGTTTTCAAAGATTAGGGTTCATTGGGTTGAGAAAGGTGTAGAGTTTGAACACAACAAACAAAAGTAATTTTATTGATTACAAGCACTTGTACACTTAAGTTGTGTACAACAACACACACTATCACTCACAATGGAAGACTCTATTGCACACAAGAGGTAGTACACACACAATCTAGGAAGACACTTTAACTTTGGACACAAACACTTTTAGTACTTGGACACCTCACACTTGGACTCTCACTCACTTGCTTGGAGTCTCTCTTTCTTGCATTCACTTGCATTGCCCACAAATGAGGACTTCACCCCTATTTATAGGCACCAATGGAGTATTCTAGAAGCACATATTACTCCATGCTTCTAGATGCTTCTAGTGAAGCCCATAAGCTTCCATCATATTCCGGAATATTCTTGTACCATCCGGAATGTTCTAGTGTAGTCCATAGTATTCCGGAAGTATCCGGAAGACTCTAGCAAAGTCTAGAAGTTACCGGAAGATTCTAGCGTAGCCTTGAGATTCCGGAGCATTCTAGAGAAGTCTAGATATCTCCAGAATAGCCCGGAAGTTTCCGGCAACATCCGGAAGACTCCGGAAAACTCAAGAGAGATGGTGATGATCTTTCAACACTCCCCCTCAGCACCAACTCTCTTATTTCTGTCTTACTCATCATGCCAAGTTGCTTTCTGAACTTGCTGAACTTAGCATTGCT